>VWZV01006848.1:1058731-1236954 GCA_013397155.1 Irena cyanogastra | reverse complement strand
TATCCCTGAAAAAAAAAAAAAAAAAAAAAAAAAAAAAAAAAGGCAGGAATCACTACCTCGAACTTCAGCTCTGCTTGATGCCAGCAGTTTCTTTCCACCTCTGTCCATGGCTATGTTCCTAGAATGAGACTTTTCTCTTTGGAGACATGGTGGAGATTATTAAAGCTTCACTGAGGTAACTTTGACTGTTCTACAACAGAGCCACTTAATCAGCCACCACTAAAAGCAGGCAATCATGCCAAAGGTGTGTTGTCACCACAAATACAAGATGTATCACTGCTTGGGCTGCCACTGAGCAAAGCTTTGGGCTTTCCTGGCATTTCTCTTAGCTGTTGATAATGGGATTTTCTGTAACAAGTCCATGCAATGTAAATAGCCTTTTTATTTAAAGTAGCCATCAGCTACCAGTCAACTACCACCAGCAAGGAGCTAGATGAATGATAACCTGGAATACTTCTGCTTCCACAGAAAGAGAGACAGTGCTGTGAAAAAACCATTCTGCAAGTCTACAACTGGCCATAGGCATAGTTACTTATGATTTGTACAGTCAAATGGCTGAACCACTCTTCACTGCCCCTGAAGCATTGAACCAGATCTGAGGACGCAAGACTTGGACAGCAAACTGCCTGTCCCTCAAAACTACTCCTCCAGACCTCAGCTGCAGCATGAATTGCCTTCTTTGGCCTTCATTCCCAGAAAGATCAGCTGTCAGTGGAATGTCACAAGCCACCCATACCATATTTCACATCCCCACCTGGATCCTTGATTAAATTAATAGTTATTATGTTTGGCACTAAGACTTTCTGAAGGACAATACTTTGGTTTCTGAGAAGCTCCCCACCTCACACAATGCACCTTCCATAATCTCCAGCCACAATCAACAGCACTGTGGAATTTTGCTCATGGAATTCACTTTCCTGGCCCATGGCTCTGTGACCACACTTTCTCTGCACCCTCTAACTGGAAGAATGGGACACAATAATATCTCACAGATTCAGCACTGAGGGCCTCATCCAGATGATAGAGGAAAAAAGAAAGGGAAATGCAGCAGAAATAACTTACTCAAGAGGGCATCCCATAACCCCTTGGAGAGAGTTGGTATATTTTATGTGCTAGCATTACATGAGGATGAAATGGACCAACTGTTGGGCTCTTTGTCCCCTTTTCTAGCTGCTAGACTAACTCATTGATTCCTTTTGCTCCCAAAGAAAGATGGATTTTTGCAGGCTTTCTGCAGTTCTAGCATTTTCAGTAATTAAACTTATCTCTGAGGCAATCACATTTAGGATTACTAGGTTTGCTATCTCCAGGCTAATAGGGTCAAAATGCTTAGCTGCCCTCCTGCCTGCCAGTTTATAGCATTTTGCTAATGGATCATTTCCTTCCATGGGGATAACACTCTGCCTATTAGGCGTTCCCAATTTTAGGTGATCAGGCACTAATAATAAGTGTTCTTGTTAGATGGGAGACTTTATTGCCAGGTTAAAGAGTTACAAAGCAATAAGAATAACTTTTTGCTGGCAAAACAACTTCAGTCAAAGACAAGGGACACTTCTGCTACTAGTTCTCCAGCTTCCACCTTGCTTATGCTCAGTTTTGCCACATTTGTAGTCCCAGACTGCAGAACTGCTCAGCTGATTATACTGATTATCTTCATGTGTTGGAAGATTCCAAGTCCAACAGGTTTCTGTCTATTTTAACTGCATCCCTGAGAAGCTCTGTCCCTGCAGCACCTTGTTTCTTGTTTTTATTCAGCATTATTCCCTTATGGCTGAGCCTCCCCTGCCCACAGAAGCTCTGAGCAAACGGGATCCCTGCGTCTTGAAAAGTGGGGGGAGCAAGAAACAAAAAAAATGCCCTGTGCAAACTGTTCCCTTCCACGAAATGGAGTGCCTGTGCGAAATGGCATCACTGAGGCCAACTTCAGACCCACAGAAATCACTGTTTCCTTCCACTCCTTTCACTCCAAAGCGAGTCTATGCTTCTGTGAACAAAAAGAGCTGCAGTCATATATAATGCACCCTAGTCTCAATGCAAAATGGAATGGCAGTGGCCTACTCCCAAAATGTGTTTTTCTGGTAGGACCATTTAGTATTACTCATTAGACCCTTCCAAATGAATGACTTAAAGTGAGAGAGTTTTGGATTTTTTTTCTAAGTTACTTCAAAGCAATTACGTTGCACAGAAAGTAATAATCACTTGTCAGGCTCTCCACTTTGCACATAGAGCCTTATTTCCATAGAGGTGAACATTTAATAGTTCACTTGAATGCTCCTATTTTTAAAAATTTGGTGCAATCAGTGTGAACCTCACATTTTCTCCTTTCTTTTTTTCTCTTTTTTTTTTTTTTTAAGAAACTAATCTGGCATGGGTTCCATCCTCAAGAGCTCAAGAAAAGCTGTATTAAAGTTAATTGGTGGCAAAATGATGCATGTTAAAGTGTCTTGAGTTCACAAAACTGGAATATGCACAGAGAAGATCTATTCAATCTTCTGTGGTAGTGAGATTTGTTTTGAGGAAATCCTTAATACTCAATCCACTTGTTCCTCTCAGGGTCCCTGCCTGTGATCCCACCAGAGCTCTCAGGCTGGGTCAGTCCTACAGCTGGAGACAGTCAATGAAATTCAGACCTGGACTCAGGAAAAACAGTGCTGCTCTTCACAGCCCACTCCTCTGATCAGATGGGAAGTGAAAAGGGAGAGAAGAAACAATAGGATTTTAAAGAAAACTCAAAACCACAGCCATAATCAGTTATTTCCAGGAAGAATCTAACTCCGGAGAATAACTGCTGAGCAATTCTAATTTATCTTTGCCAATGTCTACCAAATCTCTACTTATTTGCCTAAGCAAATACTAATCCTAAGCAGTTTGGTTAAAAGCAAACACATTTCCCCTGGAGATAGCTGCCTTTCAGCATGGGGTGGAACAACTGCCCCTTAGATAGCCGCACCCCAGCATCACAAATCCAGACTTAATTCTCACTGGCACAGAGCTAGCCCTGGCTGTGGGGGTTCCTGAGCTCTACAAAGGCCCCCAGCCTCAGCTGAGCAGGGGAAGGCCAGCAGCTGTCCCAGGCTCATGGGTCAGCTCAAGCACAGTGCTAAAGTGGGAGCTTGACAAATTACTATTTTTCATGCCACCTAATGGCACTGTAGTACAAATGAAACACGCCTCAGACCAGCCCAGGCGTGCCTTTGCCTGCAGAATAGGTTTACCACGCTGTGTGCAATGTACAATTTGCTCTGGGATCTCTCTGAGTGAAAGACAAGTCATTAACGTCCTCCAAACATCCTCCAGGAGCAGTAAGACAAAGAATAATCACGCACAGACTCCGCTTTGAATAGGATCTTGATTTCAGCATCTTGTTTCCCACCTTCCCTCAGCTTCCAGCAGGCGAGCTGCTGATGGGGAGATCTGGCTGCGCTGGCCAGCAGCCTAGGCTGGGCTTGTTTTCTGTGGGGGTGGCTACTGGAAACAACACAGCAGGTGCCCAGGAAAGGAGGGGCTGCTCTCCTGTCCCAGCTGGGCTGGCTCTGCCTCCTGGACAGGGCTGCCCTGCACCTTCCCTTCCACCATTACCAGGCACCAGGTGCAGGCATATCTGAGCATGGAGTCAGCTCTGAAGCAGGGAGGGAGGGAGGGAGAGCAGCAGGAAGATCTGTGCCCTGCCTTTTTCACACCTTTTGATTCAGCCAGAGCTACAGGCATCGCCTGGCTCTTGGCAGCTGCCTCCCACAGAAGGCCAGGCCGTGCCCTAAATGTCAAGTCTGAATTTCCACAGTTATGAAGAGTCTGGATGTCAAGTGGCCCCTCCAGGCCTCGCACTCATCTAAGGCTGGCACAGAGAGTGCTCACAGTTCAATTGCAGGCACGACTAAAGAGCAGGCACTGGCAAACAGACTGTGCAGCAAGAAGCCCTTTCTCTTTGAAACACTCTCCAGCTTGGGCAAGTCTGTACCAGGACATCTTATCATGTCATATTATGGATAGATAAAATTTTAGCTCTGCCATTCCTTAAGTATGGTGGTCACCGTCTATGAGGATGCAAGGCCATTTTCCTCTACCATTATCAGTAGTTTCTCAGGGCAAGTTTTTCAGTACACAGAATCCTGCAGCTCTAAACTGAAAGCCTACCTGTGATAGTGAATCATGCTTTGGTTCAAGGAAATCAGCTTAAAAAAATATACTAATACTGGCCCAAGCTCATAAAGTATTGATGGAAGGTCTCAATGTATTTTTTCCCCTCAAAAAATACTAAATATTCTTTTTTTTCCTGCTTCCTTTATGCTGTTTCCCTTTGATGAGTAATAAATAAAGAAGCAGTTGAAAACAGAATGTAAGTGCAAAGCCCCAGATCTGAAAGGGACAAAGACTCCATCTGTCACAGAGAAATCCAAAAATCCAAGTACCAGCACAGAGCCCACCTGCCAAAAAGGTTTTATGTTTATGTTAAGTGTGGCTTTAAGGAACAGAAATGTTCTGGCAGATAAAGGCAGCCACGAGAATGACTAACTCAGATGCACAGACAATAATTCCCTCCTTTGATATCCTCTACTGTCACTGCTATCAGTTAGACATCTGAATGAAAAATCAGCTTAGAAACTTTGATCCCGTTAAAAACAGAAAAACAAACTCTGTAATCCAGAAATCCTTAGAGGAGCAGAGAGCTGTAGCACCCTCCTATGCAGCAGCTGTGGGGAGAAGGGGTCTGGCCCCCACGCCTGCCTGGGCAGGGCTGTGCAGGGTCCAGCACAGGCAGGCAGAGGAGCACAGATGTCCCTGCTCCCTTCTGGGCCTGATGTGACAGGAGAAGAGTTGGTTCTGCAGTGCTGCCCACAGAGCACACCCACCCTATGGCTCGCTTACCATTTTGCCCATTAAAAAAAAAAAAAAGCAGAACTTAGGACTGGTATTTCTCAGGCAGAAATGGAGATGGTTGAGTGGCCAGCTGCACCAAACAGGAGGTGCCCTAAACAGCTCAGATTCCTCTATACAGCCTTGTTTTTCTGCACACTCTGTTTTGCTCCTAGTAGCCACAGACTCTGAAATATCCATCTGCTTCCCCAGAGCTCAGCCCTTCGCCTTCATCTCGAACACAGGAGATAACACTATACCTTTGCCTTTATGTTGAATTAGAATTAAAGTTTTTTTGTTTCTCTGGCCAAAGGCCAAGACCCAAGTGCTGGAAAATGAAAACACAATGAGCAGTAGTGAAGAGCAGAGATTGCAAAGGGGCAGCTGGGTAGCAGCATAATTAGATGTCCTGAGATAGTTCTTTAAAGGGCTGAAAGACCGCAGCACTAACCCTGCTTGGACATGGGAACAACAGCCCCAGCACCAACGCTTTGCACTGGATGCAACAAACTCCAAATTGCAGAAATATCACCAATTTCATCACAAAGGATCAAAATCCACCACAAACCCAGAGTGCTGCCTGCCCACTCGATCACACAGGCACAGGAATGCACAAGGAGACTTTCCACAGATCCCTTGGATCCGTGCTGGATGCTGCCCCTCCCCGGCACGGAGCTGAGCCGGCTCCTCCGGGTGGGATGGGGGCAAGCCAAGCTCCTGTCCGAGGCACAGGAGGGCACACAGGTCCCGTTCCCAGCCACCTCCTCCACCCTGGTGCAAAATCTGTCCTTCCCACAGAGCCACCCTGGCTCGCTCTGGGCCCCCTCAGCATCTGTGTCACCCTCACGTGTCCCAGTTCCCTCCGGGGACCTCCTGGGCTCTTTGTCTGCCAGCTCCATTAAGCCATCTCTGCAGAACACACAAAATACCTGACCTTTCCAAGAAAGCTCTCATATCCATGGCCACTAAGGCAACATTTTCCTCCTGGAGTTTCCCTGCATCCTACACACAGAAGGAAGCAAAAGCAGCTGGTTTTAGACCCTCACATCTGAGGGAAACCTTACACTTTTGTCCTTTGCTAGCACAGCAGTCCTCACTGATGGCTTTTTTCCCAGCAGACCCTAAAGAAATGCCACTGTACCCCCACATCCAGGCCTTGGTGAGCAGCACAGCTGCTACAAACCAGCCCAGCTCTCTGCTGCACGTTCAGTGCCTTCCCCCCATTGTCAGGAGGGCTTTGGGGTGGAATGTGCACCCCAGAGGGTGCCCTTCAGTGGGGTCACTGGGAACAGCCCCCTCCTCCAGCTCCCCCTGTCCTGCCAAGGGGCACTGGCCCCTGCGTGCCACAGATGGAGAGCAGAAATGAAAATCAACAGCCTTGAACACCCCTGCACCCTGACCATTAACTATAATTGTATTCCACATCAATCACAGGAGTTCTCCCCTTAAAGGTTATTAAGTATAATTTCTGCTATGCAAATAGTTCCAGCTTCATTAATGGATTTTTGGTTTCTAGTAGAAGTTTTTCTTTGATGAATGTCTCCAGATGTCAGTATCTGAAAAAATGTATGGGGGGGAAGAAAATTCTCCCTGATGCAATGTAAAAAAGGTCCACTGGAGAGAGGGGGCTGGGGAAGATAGAAATATAATTAAAACAATTAAAATTCCTATCTCATGACCATTTACAGATGCTCCAAAGTGGCTCTAAATTAAAGGGAAATGTCACAGAACATGGATGCTTCTGCCAAAAAGTAGCATTAAAAATGACAAATTCCAAACAGCCTGAACATTCTGTTAAATCCAAGGCTTTAACAGCTCAACCAAGGCAAGCAGAGTGGATAGACCAAAAAAAAAAAAATCCCATCCAACAGTCAGCTGTGGAAATGAAGGAGAGGTGACCAGGGAAAAGCTCTCCAGCAGAACAACGAGCCAACATGAGACCTATGGATTTTCAGATTTATTCCCACCAGATCAAGTAGTTTTTCTACCATCTCATCTTTAACGGATTTAGACCATCTATTACTATGACCCTGGTTGCTGCCTTTTCCTAACCACAGATTTATTTATTTATAAGTGTTTAAAAGCTCTGGTGATGAAAGGTTTCATCTGGTATCAAGATTTGCTCCCATGTACTTGCACAAAGTCCCAAGCTAAGGCAGAGAGAAGGGGAGTTACATTTAACAGTTAACATGGGAGTTACATTTCCTCTGCTTTTCCTATTGTTGTTTTTCTCCCTCCCCTTCTCTTCACTCCTGGGAGAAATTTCTTTTGGAATATTTTCTCATTTATATTGTAAGAAACCTCTGCTCGTGTGCTTGGGTAGGGAATCTTGGTTTGCCTTTTTTTTTTTCCTAAAGGCCATCTGCCTAAACTTCTTACACTCTCTCCCGTTTAGGTTTACAGCGGAGAAACTCAATTATAAGAAATACAATAAACACTTACTGAACTGGTGAAGGCAATAGAATATGCTGAACACGCTCTGTTTCCCTGGATATATTTTTTTCTTCCCTCCCCAGCTTGCAGCAAGCCCTTGTTCTGCCAGAATTGTTTTCATGTTGGTATTAGTCAGTCACTCCCCGTGTGTCAGGGAACGCAAGGCGCGCCTGCTGCGACACAGGGAGCACGGGTGACACTTGGCAGCTCCTGGGGACACAGACAGCGAGCTGGCACAGAGGCAGGGCACACACAGAGGGTGACAGGTAGACCACCTGCTCCTCCGACAGTGACCCAGAGCGGGAACAGCCCGGGAACAGCGGCCAGGGGAGGGGACACGCAGGCCTGGAGAGCCTGGGATGGAGCTGGAGAGGGCAGGGAAGGTTTCCTGGGCAGGAAGCAGAACTGCAGGGCACAGCTGCCCGAGGAAGGCGACATCTGTGCGTGGGGTCAGGTTCTACAGCCCGGCAGCAGAGCCTGTGAAGCGGCCATCTGTAGATGGTTTGCTTATTTACAGGCCTGTCAGTAGTACAGCTCATCATTACCTAATAAATGTCTGTGAGCTTGGCCATATCCCGCAGCTGCAGGAGAGGTGGGGGTTCCATTCCTCCCCCAGCCCACAAAGAGCACTAACTCTGGATGACTTCACTTTCGGGGGCTCAGCACTTCTCTGTTTGGAAGCATTCCTCTCTGGCTAAGGACTAGGTTAGATCTAGAGGGGGATTTGGCTCAGGCTCCCCTCTCTGTGATGGCCAAACCACACAGGACCCAGCCCCCAGAGCTCCTGGTGCTGCTCAGCCTTGCTGAGCCCGCTGCTGGCACACGGAGCTGCAAGCTCTCTGCGAGGCCTGGGGACCAGGGCCAGCCCCAGCACAGCCAGTGAGAGTGCTGGAAGAACAAGGAGCTCAAAACCTTCCCAGGAGAACCAAAGCAGGCCTCCCAAACGAGGAGTGTGGGCCTGTGTGGTGTGATCTCATCGTGCAGAGAGCCCTCGGTACAGTCGGAAATTAGCTCAGCCCTCCAGCATGCAGCGTGCTGCCCCAGCCAGAAAAAATTATAGGACAGGAAATTATTGTTGACTGGATCCATCATTATTCTTTTACCATCTGTTACCTTCAGGTTAGTTTTTTTCATAGCTCATACTGCTTTTCAGCATTGCATCCAATTTTAACTGACCAGAAGCTAAAAAAAAAAAAGTTCAGATTTTGACCAGTTCACCTTTAATTCCCAGGGAAGATTTCTGTCATGAAAAATGCTACAGAATCATTAATGAGCAGTTGTAGTGGAGACTTCTGTTTAATCTCCCATCCATCAGACAGCACCTTTGGCATTGCAGTGACCCCAGGCTTCCCACAACACCTGGCACTTACACAGTGCTTCACCTTCTCTAAGCATTTAATTGGCATAATAGATTAATGCTTATTGATTAGCTGACTCAGAAGGAGACCACCACATTCCAGGTTCCTGGTGTCCCTTTTTTGCAGTACACAGCCTTTAGCTGGTGGATAGGAAGGAGCTAGTTAACCTCTTAGTGTCCAGGATTGCACAGGTTTGCTGGTACAGGGAATTGGAAGGCACCAAGTGACATTCACAGGAGTGATAAAAAGGAAACTCACAACTTAAACAACCTCAGTATGAACTATACTACTATTTCTACAAATGATATCAAAGAAACAGTGTCTAGTTGCTTATTTGGATTACTAATTTCTTTTCCCTGTTCCTTTGGGAGCACGCTTCCCCTCCCATCCCCTGAGCCTGCCCCAGGCCCAAATACATCAAAAGGCCAAACTCTCAGTAAATAATTACAGAAGTTTTCCAAAGCTCCAAACCATTGAAGGAAAAAAAAAAAAAGTGTCCCTTGCCACTGGGCAGGCAGGAGCACCATCCCCATCACAGGCAGATGTGCACATGAGGAACAACAAAGGCAGTGAGGTGTGGGGCACACATCCTGTGAGGAGCAGCTCAGGGAGCTGGGGGCATGCAGCCTGGAAAAGGAGATGCTCAGGGAGGACCTTGTCACTCTCCACACCTCCCTGACAGGTGGGCTCAGTGTCCTCTCTCAAGTGACAAGTTGTAGACAAGAGGAGATGGCCTCAGGTTGTGCCAGCGAAGGTTTAGGCTGGATAACAGGAAAACATCTCCAGTGAAAGGGTTGTCAAGCATTGGAACAGGAAAGCGGTGCAGTCACCATCACTGGAGAGATTTAAGAGACACGTAAATGTGGTGCTAGGATCATGGTTTAGTCAAAGGTCATGGTTTAGTGGTAGACTTGGCAGTGCTGAGCTAGCAGTTGGACTTAAGGATCTTTCCCAACCTAACTGATCCTATGATTCTGTGTACCTCCACACAGGCACCTCGAGAAAGCACAGAAAAGCTGGTTTAAGTGTCTGGGCTTCCCTTTTTTCAGCAAAACATACCAGTGTCCTCCCTTCAGGCAATGAGCACTGTTCTTAATGGATAACCACCAGCTTAAGAGAAGGCTTAGCAAGCACAAATGCTGTCTGTAACAAAACACTTTTGGGCAGACATAATATTCTTTAACACCTTCTTTGGCTAGGATTTAATAAGTGTGAAATCAATGTTATAATCAAACTTAATACTCATTTCCTAGAATAATCCTCTGACACAGCACTTGCTATTTCAGCTGATTGGAAGGATTGTTCAAATAATAGAAATTCCTGATCAGTAACCCACGAGTCCAAGGCAAGTTTTTTATTCTAGCCTAAGGCAGTTACTTCCTTTCATACTAAATGTTCACAAGTGGAGAAACACTTGTAGGAATTCTTCTGTTGCCATCAACTCAAACACTGTGTTCTCCCAGCAATGGATAAGTAGTGGCTGATTAAGCTGTTGATGCCTAAGCACCAATGTGTTTGTGATTAACAGCCAGACCTGTGCTCTTAAGGCCTGGCTTTTATTTTATTTTTCATACTTCAATAGGCAGAAGCAGAGAGGGACTCTCAGACTGCAAGACTCAATGAGGGAATGCAGGGAAGTCCTCAGGCAACAGGGATGGGATGCTGACAGCCCTGGGTGAGTTCTACAGGTGGAAAACATCTATCTTCAAAAGACTCACTGTCAGACAAGATAGCTTTCAATAAAGAGATGAAACTGATGGGAGGTTTTCTTTCTGCATTTCTGCCTGCTTTTGGCACAGCAGACCTGCATGTGCACGAAGGAGTTATGACTTGACAGCAAGTTGTAAAGCTCTCCCTCCTTATCAAGGCAGAGCAGCTGAGGCAGCCTCTTCTATAGCTGGCTTTTTAATTGAAAGATTAGAAGTTCTCTTATGCAGTTTGCACAAACCACAGCATTTCAGAGAGGTCACCCAGGGTCCGTGCTCTGATAACTCCAGGGCTGGAATTGCCAGGTGCCAGCAGCAAGGGGAGAGGACAAGCTCAGGGCTGTCCCCAGCAGGCCAGCTCCCCCACTAAAGGGTTTGATCAAGCACCCCCACTTCAGTTCAGTGCCCTTCAGCTCAGGGAGTGGTGGGCTGCACAAAACCCCCAAAACCAGAGTTTTTTCTTTCATCCCCCGGGTACCTCGGGCTCAGTGCAGTGGGACCAGCTCACAGATGTGTGCAGAGAGCACAGATTAAAGCAGCCCAGCCAGGGCTGGTGCCTCCAGGGAGACTTTCCAGGGAGGCAGCAGCTGCATCTCCTGCAGAGAGCTGCAGCTCCTGCCTGGGGAGGGAGAGAGGGATTTCACCTGGGAGACAGTGGAGAGGACACCTTGGCAGCAGCATTAGTGAGGTTTTGATCATGCACCTTGAGCTCCTATTTAGGCCATCACATTTCATTCATTTAACTTAGCTTTGACTCCTGTAACCCCCCCCCCACAGGGAAACAGCAAACATTCCAACCCTGCTGCCCAGTGGAAAAGAGCCAGGAGATATCTCCCAGCAGAACAAGAGAGGCAGAGGAGCTGCTGCATCCCCCCCTCAGTTCAGCTGCTCCTGGCACACCACAGCTGCCCCACATCCTGGCAGGGAAGAGCAGGGAAACACCTGGCAGTGGGATGCAGGGACACCCACCCAGCCCAACACATCCTCCAGTTTTCTGTGTCACAGCAAACACCCCACAGCCCTTCACAGACTGATGTGGAGTCATTTTTCAATCACTTCCAAGATGGGGTATGCAAAAATCCAGCCCATAAAACCCTGGTCTCTCCATGCATCACAGACAGCAGAGGCATCTGCCAGCATTCCTGGGAACAGGAACCTCCAATAAACACCTCCACGAGAAATGGCCCCTGTCAAAACCAACAGATGCACATTCCCACTTATTATTGCACTGCCATACACAGCCCAAGACTTATTCCCAGACTCAAATGGTTCATTACTGAGGAGAATAAAAAAGGAAATGAGGACAGAGTCACTAAAGAAGAGCACCTTGAGTGAACATCCTCAGCTTCACATTTTAACACCTGGGAGAGTAACACAAGCCTGGCCCACTAGAGTAGCTCAGGGATCCCTGGCATCCTGTGCATGAAGACACAATTACATTCAATAAGACAAACTTGGTTTTCCTCAACATATTTGAAATGAAACGGCATTAAAATGGGAGAATGTAGACTTTTTTTTCAGCTGATAATCTATTTGTTTTGTTTTAATCAGGCTTAAAAAAACCAGTAAAATGAAACTCTCTTCTCTTTAAGCCTTGCACAACTCATCCATCACCCATCTGTCCACCTTGCACCTCATTATTTATTACTCAATACTCAACAACCTAGCATGCCAGTTAAGATTTTTCCCTGAAGAAAGCTGGCATCTAGACAGACAGAAACTGCTATCAAAATGTTTCTTTCTGATTTCTCTGCCCTCCCTCACTCCATCCTCTGCGGTGGGAATAAATATAAAACCTTTAAAGTAAATAAAACATTTTTTAATGAACCAGCAAAGGCAAGAGGAAAAACAAAACTAAACAGAAGTCTGCTTTCTTTAGTCAGACTTTATCAGTGTTCCATTAAATCTCTCTCCTCCTGGTCCCTTTCATCCTCCCAAGTTCTCACCCATGAGAGAAAATCTGCTCTTGGACACATGCAGGCTTCTGGATTCAAGGCACATCTGTTGTTCAGACCTCAGGCCCAAGGCAGAACTACAGCCATGGTGCTTCTTTTCCAGGCATCCCTCTAATGAGATGATTTAGTTGAGTGGATGCTGGAAAAGCAGCTACTATAACCCAGGAGCCTCAGCTCAGCTGTTGGCTGCCCAAGCCAGCGCAGCCAGAGGGATTGCCAGGGCTGGGTCCATCCCCTCCAGCACCACCAGCACCCTCCCACGGGCACAGAGGGAGCCTCAAACACTGGAAATGCAGCCTCTGTTCAGCAGGGACTGCCTGCAGGTCCCCTTAATGTCAAGGGGAATCCCCAAAAGCAGAATTTTGCTTTATGGCTAGGATGTGCTGGCAGCCTCCAGTTAGTCTGGCTCTGCAAGGAGTTATTCCAGCAAGAATTCCCTGCTCCCATCACACTGCCCCAGCTGTGCTGTCCAGAGGCACTGTCCCAGTGGGGCTCCAGGTGCCAGGGCCAAGCACACACTCCTGCTCCCAACATTTGTGCTGCCTGTGTGGGCAGCTCTTGACTCCTGGGCCAACAACCTCTGCCATGCATTTCAACCATGTCCAAGGATATCAGCCCTGGACTTGGATTCTCACCACCCAATGCACTGAGAGATAAACACACAGCTGCAGCTTCCACCTCCTCCTCTATTCTGGGATTTGCAGAATAATTTAACAGTGGGCACCACTCCCAGCCCGAGGGTCACAGCCCCCCAAGGCAGCTCCATTTAGAGCCTTGCACTGGTCCATGGTAAAACACACACCTTAGGAAGAAGATAAAGCCCCAGACACCTCTGAAAATCAGACCTTTTCCCCCACGCTCTTCCAGACAGAGAACAACCTTGTGGCAGAGACAGAACAGGGTAAACAAAGTGCCTTCCTCTCCATGATAACACCTTCCTATTTTTGTATCTTGCATTAAACAACATCCTCCTTTATAACACTCACAGCAAGAAAATTTATCAGGAAAAACATAAGACAGAAAAGGTGAGGGTTTTTTTTTTTTCCTCTCTCTTATCTCAAAGTTTCCTGCCTGTCAGGGTTTCACACGTTGGCTGATGTGTCTTTCATGTAATACATGAATATAATTTATGCAGGAATGTATCTGCAAGAGTGTGTGTTAGGGAGATCTATCTTGTTCCTGCATACAGGCACCTCTGCGAGTGAACAGCTCACACAGAGCCCGTGTGAACAGCTGGATTAGGTGATTATGGGGAAAAGCTCAGGTACTTTTCTAGGCTGACACTGCTCCAGAGGCAGACTCTTGGTGCTCAGGCAGAGCACAGACAATTTGGGAAGGAGCCACACGACATGAGCTGGGCTTTGGGACAGGAGCTCACAAGTGGGCACTGCCACCCTCAGCTGCAGCTCAGAAGCTCCAAGCACAAGGTAGTTCCTGGCACCTCCAGGTCAGGTATATGCCAAAACACAAATGCATTTTTTACCCACTCATCAGAAGGAAAAAGAAAAAAGATGGAGGGGGGGGAAAAAGGCAAGAAGAAAAAACACAAATTTTGAAGTTTGGGGCTGGTTTGTTTCTTGTTTTCAATATCCATTGCTCTCCCTCCCAAATGCCTCATTTTTCTTTTGCATTCCAGTAACTTACACCAGTAATATAACGTCCTCATTCCCAAAATTCATTACAGTCATTAAGGTTTAAAGCCCACTCAGCAGTAAACTGAGACAAGGAGTAAATGATTTCTCTCTCTGGTCATGCTCCAAGGGGGAGGGAGGAGCCCTGGACACCCAGGGATGCACACACAGATGTACCAGCCCTGGAAAACAGAGCTGCATCTTCTTCAGCCTCCCCAGCTGGAGCATCACTCACCTCTCTTACCAAGTACCTGAAAATGCTTTAGAATGTCACACAGACAGAGCTTAGCTCCACACACACCACCAAAATTCAGTGTTCTGGTAGGGAAATGGTCTTTTCCACTATCTTGTCTCCAGAAACAGCATAATCTAAAGTGTCAGCTATTCCATAAATACAAACCAGCAGGTTTTTTTGTGAATCTGCTTTACTCCTTTAGCTGCTTACTCATTTGCACTTACCTTTTAGTCTGATCATGTAAAAGGTTTGGGAACAAGTACAGAGGAAGAATAAAAACATAATGGTTTCTCACTGCTCGAGGGCGTAACTCTAATTAAAAAGAACATTCTTGCTTTTAGCACCCGGACTCCTCTCTCCAAAACCTGAACTTTGACATTTTCAAACTGAGATTTAAAACAAGAAAATAATTCTCAGTGCCACGAGGAAGGACTGCCTGCATCGTACAGCGGGAAAGGGGAGGGATGAGGGAGAGAGAGGTCCAAGGCTAATAGACTTATCAGGAATTTGAGTCGGGAAAATGCAGATTTGCTCCCCAGCAAGACCCGGGCTGACAGCGTGCGGCGCTGGAGCTGCACCTACCTGGAGGATGCGCTGCTCTCTCTGCTTAGAGCAGGGTGCCACAAACACTCCAGCACTGAACAGGGGATGCTTTCTGCCACCACCAGCCCTCCCAGGGCAGGATCAGGATCAGAATCAGGATCAGAGCCGGAGCCCTTCACTGGCAGTGGGGCTACAGAGCTGTCCCTGTTACAGGGCACGGCCCCTCCCCAGGAGCCAGACCTCAGGTGTTCCTCTTAATAAACCACAGCTTCACACTTGGAACGAGATAACACTGTGCTCCTGCTGCAAACACCTCCCACACACCCCAATCAGACCCCTCAGCCTGCCCCTCTTCACAGACACGGCCTCCAGCCACACGTTGAAGCCATTGGGAGAATTGGCAGAGCAAAATGGAAATTGGCAAGGCATGCTGTGGGGTCACAGGTGTGGCAAACCAGCTCCTTCCTTCCAAAATGGTTTTTGGTTACAGCTCCCTTTACTCCTGAGATATATGAATTATAAATATTAAGAATATTTCAAATGTGTATTTTATAATTAGCTTCTTCTAATCAGCTAGAAAAGATCCTCTTCTGGATTAGGACTGAGGAAAATAAGGAAAAGTGTTGAACTCCAGGCAAGAAGACAATAGACACAAGATCAAGAAATGAACAAATGAAATTTTTCAGGTTAGGAATCAAGAGTCATTGAAGAGAGCAATCTGGAAAGGTGCATTACAGTTACAAAATTGATAGCAATATAAAATTAACTCATACTGCTCTATTTTAACTTCAACACATTACACACCACAGTTCATTTCCTCTTGTAACAATTCAATCAAGGAGCAATTAAATCATTATCACCTCCATCCAATATTAGTATTAATTTTATTTTAAACATCAATATAGAGGAAACATTTACCAACAGCAAATAAAATCCCACACATATATGGATTTCTGTGCTGAAAATTAGCTCATCAGCTGATGTGAACGGATGACTAAATAATTCCAATAGTTCATATGCAGCACAAAATGCACATGTAACTGCTCCTAAATGTGGCAGAGATGGAGGGATGTACAGGTGGGAAATCTGCACCCCCATGGGCCAGGCTACCCAGTGCAATGCCCCTGCAGGAAAGGAAATTCTCCATAACTCAGCATTAACCTGACTGGCAGAAGCTCTGAGTGTGCAGTGCAGAGAGCTAATGAGAGCTATCAGAACAGCACATGTGCCCTTAGAAACATTTGTACCAGGAGCATCCTTGTGATAGGACATGCTGGAGAACTCAGGAGCAGCTGCAGGATAATTTATTTTTGATTTGGAGTCCTCATCCTGTATAATAACATTAACTAGCTGCTTGATGATTGACCAGCTTCATCCATCAGATGTTTCAAAGGAAAATGAAGCCACTCTGGAAACATTACTATAGGCAGATTTTTTTTTTTCCATGCAGGAGAGGAAATATTTTTTTTCAGTCTTCATTTGCAACAGCAAAAAACCATCTGCACATGGATGAAACCTTGCAAAGGACTGGGCATGGACACAAGACATCTGTCCAGCAGCTCTACAGAACTACAGGTCCCAGACTTTGACACAGCAGTGAAAGAAGAGGGGAGATATGGACCATCCTCTCCACCAGCGACTCCTGTAAGGCTGGTTTAGAAATATCCTGCAAAGCATTGCAGAATTTTGCAATCATTGTCCTCCTGGGGTTTAGTTATCTGGGATTTTAATTGTGTCCAGTAGTAATGTGCAATGAGAACAGAGGCTGTGTAACTTGCCCACTGTGCCAGCACACACTGAGGGGTTTTCCAAATAATTTAAGAGTGATTTAGATACTCTAAATCTGAGGGGGAAAAAGCCTCAAACCTCAACTAATTGTTAACTAAGATATGGCCCAATTTCAATTATTCCACTGATTGATCTCTAAGTGATAGATTTTCAAAAGGACCCATTAATGAAAAGTGTCCAGCTCCCATTAAAATGTAATGGGATTGATACCTAATCTGTTCAGGCTCCTTGGAAAAATCCAGTTTAAATTAATCGGTGGAGAAGCTTTGTACTTTCGAGTTAGCAGAATTTACTCTTGCACTGCATAAATCTGATGAGAGCTAAATAAGATGCTCCTAAAGCATCTGTCCATATGTCTCTGCCCTGGACAACACCATCCATTCTAATCCAGTTCTGGACTTGAGCAATAGAAATCCCCTAATTTCCACTAACCTTATGCTAGCTTTGCCATATGGGAAAGAAGATGCAGTGATGAGAGTGGTGACAGAGCCAGATTTCTTCCCATATGTAATCTAGAGTATGACAGTCTCTCCAGAGGAGAAAAAGGCAGGTACAGCCCGTGTGTGTCCTGCAGGGAGAGCCCAAGTTGCCTAGCAAACACATTGAAAAAACTCTCACACAAAGTCTTCAAAAGGATGAATTATCTGCATAATTATTTTATAGTTGTACCCAGATACAAAAGCTTGGTTGTCTGGCATGAGCACTGAGACTTCAAACTGCAAGCAAAACCCTGATTATTTGGTATTACTGAGAATGCCACTCTTACAGAAATTCAGCGGTGTCTTGGTGGGGTTTTATCAGCATTTCAGAAGAAAGGAGTGTATCATTTAGGTGAAAAAACCACTTCACGGTTGTGAATTTGTATCCTTCCAATGTTAAGGTGCTGCTAATAGGCACCTTTGGTCTGGCAGGAGTGATGCAGGTGACACAGTGGGGACAGAGTGAATGTTTGCCCGTCTTTGCCCAACAGAATTTGGGTTTAAATCACAGGCAGGAGCCCAGTGACAGCAGTGTGCTCCCTCTCCTACCCATCTCCTCGCAGACTGAAAGCTCTGCCATCAAGGCAAAAACCCCAGAAACACAGGGAAGAGATTTGGCAGGTCCCCAGTTGTTGAGCTCAGCTGTTCATCCCCTCTGTCTCACCTCACCAGGCTGTGGAAATGGCTGCTCCAGACCTAGCACAAGCCTGGAAGATGTCACACCCAGAGTGACACACGGGGACGTGTGGCCAGGGCTGACACGGATCCTGGTGACCCTGACCTTGGATTAGCTAAAGCAGACCTCAACCACTGTGCTCAGGCAGCTCTCAGGGAAGTGAGAGGAATAAATGATCTCCTGGCCTGGGCTCATTCCTTCCCTCTGCAAGGAAATCCATGTCTCTGAACAAAACAACTGCTTCCTTCCATGGTGCCTCCAAGCAGATGTTCATGTGTTCCCTACTCTGAGTGCTGATACAGCCCAGAAAGGTTATCTAATTACAGAAACAATACTTATTGGATGCACTAATGCTTCTGCAATTTTAATAGCAATATGATAGCTAGGATTTATATTATTTTCCTTTTCTGATTAATTATTTACATAGAGACAAGCATAGATTTTTAAGTACGTGTGTGCTGTGCCAGGCTGCAAAGAGATTTTTTAAAAAGAAAAGGGGAGAAACAGACACTAAACTTTTCTGGAAACAACCATCCAAGTGCTTTGATATCCTGTGATCTGGCAATTTGCGTTTAGGCTCCTGGGACATTGGTTCAGAGCACAGATTTGATCCAGGACACTACAGGTAATGTTGTGACTTCCCAGTTTGGGAGCGAGCTGCAGTGGGGAGGGAAAACACGGATGTCAGCACATCCATCCAGGAAAGCTGTGTTTAGCCATAAGCCTAACCAAATGCCTCAGAGGAGTGCTTGGCACTGGGAAACATCATGAAATTTAGGTTGTTTTGCAGTGACTGTTCACCTGTTCCCCATGTAACGTGTCCCAAAGGTGCTATCCAGAATAAGGAGAAAATTCAGGAACAGCCAAGACTTCAGAGACAGACATCTACCATCTACCCAACCTATTTCAAAGCATGGCCATGGATTCCTCAAGTAGACTGTACTCTGGTGGAAGTACACATTTCCCTTCTTTTTAGTTAAAAGTCCTCCAACATCTGTCTAAAATGTAACATATTTTCCTAAGATCAAGTAATTCTTGGAGATTTGCCCCAATATACTTTAACAGACAAGTCGGATAATTACTGCTAAATGGCAACATTGAGCCTGGCCAGCTATTCAGGAGGGATGATCTCATTTTCAATATTTCATTAAAAAAAATTCAAATTAGCTTAAGACACTCTTAAGGCTACGGATAAAATTCTGCCCTTTACAGAAAACTGAAAACCATGGCCACTGCACAACCATTCAGCTTGAAACACAAATCTCTGTTTAACATCTGTGCAAATTCCACCCTATTTGTTTATCATTCTGCATTCCAAAAAGCACTTTGAAACTTCCTGCAAAGCCAGATATTTCTATGAAATGGTGTTGTGGTGCAGTGGTAAAATTAATGAGAGGAAACTCCTAAGGAGGAAAAAGACAAATCTTTATGCTTATGTCATTAAATTAATTCGGCCTGGAAAGAAATTAATCCTATCAAGTTTTAATCAGGTGGTGACTTTGCTTTGATTTGTGAATAACAATTTTAATAAAAGATATTTCACAGAACAGAAGAATCTCTAGTGCAAAATGCCCCACAGTCTCTTCCTCTGACTGGGAATTTCTGGTCATTAAAAAAGCCAAAGCCAAAGCAGAACTATCACTACTTATCTGCAGCTATGAAAATGTGAGTGAGGGGTCAAAGGAGAGGGGGGGGGGAAAAGCCAGTCCTTGGAAAAAAAGGGCTGGAAAGGATAAAATCTAATTAGAGTGACTAAAATCCCACCACCCCTCACAGGTTGGGAGGGAACAAAGCAGGAGTCCATGAGCCTTAGCAGGGCACGCAGTTCTCACATTGGCTTTCATGATACCACAGGTGGATTAGGTAAATCACTTCAGGCATAAATTTACCATAAAAGATGGAGGGCATTCCTCCTTCCCCCAGCAGGACCAGGCAGCTGAAGCCAATCCAGCAGGATCATGGGCCGTGGGGTGGCAGTGCAGGGAAGGGTCCCTGCCTGTCCCCATGTGATGCCCTCCAAGTGGCTGGAGGACAGAGATACAACACACCTCTCCTAATCCTGCTGCTGGAATACAGATGTGCCACGCTCACACCTCCCAGACAGGAGCTAGGGGTGACAGCCCATGTCTGCATAAACAGCTCCAGAAGAGGAAGAGATTTGGGAACAAAACGTGCATTTATCACACAGCTCATAAAGGGCTTGGCTTAGCAGTAGAGTTATTCCACAGCCAGAGAAAGAGCCTTGATCCAAATCAAAGGTGGCAGAAACATGGACTAAGGATAAACCTCATCTTCTCCAAGACCTAAAAGGAAACCAGACACTCTGGGAAAGGAGCAAGAATGGGGCAGGTCCTTGTACCTGGGAACTGCAACAGTCTTGGTACCCTCACAGCCTTGGGTCCTGGGGAAGGTGACACACACCAAAGGAAAGCAGAAATGCTCATGGATGGAAAGCAGAACCATCCTTGAACGGGCCCAGTTGCCCGTGGTGTTTGCAGTCATGCTCAGCCCTGTGAGCAAATTCCAGCAGCATCTTCCTGGTGCCAGGCAGCTCCTGGAGCAGGATGGGCTGGGAGCAGGCACCTCTCTGCCTGCAAGGAGCAAAGGCAGATCTAGACAGAGCTCCTGCCCTCGCTATTTTCTGGTGAGGACTTCACAATAGAGTAAATCTCAGGTAGCACTGAGCCCTGCTGCGCAGGGAAAAGCTGAGTGTGACTGAGAAACCCTTCCATCACACTGTCACAGAAAGCAAGTTCCCTGGGGCTTGAAGGAAGGCTGTGCCTTAAACGATTTGCTCTTTAATGGGCTTTTTCTTTGCAATCAGCATGTGAACTTTGGAAAACCAGTGGTTTGGTTTGCAGAGTGTGCAGCCCTGAGCCCACGGAACCCACGCAGTTCGCTGTGCCCCCCGCGCCCGCGCCGCCTGATTGGCAGCCCTGCCAGAAGAGCCTCCCTGCAATTCCTGCATCCTGCATTGTATTCAAAAT
Source organism: Irena cyanogastra (assembly GCA_013397155.1). Classification (NCBI taxonomy): domain Eukaryota; kingdom Metazoa; phylum Chordata; class Aves; order Passeriformes; family Irenidae; genus Irena; species Irena cyanogastra. Next base: position 1,216,309 of record VWZV01006848.1, on the reverse strand, counting down.
AATACGCTTCTGATTTTAAAAGGAGTTTTTTAAAACATGCCATTGGAACATCACCTTGCTAAAAGCTGAGAAAGATGCATTTTTAGTAACAAAAATGTGAGAAAAGGAGTCTGGAACAGGGGGATTTGGCCCATATGAGCACTGCAGAGCCAGAGTCAGATGAGATCCTCAGAAACCAGAGGGATTCAGGGTGGGAGCAAAGGATCCTTCAGAGCCAGTGAGAGTGGAGGATCAGGCCTGCCTTTGTTCTTACCCCTCTCTAGAGAGAGGACAGGAGGGATGGGAGTTCCTGAGGGTGACCTTGCACAGCTGCTTGCAGGGCAGTGCTGAATGTTCTCCAGTGTGATGCATGCACTGCACCAGGAACTCTGCAAGGCTTCAGCCAGAGATAAGGGCAGCAGCTGGGAGGAGACTTCTCACTGTCTGTCATCCCTGCCCAAATTCCCCTCAGAGCCTGCCCTCCATGAGCAGTCATGATGTGGGCTGCAGCACACACCTAGGACAGGACAGATGTTGTCCCCCAGGTCACACATGGAGTCTCCAGCGGACCAGAGCACTGAGCCAAGTCACCATCTGTCACCTTTACAGCTAGACCAGCCCTATCCCCCTTGTGCCCTGCATCTCCCACAGTGATTTCTTCCTGGCCTCTTTCTCTGAGGGTCCAATTGCCACCAGCCTTTCTCATCCTTCAGGAGAAATGCAGAGTACTAAGGCTGAGCAGCAGCCTCTAACCCCTTCTCCTGAAACAAGCTTAGTCTTTGTTGCACTGTATTTACTTCTGTTTTCCAAGAGCAGGGAAAAGCAAACAATGTAGAAAACCTTTAATTTCACATTTTTTCCCAGCTGGTAAAAATGATAGCTGGATATGCACACATCAGTATAATCGTCTCCTAAACAAATGGCACAATGACAAACCGAGGGGGCGGGGAGAGGGGGAGCAGAGCACAAGCTGGTGTTTTCAATTTAGAAAGTATGCATTATTTACACTGCCATTATTCCACTCAATTTGAGTTCACGCTTTAGTCCTAATTTCAGTATAATCAAAGTCAATGAATATTTAATCAGCATTGCTTCCAGAAATTGAGTAATGCCATTAACATAATGTCCCCAGGACTTCAATGCCGATTTTCCTCAAAAGCATGGGACTTTCACTCTTCCTGCCCTTCCCCCCATCACTTTAACCAGCTGATGCTCTGATCCCCACCTTTGCTGGGCTCAACAAGGTGGGACCTGCCCAAAATGCAGTGAATGGGAGCAACACCTCCCAAATGCAGAGATGTGTCCCCAGTGCTGCTGATCCAGCCCCAGGATAGGTAATAAAAGTGGAGCATTTCAACATGGCTCAGTATGGATAAGTAATAACAATAATCCATTTGCACTTCTGGAGCACCTTGCAGTGGAGGGGCTCCAGTCATTCTGCAGGCATTAATTAATGCCTCCCACTCCCCTGCAAGGAGGACACTTATTTGTGTGATAGCTAATCTGCAGATAGGAGAACTGGAGCATGATGAGGTTAAGTGCCTGGTTTACAGCCACCCAGGAATCTGGTGGCATTTGGGCACAAGTCTGGAGCTCTGACTGCCTCCCAGCTTCCTTCCCTCACCAACAGACTGTGCTGCCTCACTGAAATGGGATCAAGAAAAGCAGCGGTACCTATGAATATTTATGAACAATACAAAATTACAGCATAAAAAATTGTACAGACATTTCAGAGCTGCTAAGTGATGGCTCCAGAGCTGTGTCTGTGTGTGCACGGAGCATTCAGCAGTCAGTGCACACATGCCCCCTCCAGTGGGGCTGCATCTAATCTATCATCTTTTCTAACATGACTATCACTGTAATATCTCAGCAATGCCTTCAGCTGAAGACCTATCACAGCCTTCCATCTATCTGAGCTGGTTTATAAAGCTTTTCTCCATGGTGCTGGAAAATCTGTGGGGCATGTGTTTTAAAATATTGGATAAATTCCCCACTTTCCCTGCTGTAAGTCTAGATAGAGCTTTAATGCAACCTTTATCAGTAATGAACAATCTCTTGTTCTCCCATAAAATTAGAACTAATCCTTTTTTATGTTAATAAGGAAGGAACAAAGTTCAATTTTGTTCACACAACACATCCAGTTGGGAAGTCTAAGGTTACATATAGAAAGTACTTAAAAAGTTATTCTAACCTGTTTTTTTTAGAGGGTTTTGATAGTTTGGGATCATCACACTTTCATAAACTCACCCATGAACAATTTCTTGTTACATATCAGTTCAGTGGTCACTTATTTGCAAATCTATCTCTTCTTCTCAGCAGCTTCCAGCATGGCACAGGCTCACCTCAGAGCAGCTGTTCTCTTCAGTAAAGGCATTAAGGATCATTTTTCAACTGCTCAAGATTTCTGGGTTGCACAGGTGCATGTGACATATGGAAATTTTCAGTCCCCACCTCTGAGAGGGGGTCTTCAAAGATATTTTTTCCGAAAGTTTGCAAAGCTGCTCAAGCTCAAAACCAGTAATACCAATATGTGCTTATTTTGCTGAATTACATCATGGTTGTAACCAACTCAGGGACAGTCCTGCTGGCCTGGCCATGCATTTAGGCTGGGGCTGGCAAAGATGAAGTAGCACCTGACAAATTTATACTCCAGCTCCATGGAATTACCCTGATGTGGGTAAATATGAAGATCGAGTTTGCAGTCATTTAAAAAAAGCTTTATTCTTGGCTCCGGTCAAGAGTTTGCTCTTGGAGATGGAATGGAGGAAATAAATGGTGCAGATGGAACAGGGATGGAGGAGTAAAGCCTGTGCCTGCAGGGGGAATGAGGAAGGACTTTGCTGGAGTAGGAGAATTTGTTATGGTCTGGAGAAAGGTAGAGACTTGCTCAGCTCAGAAGCTCAAGTCAGCAGCAAAGAATAGCTTGTACATGTCACTGGCATCACAGAATGAAAGCCCCCCTGTAATCTCAAGGAAAGCACTTCTGTGAGCCCAGGTAGCATTTTTCCAACCCATCTTGTCCTTAATAACAAATATTTTGAAGCCAGAAGATTAATGGCTTTGTGGAAGTGACATATTCTGCTGTCTCTGGAATGAAGTTGTCTCAGCCATGCTCCGCCAACACCCCCTGACACCTCCCATTTATCCCAATGGCTTTAAACACTAACCTTAGCAAACACCACCACCCTGACTGAGAGGGAGCAAGCCTGGCACCAGCTGCCTTTCAGCAGTAACAGGAATGAAACATGGGGCTCCTGCCCTGGAAAATCCCACCTTCAGTGACTCTGAGTGAAAACCAGTGGCTCTGACAACATCTAGGGACACTTTGAGGGAGAACAAAGCAGTGTCACGGTGCTCTGCAGCTCACCAACATCCACAGCACGGCAATCAGCTCCCACAGCCCTGCTGGGAAGGCTTCCCACAGCCCAGCTCCTGACAGGCAGAGCAAGAGTTAAGCTGGAGGGTGGGGGAGAAGCCAGAGGATTGCCATAACATATCATCAGTGGGACTATTAATAGGGTTCAGGTTATAACTTATTCATGAACTTGTGCACTTTTCACTCGTACAGTATGGCAGGGTAACTCAGGAACACTTATGAATGACACTGCTAATGCACCAAAGAGAAGGCAAACACAGCTCTGCTGCTGTTGCACATTAAACCCATCTATTGCTCTTCGAGACCACGGCAGATCAGTCAAGCAGACATGGATACTGCTGTTAAGAGATCAGCCCTCAGAGCATCCCCACCCTGCTGGGTCTGGGGTGCCCTTGGCAGATACACAGAGCATTGAATCTTTCAGTCTCGGCAATACTCGCACAATTTGCCGTGTGATTCCTGTTTCAGCAAACGCTTCTGAGCATCGTCAGGTTCAACAGGCAGTGCCTCTCTCCACGGCTGTGGAGGCCCAGTGCCAGCCCAAAGGCATTTCTCTTGCCCTTTGCAAGCCCAGTGGAGTTCAGAGCAATGGCCTTCCTTAAAAGCTCCACAATACAACTCACAGTAAACTGATGCTGATGAACTGGGCCAAAGCAAAGAGTCCAAAAAGCTTCGCACCCTGAAAAATCAGCTGTGTGGTTTTTGAAGTTCACCTCCACATTTCTGAATGGCCCTGAGGGCAGGTTAGAACAACCTCTGGCACCAGGAGCTTATGGCTGACCAGGCAGCACCTACAGCATCAAAACAGCTCACAGAAATGTGAAGCTCCAGTTCCCATTGCTACTTTGGTTCCTGAAGGAACTGAAGACTTGTACTATGGCACAAATAATTTAGGACTTAATAGATGTGGCAAAGGCAATGGGGTGTGTCAGCAGGAAGGCTGAGGGAAGAACCTAGCTATCCCTAGGGACCAAGTTTATTCCTCTCACCTACACTCCTGGCAAGAGATTTAGCACTTGTCACTGGTCACTGTTTTATCTCCAGTGTCTTAATTGTCTCCCTGCTAGTTAGGGCTCATTGTACGTTCTATTGATTGTTGTTCCCCCACTAATTGACTGTGTGGTTGTTGGCTTCTTTAATTGCCATCCTGAAAGGCACTGTAAATTGTCCTACATCAACATTAGTGATGGCAAGAAAACCTGAGTTGTGCAAGGAATTTCAGCAATGATACAGTGGGGAAACAGCAAGGTCTTGGAATGCCCTCAGCCCATTTAATCCCCTCCTTCAGCCAACTCATCCTAACCTGCACACCAAACATTGAAGTTTTCACTTCCATATGCTGCATTCAAGTTCTGGTTTTGACCTACACTCTGGTTCAATATTCATTAGCCCAGATGATGGATGCACAGGGCCTACAGCACCTCCTTTCCAGCACACATGTGCTTCCCAGCTCCTCCTCCAGTTATCCAGGTCTGCTCCAAGACACAGAAGTCAATGGATATTTTCTTTAGACCTCCACAGACCTTTTGGTCCAGATCTTGAAACATTTATTGCTTCTCACAGACCTAAGGAATACAGACAAGGGACCAAGGGAGATTTTTCAAGTCATCTAATTCCTACTAATTACCTCAGCCCTGTTAGAGCCCGTGAAAGTTTGACAAAGCACTCACAAGCATTTTTAGACAGTTGAGTTGCTTTACCTGGCTCAGTCCTCCAGCCCCCATATTTGCAAACATTTCTGCATATGCCAAACTCTTAATCCAAATAACAGGGCAGGATGAGTCAGTCATGCAATACATTTAACTGTTCCAGAGATGACAGAAGACTACGAGAAGGAAGATTAATTAAAGACCTAGACAAGGAAAAAAATCCTTTTTTTTTCAGAAACCATTTAGCAGTGAAAGGCACTGGGCATTATTTGAGGCTTATTGAATTCATGCTGGCTCTCTCTCTTTTCTGGAATAGCATCAGTACTGCAATTGATTCCAGGCCTTTTCTTAGAAGAATCTCAGTTCTAATTTAATCCTATTGAGCAGCAGTCAGAAGCCCACCAAGGGAGGAATTCCACTCATTTTAGCAAAACAGCCAAACACTGGTGGGCTTGACAAAACCAAAAGACATGCCTTTTGCCTTTTTTGAAGGCCTTTTGCCTGTTTTGGAAGGGTAACTGTCACTGCAGCAGTCCCTGTCACTGACTACTCCCAAGAATGCAACATCCAGGACCTTGCTTGTTTTCCTATTAAGGCAACAAAAGTGCTTTGCTAAGTTTTGTGTACAAATGAAAGTATATTTTTAAAGATGATAAATGGTCCTTTTGGCTCCTGATGCTTCCTTTTTTTTTTGTCTATTCTGTTTTCTTTTTTTTCTCCTAGGTAAGGAAAAAATCCCTCCCTTCCTGTGCAAATGTTCACAGGGGAACAGTTAAAGGTTCTTTTTCACACAGCTTTTCAACCAGTCAGTACAGGAGGCCACATTTCAGCTGATGAGAATATGCTATGAAAACTTGTGTGTGCTATTCCTACATATCCTGACCTCCCTCTTATTCCCTCCCACCCCTCCTAGATGTAAGAAAAGCAACAGAGACAAAGGGAACTCCCCCTTCAACACTTGAAATCTATCCCCCAGCCTTCTCCAAATCACCTGAGTAATTCTTACTGTGAGTGAGGAGCTAAGGGTGACTATGAGTTATCCTGCCACATTTACAGGCCTTTCTTTAACTTCAGGACACTGCTCTTGAACTTTAATGGAATGATTGGTGGTGTGCAGCAGCAGCAGCAAGAGGAGGAGCACAGCTCAAGCCAGGAAAGCCTGGGGATGCAATCCCATCCATCTTTAGGTGCCACATCCCCACCAATATCTGCTGGGAGCTCCAATTCATTAGGCTGGTGCAATCTCTCCAGTGACAGCCCCAGCCTGTCCCCCACTGAACAACTTGTTAAACGCTCACCAGTCAGTGCAGAACCAATTCTTGTTCACTGTTTCCCAGCCCTCATTGTTTCCCAGCACTAACCTTGTTAACCTCTAGGCACAGCATAAGGGCTGCTCATTTTCTGGAGCATCTGCTTTGGATTGAAGTGATGGGGAGTGTGGCAGGAGCATGTGGGAAAGGAGGGAATCCCTCAGCAGGGCTGTGCCAGGCTGCTGGCAGGGCTCAGCTCCATCAGCCCTGGAGAACAGCCCAAGGGGCTCTTTCTCATCACCTGAGCAAGTGCCAGGTTTAGCTGGGCTTTTTGTCAGAGGAGATGGATGGAGGAGTTCTATTGCTCTGTGCAGGTGTTCTGTTTGACTTCACTTTGCTCTTTCATCTACAAATAAACAACTCACCTCCCTCTCCTTCAGAGCTCTGCATTTATGTGCACCCAGGGTCAACACTGCAGCCCAACTCAGCCCATGTCTTTAACGTCTCCTAAAACTTAGACAAATTCACAATTCTTTGGTTGCCTTTCTGCCACCTCTTTTATGAAGCTGTCTCTGTTTTCCCACACTACCTTGGATCCACTTGTTTCTGAAACCAGATTCATACTCAGCAGCTTGAAAAAGACCACACACACAGATCAACCTAATCCACATCTAATTCTAAGGAGCTGATGCTACTTGAGGAATGGTTCACTTTATAAATGGAAAAATATTAAATACCCTACTGAGAAGAGAAGGCAACTCAGTATTTCTGGAGCTTTGTGCAATGCTCAGGCATTCTGAAGTAGTTCTATCTTTTGACAGTTTAAGCAAGACCAGTTTCTCTATCTGACTGCCTTTAACTCTCACCTTCCTCCCAAAACCTGTTTTCCCCATGCCTTCTAGTCCAGCCTCATCACCTACTGCAAACCCCACAGGGAGAAACAAGAAATAAGTATTCTCCTTTAGCCGTGGTTTTCATGTCCTATGTGTGGTACTTGTCAACATTATTTAGCTGCAAACTTCTTGCTGGAACCTGATCTGATGGTCCACATTATTTCCTAGCTCTGCCTTATTGTAGGAACACAAATAGAGAAGGTGGCAGAGGTTCTTAAAACAAGAAAGGGAGCAGAGATAATCTCTGAGAGGTTTATAGCTGCATTTTGAGGTGCCTGACAAAAGTTTGCAAGCACATTTTGCCTGTGAACAGCACACTACCCACCATGTCTGAAGGTGCCAAAAAAGCAAAACTTGGAACACACGCAGGGGAAGGATCGAGCTGAAAAAAAGCCAGTTCAGTTTCTATCTGCTCACAACAACCAACAAGCACATAAATGAGTCTTGCACTCTTGTTTCCTCATCTTCACTCTGTGGCCACTCTCCAAAGAGAAAGCAGTGTGATGAGCCAGGGGAAAGCAAAGAAAAACACTCCTGTTTCAAGATCTCATTAAATGGGAAGCTAATAAGTGCACTGAAGCTTTCATTTCTCAAGCTGAAACAGGAAAAGTTAAGAGGGGAAAATAAAAAAATACTTTTAAAGTGTCAGAATTTTTTCCTTCTCATCTTTAATAGTGCCTCTGTGCATTTTTAATAGCTGATCCTCCACATGAAACCCTCGGGAGCAGGGTTTAGGGAGCCAGAACTTACTGGAGTGCTTACATCCACTTTTCAAACCCCAAAGCCTTTCCACAGAAAATAAGATGATTGAAAAACTGCATGAAGTGTCTCTCCCATATAATCTAGAAGCTTATTAGCTACTTTTTGACTCTTGAGCCATTAAGATTTGCTGGCTCCATGCCTTCACTCTCATCTCCTCTTCCTCTGGGCCAAAAATTTTCCTTGGTTTTCCTGCCCCAACCTTCTCAGAACTTCCCCCTCCATCTCTGCATTGGAGGGGAGGAAGGCAAAGAGTCAAGGAGCTCTTTTATATAGCAGCTAGAGGGGGTCAGAGATTTAAATTTACCCAGAGGACAGGTGATTAAAAAAAAAAAAACAACAAAACCAACCACCCGGAAACAACAAGTGAGATTCAAGGCTTTGTCTTTGTTTCAAGAACAAGAACTGAGTCAAATGCCTGTGGTCGTGACCACGGGATCCTCCCACTTCGGAAAAACAAAGCATCTGAACACAATGGCAACGTTTCACACAGGTTATAGCTAGGATGTAGAAAGGATCTGTCTTTCTTTTATGCAAAAAGGAAAGCAATCCTAAGGAAAGTAGAAAGTAGAAGCCTGATTAATTTTTCAAGTCATGCACTTTATTAAATAAATACAGGACAGAATCAATGGCTTCCACTGAAATTCAGCAAAACATCCTTGGCATTTTGGAACATCCCTTTTACTTTCCACTGGGGGTGATTTTTTTTTTCTTTCAAACTAATTTTTTTTTTTAAGAATTTATAATCAAAGACCATAATTCCTCACTTACGACGTGTTTATTTTCTTTCAGCTTCTTAAGACCAATGTACTTATGTCTAAAAATAATCGCAAGTGCTACTAAAAGTGCAAATAAATTCTAAGCAGCCTAGCAAAGCAACGCTCCTAAACAACAGTCAATGTTTATAAGCAATCCTATGACAGCAGATGTGATCAAGAATTAACTGTTGCTTTTGTACTGTCTTAGGACTTCAGATCACTACAGAGAGTTGACCCAAATCCTCTGCACAAGACCCTGAGGTATGCATGATCCCATTTCCAGAAAGTCTCTCCACTCCAGGTTGTGTGGTAGCATGTAGCCAAAGTTAAGAAAAAACTTTTCATTCGCCTAAACTGGAGCCTAGAAGTCCTTGTTTATTTTTGTCTGCCAGAAGTGCCTCTGTTACTTAGAAATCTGATATTTAACTGGGAGCTCAGGCCAACACCCCTCAGTTTTGAGGGAAGAGAAGGGCTGGGGTACCCTTCAAACCGTGCCCTAGAGATACCAGGCTGGATTTTTTTATTTTTTCCTTTTTCTTTCTTTCTTTTTTTTTTTTTTTTTGTCCCAGTTAATGTTTAAAAAATTTTAAACTGACATGGAAAGAGGCATTTTTAAGATTATTGAATTCCTTTCATTTTCTTGAGGGAAACTAAAGACACCTAAACACACCCATGAAATTTGGGGTCCAGTTATCTGCCTTTAGGTACCTGTAAAAACATTTGGCACAAAGATGCTGATCACAAAACAGGACAGTGCTAAAGGAGAAACTGAGACTGAGATGCCCAGATCTTTATCTCTTAAATATCTTTGTAAAACAGGGAGGGAAATGCAGAGCTCCAGATCACCCCAGCCCCTCGCTGGGATTGTAGTTACCGCCAGCCGTGGCATTGCCCAAGCAATGACATCACCACTGTCATGGAAACCCAGCGGTTTTGTCACAGGGAACTGAAACCTAGTGCCTGGGGGGCAACGTGAGAGCTCGAGTTCCCATTCCAGAGTTCCCATTCCAGAGTTCCCATTCCAGAGTTCCCATTCCAAAAGCAACATGTGCCTCTGGCTCAGCTCCCTGCCCTGCAGAGCCTCCTCTGCTCTGTCCTGTGGCCACAGAGGTCACTGCTGGAGGGGAAGTCCCAGCCTGTTCCCCTAAGCCAGACAGTGTCTGAAGCTTAAGAAAAGTTTTACTTTCTCTTGTGCTTTTTCTGATTTTCACTTTGGGTCACTTCCCTTTCAGCAGCAGAAGAGGCAAGAGGACTCACCCTGGCTGGTGGAGTCAGCTGCTGACAATACATTGCACTTAAAATTCCTTTTAATATTCTGCTTAGACACACTGTAAAAGAAGAATGGATACCCCGAATAATTAAAATATGTTTAATTTGCATGGAGCTCAGGGCATTGTTCTGACATCAAACATCACTGTCAGCCATATGTGGAATTTCAGCTGCCAAGTGCTTCATTTATGTGAAAATTAGCTTAAGTGTACAAAGAATGAAAAATTTATGATTATTTCACGTTTTAATAAATGCAGTGCTATGCATTAATTTAGACTTCTAAAACAATTTTGACAGTGACAGGGGAATCCTTCACAGACTGAGTGCTGCAGCCTGCCGTGTCTCACATGTCCTGCGGAACTGTGCGGCGGAGTGTTAAGGCAGTTAGATCTTCATGTTTTTAAACAAAGATATTCTATGACTATATCACTTAAAATCCTGCTCCACTCTTCCCCTGGGACGGCACAGAACCCACCCGCAGCTCCCAGACAGATCGGCGTCTCGCGTTACACAAAAGTGTTTGCAGTGAGAAAAAGAAAAAAAAGAAGTGCATATATTACATTGCTCAGTGTAACAGGCACTGGCAACTTTCCCCAGACTTTTGTTGCACAGGAAAATCACTTGGGTGGTGACAGGATCCTCCACAAGGTGCTAAGATCTGGCACCAGCGCGGCATTTGTCATGAGTGTCTTCTGTTCTTCACAGCAAAACATGAAGCTGCACCACCTCTCACTCCTTACAGGCCATGGGGGATTCCTCCAGGCCTAAATGGAAACCCCACAATGTTTTTGGGTCTGGGGTACCCCAGACTGGGAGAGGAAACATTGGTAACACCTCACAAACTGCTCCTTCTCTTGGTCCAACCAGAGGTCTCCTTCAAACAGCACTTTTCACATCATGACCAACTTTGCCTTTTGCATTACAAAATTAATAAAGCACTTCTGTAAACATGGACTCATAGGATCACAACTAGTTTGGGTTGGAAGGGACCTTTAAAGGTCATCTGGTCCAGCCCCCTGCAATGAGCATCTTCAACCAACATCTGAAATTCTGTGCAAACCCCCTGAACTCAGAATGTAACTGACACAAAGGAAGAAAAGGATTTTAGCCATTGTCAGCCCTCATAAGTCTGACTTTTGTGCTTTGTGAGCTCTGGCATTTACAGACATGTTAAACACAGTACACTCCCCTCTCTGCATGTATTGCACGCTCAAAATCTACATTAAAAGAAGGTTATTAACACCATCCTGCCAGAGTTCAGAAAAGAGACCAAAACCAACTTCATTCTGCCATCTCCTAAGGTGGGGCTCTTTGAACAAATCTCTTTGGTATATTTCCATTTCTTCTTTTCTTTCTTTTTTTTTTTTTTTAAAGAAAGCAAACTTATAAAAATGGAAATTCTATCGCATAGCCTCACCTTGAGCACAGATGAATTATAAACAGGGTTTGATCCTTCAGATCCACCTAGAGCTCTCAGCATGTGAGCTTATCTAGTAACCAAAAGCAGCAAAAAGCCTTCATCCTATCTGAGAATCAGCTCTGAAAGGAGATGAGATCAGACACACGCTTTGCTATTGGCTTTCACGGCTGTTTCCTGACAGCAAAATAGTACTAAGAATAAAGAACCTTAAGACCCATTCCAGCTGCTTTAAACAGGTGTGATCTGGCAGGCACAGCTACCTCTGTAAACTCTGAATCGTGAGGCAAAATCTGCACTTCATGTTCTGGTCGCTTCTGGCCTTTGTTGTCCCAGTGCAGATCTTATTCCTTGCTGCAGTGACACCAAGAGCAGGACTAGCCTCTGCTAGGACAGGAGTAAACTTTTGCTCTCTGTCTCTTTGGCATAAGAGAGCTTGGCCTGGCACAGGGAATGAGTCACCTAGAAAATCTGCTGGCTGGGTGTTGAAGAAGCAAGTGCTGTACTTGTTTATATGGCATTTGCAGGTCCACAGCCAGCACGTGGCCTTTTGGGAGGGCTAATGTGGGAATTAACCCAATTCTGCAACGTGCCACTCTCTGTGGATGGGAGCAGAGCCCAGGACACTGCTGGAGTGCCCATTTGTGTGTCACAGTTTGGTGGCTTGGATGCCCCCAGCCTGTCACTTCTGGGCTGGGTGGGCAGGCACAGGCTGATGAGGTGGGTGCCATGGGCCAGCTGCTCTCTGCAAAGGGAGAGAAAAGGAGTGTGCTGGTGTCCTTGCCTTTGCAGAGAGAGCTGCAGAAGGCTGTGGGAAGGCATCTTTGAGGGAAACCTCCATGGGACTAGAGGATGCCAAATGACCCAGGGGACCGGCAGCTCTGCAGGCTCTGCGTGCTGCACTCAGCCTCACCACAGAAGTGTTTCTGGGAGCCCCTTTGGCCTGAGACTGAGGTGGATCCCTTCCCCTGCAGCTTCTCCAGTCAGAAGTCACTGGAGGCAGAGCTGGTGCTCACACTGCTCCCCTCCAGCGCTCCCTGCCAGCCTGGCACCACACAGGGACCAGGTAAATGCCACTGCCTTGCTTGGTGCCCCCTGCCGCTGCTCTAATGCCTCTGCAGCCCCCAGGCTAAGAGTTTGCACTCATTCATTGGTGTCTGCCAAAGGAAATGAAAATGCAAACAAGAAAAATCAATGTTTGGGGTTTTTTTAACAAGTTATTTCACTGACATTTACGCTGCAAGTGCAAGGTGGTGTTTGTTATCACTGGCCTACCAGGGCAGGGGAAATACTCGTTCAAAAAAAGCCCCCCTGGAATGAAAACATCTCCATGGGCTTTACATTGGATAGTAGATAAGTCATAACTTACATAATCACCTCAAGTGGGATTTCAAAAGTATTCTGCTCTAGTCTTACTGCATTTCCACTCCAAATTGAAGACAGTTTTAAGCACTGATTTGAATAGAGACATTTAGGAGTCTTAATATTTCTCCAACACTTTTCACTAAGCTTTTGTGCAGTCTGTAAGTCAGATGAGAGTGGTATTTGCATATTTGTAAAATAGCACGTGGATCGTTTTCATCTGGAGAATACAACTGAAAACTGCCATCAGAAATTAAGGGAAAATCTAGAAGCATGGATTTAGAAGCAGATGAGGGGCTGGCCCTTTATTGGCTATCAATTTGTGTAGAATACAACTGCCTGAGTTTGTTGGGGAAGAAATGTCTTGTGACTAGAGCACAGTGGGATGTTTTCAGCCAGATGAAATCGAGATCGTTCTGGTGTTAAATATTTGCTGGAGGAGGTTAGGCCTTCAACCTAATACCAGCAGGCTGCCCCAAGGAATTGTTCCTAACTGCAGAATATTTTGTCAAAAGCACTATCATCACATGCAGTTTTCAAACCAGTAACACTAAACCAGAGGAGTGCAGCTGGGGAGAGGGAAAAGGCAGTGAAAGGGCAGCAAAAAACAGGAGGAAGAGGGAGCTTGCACCAGCCAGGAGACCAAGGCAGCAGCCAAGAGGGCACCTTTTGTTTGTATCAGAGGTGACCAAACCTGAACTTTCCCTCCCTGTTTTGCTGCACCAAGGCAAGCCAGCCACACACAATCTTGGTCTGAGCAGTTTGAAGGACGTGCATGGGGGTATCAGTAATGAAACACCCTCTGAGGAGGTGGAGCTGAAGGGGGCAATGGGCTGAGGAAGCAGAAAGGACAAAACAGGATCAGGACAGGCTGAAACTTCACCAGTGAGACTCTTACACTAAACCAAAATGAACTGAAAACTTGACAGTCACCTGTCAGACAGCAAAACAGGAATTGTCTCTTCCCCCCAGTGAATTACATGGTTCCACACAGTGCTCCAGAGCAGTAAAAATATTAGAGGTTTTGTGTGCAAACAATGCTGCTGAATTATGCTCATATTGTGGGTCAGGGTTTCTGCGCTAGCCCAAGGCCATAATCCAGGAAGATTTAAGAAGACATAAATCATTAGATGCAAACTCCTCAGGAGCAATAAAAAGGCAGCCATGGCTCAGGTTGGTCACCACGTTTTTAGTGAGCATACACATGCCTGAAAACATATATATTATATATCTACAGCTGCAAATCTAGCACAGGCACAAAATCTGGAGAAACCCAGAGTGGCTGTAGAACCCAGGGATGCAGAACACGCCAAGCCCTACAGAAAATCATTAAGTTTGGAAAAGACCTCCAAGATCATCAACTCCAGCCTTTGACTGAAAGCCCCCATGAACAGAGCACCTTGGTGGGGTTGTCTGGACAACTCCCACATGAAAATCTCCTGCACACAAGAGACACAAGAGCAGAGGTACACACAGCACAGCTACACCACGTTTACTAGCTGGCAGACAGCTAAGACCTGCTCAAGTTCCCACCCAGGTCTGTCCCACCCCACGGGTTCCCTTTGTGAAAAATGCCAATCACTCCGTTTTAAAATTTTAAAAAGTTTAATAATAAAAAATAGTAATAAAAGTAATAATAAGAAAAATTAGGACAATAAGAGACAATAGGACAGAGAATTTTTCACGGACGTCCGGGTGCTGGTATTCCACCACCAAGCACCCCTTACTAACAAAGGATTACCCTTAAGAGCACTAAACTGTTGCATATTCATATGCTCAAACATTCCTTTCAAATTGAGGTCTTTCTGCTTAATCTCAGCTCTTTCTTTGCATTCTGAGCTGTCTGGTAAGGAAGTAATATTTCTTCTCTGGAGGTCTGGTGCCCGGTACCGTTATCTCGATCCCAGCAGGATAGTGTGAAACTTTCCTTGTCTCCTCCTTTTCTTTTCCTTAAGCTAGTTACAAAAGTATTCTACACTACAGTTTCTATTTTAATCTTATGCTATAAACCAATATTTACTATACTACTTAAAACAATACAGCACTACTTAAAACATTGATACAGCATAACTTCCAACATAACACATACAGTATTCATTGTAATATTTGCAAATAGCCAATCATACAATAGGTATTTTTCACACCTTCCTGTGTGTGCAAACAGAGCCAGGCTTGCACTGGGGGATCCCCCAAGGTCCTGCAGTGGGGCACAAAGCTGGGCTGTGCCCCTGATCCTCCAGGCAGGAGGCAGAGGATAAACTCAGTCACTGGGAAACGGGTGCTGAGCACATCCTTCCCCTGCTGGCGGGAGGTTTGCTGCCAGCTGCTAACCTTGGTGGGAGGTGCAGGGCCACAGGAGCAGGTAGATGGAGCAGGGAGAATCTGTCAAGGACTTCAGAGAAACAAAAAGGAAAAAAAAAAAAAAGAAAAAAAAAGAATTAAATAGAAAAAGGGGTTGGGGGATAATTACAAAACAAGTATTTTTAATGGTTGCTGGCAGAAACCCCAACCCTTGTATTTAAATGGCTTTTTTAATTAAAAAACAGCAGGCTATGAATGCTAATCTCTCTGAGCAGAAAGCTCCTGATGGTTTGCCTGTTTCCAAAAGACTAAATCAATCAGCAAGAAGGCTAACCCCATCTTGGGAACAGGCATTTCTGAAGGGCCTCAGCTTTCAGAGACTACATGGTGCTGCACTCCTGAACACACAGGGCAAGGTGTAAACTAACACCAAAACTGCAACATTCACAAAACATGTCCAATAGTGCTTTAACTTCTTTTTCTCCTAGATCTGATCTGTCTTTCCCTGTTACTTCAGAATGTTGGTTTTTTTTTTTCTAGCTAAAAATATCAGTGGAGGCCTGCCAGGCTAAAATGTGCAGTTTGAGTCCCTAAGTGTTTGGGTAGGGAATATTCCAATTGCTCCACATTTTTGCCTATGTAAACTATTTAACTTGCAAATCAGAAAGCAATGTTGTATGACACACTTGGGTTTTTCTTGGAATCTCAGCAGACACGCAGAGAAAAAAACACATTACCAACAGAGAGAGTGAGAGAAGAGAAAAAAGAGAGAGAAAGAGAGAGAGAGAAGGATGTCAACCATGTAGTGCAAAAATAAATTGTTAGCAATTTTTTATGAACTGAGTTTCCCCAAATGTAAAGCAATTTAACAATTTTGTGCCATTGCAATTCACAGGATCTGTGGGTAGAGGGACTTCAAAGGAAAATCCAGCCCTGTTTTACTCTTTGTCAAGAATTATGTGTCATTTTGTTTCTTTCCCACATTTTATATTTGTATAAAGCGTGAGAGAAAGGAAGCCTCACCAGGGAAGACCACTAGCAGGAAAAACCATAAGAAAATCCTGGTGCTGCAGAGCAGTGGAGGGCTTTCCTAACCTGGCACTGCCATGCAGTTTGCAAAAAACAAAATCCAGATATTACATACATGCATTTAAGTTAACCCCGCCTGCTGGTCTCACGAAGGACAAAGATGCTCAGGAAACATTTTGTGCCAAGTTGCTACACAGAAAGAGGAGATCAAGAGGAGATCAAGAGGCCCATCACTGATGTGCACATCTTTTCTAGAATCCGCCTGCATCAGGAGCCATGGCTTCTGAAGGAATAACCTCTTCTGTAAGGTTCCACTCTCCACCGAGGCTGTCACTGGGACAGATGACAAGTGACAAGCCTCAAAGATGTCACCACTCACTGTGTGACCACGCCTGATGTGCCTGGATGCTTTGTACAGCTCGTGTCACAACTTTGAGGTGTGCTGTAAGACTCAGTGATGAAGGAAGCTTTGCAGAGGTGCTCTTCAAATTACTGCCTGGGTGCCCTTTCCTTAAATCAGGCTAAGCTTTCGCTAGGATCAAGGTGGGGAACAGCTCCAAGGAATTTCTCTGCAAAGTCATTTTGCAGGATGTTGATTTCTCATTATGAGAGAACACAAATCCATTTGACGAGAAGCGTTCTCTCTCCATTCTCATTTTGTTTCACAACCCATGGCCTAGACCTCAGGTGAGTTTTCAAATAAGCCTGAGCTCGTCCTTGCAAAGGAACCTGTGAAGGAAACAAACACAGAGAGCACACTGGCATCTTTTCTGCTATTGCCCAGTGCAGCAAGAGAGCACAGGAGCACCTTGACAGAAGCGATGTGTGCCCCTCATTCTGCATGCAGGAAACCAAAAATACTTTGCAGATTTCTCTGAATTGTGCCACACAGCCTTGCCATGTTGTTCTTTCCCCTCTTTTCTCAGATGGGGGAACCTGAGGGATGGCTGATGGGAAAGCAGGCCTGTGGAAAGTCCCAAAGCGATGTGGGAGCTAGATCATATGAAATCTCCTGTACTTCAACAACTAGACCACTCTGTGCTCCAAAACCAATCAATTGATGTTTCATGCAGAGCTGGCTGACTTTACACATTTTGCATTCAAGTGTCACACTGACACTTGCCATTCTTGGCACCGAGGAGCTAAATTTATCACTGTCTTCTTTAGCATGCCCTAGGAAAGACAGAATTAGAGCTGTCCTCCTGCCCGGGGTGCAGCAGCTCCCCGTTGTTAATCCAGCCACGAAGCAGCCACACCAGAAATCTCTTCCAGTTTCATTTGCTCTCTCCACTGAACATGTGTGGATCAAACAAGCCCGAGCAGCTTGCTGTCCACCTGCTTCTCAAGTGCAACGAAGCAGAAGGAAACTGCTCTGACAATTTGAAAGGGGACTACAACCAATTTAGAAGGAAATGATTGCACAGAGTCCAACGCGAACGGCGTCACGGAGCAATCCTTCATCACTTAATGTGCTGAGCCTGTCACTCTGCTGATTTCAAAGGAGTTTAGGTAAACCAGTTCCACAGCCATGATTCACTCTAAAACACTTCCACTCCAGGGCATCACTCTGCATCGCTGGGACTTTTATACTTTCAAAGAGTATTTCTACCACGCTTCTTGAGACAGACTTACGGAGATAAAATGTGGCAAATGCAGCCCCTTTGATGACTAATAATCTTATTTCCTTATGAGGAACAGGAAAAGCTCTAGTATGGATGTAACCACCAATTTGTTTATCATATCTAGACCCAGTTCTCCATCTATGAGAGATCTGTGCTAGTTAGGTATGGAATAAACAACACTGGGAGCTCTACTTAGCTAAGACTGATCCTTAAACCTCTGGATTTTCAGATGAGAGAGTCACATTTTTGTTTGGTCGAGCACTGTTGACCTAAACATCACTTACTGCCATGGAACTGCATTAAGTATTCATTGACTTTCAGACCCAAACTACACTTCAGCATTTTCTTAGGTACTTCAGAAAGAAGCTTGGTTGTAATGTCTCATCCTGAAGGCTCTTATGCCACCCAAAATTAATTTCTTTGCCACAAATAGAGTCAGTCCATGTCCCTCTGTGCTCCAGGAGACTGCAGGGACTGTCAGAGCAAACCTCACAGGACACTGCTAGAGAAATCCCAGGGAGTCAGTGCAAAGCTAGGATGAGCTCTATTGCATTTGGGACAGTATGAATACCACAGTCGATAAAGCAGGCACAAAACAACTGAAAAAAACAAAACCCAAACAAGCAAAAAAACCACACAAATAAACAAAACACGAACATAGACTTCCAGGGAAGCCTCGGGGTGAGGGAAACAGCCTGCTGCTGTGGGTGCTTTAGGTTAATAATGGTCAAATAATATAACCTAGAAGGGATCAGCAGGAAGGGAAGAGAGAGCCTTTCTTCAACAGCTGTATGGCTGCAAGCTGTATAGCTACAAGTTACAGGGCTAGGAACTTCAAATACTCCCGCAAGGAAACGTCACAGATAGAGCACATCCACACATCACCTTCCACTTTCCATACACCACAAATGGAATTTTGTTTGAAACTAAGCTGACTGTCTTTTTCCAGGTCTTGCCATGGCTTCTTAAGAGAAAAGCACAAAAAAGCTGCAGCAATAATGACTGATAGAGGTGGGCTTTTTTCCCCACGGAATTTGAAAAGCAGAAGGAACCATTAGACTGCATTGTCCAGCTTGTAACAAAGGCCCTTCCTCCCATTAAGTTGCTGCACACATTTTAGCTTCTCAGTGCTTCTCATGGCTTTAGGCTAATTATCGACTCATTAGGGCCCCAGTCTTACTTGTCAGGTGGTGAATGAAGTCTAACTCCTTTCTGGACCTGCCCTACTCCCTAACAAAGTCCAGCAAGGTCGGGAACAGGAGTACCTTCCATGTTTTCAGATGAGCATTGCTCCCACACTGAACCAAGTTACATTTATTATCTTTCAGTCAGATTTCTGGAATTTTAATTAATAGAAGACCATCTCCAGCTATCTTTTATCTGCAAATGTGACAGCTAAAGCAACACTGTACATTTCCCCTGGGAGAGGAGAGGAGAGGAGAGGAGGGGGGGGGGGGGGGGGGGGGGGGAGAGGGGCGGGAGAGCCGAGCCGAGCCGAGCCCGCGCCGCAGCGGAGCCGCCGGGGGAGGGGCCGCGCGGGGCCTGCCGGGAATGTGCTGGGAATGGTTCGGCGTTCCCAGGGCGGCTCTCGGTGTCGCAATCCCGCTNGAGGCGAGGAGAGGAGAGGAGAGGAGAGGCGAGGAGAGGAGAGGAGAGGAGAGGAGAGGAAGAGGAGAGGAAGAGGAAGAGGAGAGGGAGAGGAGAGGAAGAGGAAGAGGAGAGGGAGAGGAGACTCTGTAGGGCAGAGACCAGCCCAGCCCCAGTGCCCCCAGGAGCTCCCAGAGCTCGGGGCTAACCCGGTCCCATCCTTCCCTTCCTCACACCCCAGATCAGGTGTTGCAGACACTGTGAGGTGGGTTTTGGGGCAGGGGAGTAGGAAATGAGGGGATTCAGAGTGCAGGGGGCTGTGGCACGGGGCCAGCAGGCTGGAGCTGTGGTGGGAATGCTCTGGGCACATCTGGCTGTCACTGCACAGCAGGCAGTGAGGCTCCTGCTCCATGAGCTCCTGAGAAGAACAGGAGCTGTGCCCATCCTCCTCCTCCTCAGCCCCATCCCACAGGGTGAGGAATCAGCCTGCCCTGACTCCCTGCACAGGGCCAGGCCTTCAGTTTGACCTCAGTGAAACCAGCTGTGCTCCGTGGTGTCCCAGTCCCTCCCTTTCTGACGGGGACATGTCCCAGCAGCTCCCCTCGGGTGCCTTTGGGAAGCTCTGGCTGCAGCTGCAGAGCTCACGCTGTGCTTCACTAACATCAAACTGGGCTTTCAATGACATAATTACAGCCCTATATTAAAATGTTATATTTAAATGATCTCATTCTTCATCAGCAAAGGCTATCCCTAGCCAAAACAAATTCTTCTATATCATTTATTGTATTTAAGATAATTTAATTCATGCTGGAAGGCAGCAAATGAATAAATTCCACAGCACTTTATTTAAATATTTTTGAACAAATCTTGAAAGATGTTTTCATTTAGCTGAAAGCAGACTAATAGCAGTTTTTTCCTCTACCACAATAAAAAATATGAGTTTCTTTTTATTGCACTTGTTAAAATAAATGGCATTTTTAATAAAGACTGTCCCCATAACAACATATATGATTTGATCACATTATGAAATAAATGTCATGTGAGATTATACATTTCAAAGCAGACAGTTTATGTTCCTTTAGTTATTAAATTCAATCAGTTTTACTTTTTTTTTTTTCCTGAAGGCAGGTATGGTTTTGATTAAAATGTGACCCCAAAAGCAGAATAATTTTAGTGAGAGTGCATTTTCATTTTTTGAAGGTTTATCTACCTTCCCATAGGAACTTAGAAGAAGAAAAAAAAATATGGCTTTCAATGGCAGAATTAAAATTTGGTTTCCTTTGACTGACATTTTTATTCCCAAGAAGACCATGCTGAGTGGAAAACTTCAAGCTAACTAACTAGCTACTATGTTTTTAGCCCGTAAAACGGCTCTGATGTTACAAATGGTCCCAGTCTCCACCTCCCTTGCACAGAAACCCAAAGGCAGCCTGAGCACAGCCCGTGCCATCAGACCAGTTTGTGGCAGGACACTGCCTGTGACAGGGAGCCACACTGGCCACTGCCTGCAGCACCTGCAGGGAACTTTGATTTCCTCCAGAAACTGCCTGAGAGCTATTACACATGAACACAGGAATGCAGGGGACCAGCCAGTGGCAGAAGTGCCCCACAGGACCCTGTCCATGACTCCAGACAGGCTGGCACTTCCTGCACAGGCTTTGGATTGCACCCTGACCGAGAGCAAACCTCCATCCCCGTCTCTGATTCTCTGCCTCCTGCCCAGCACAGCCCCAGCAGGATGCCCTGTTTGCTGAGGGACGTGATTTAAGGTGAAGTCCCTCCTCGGGAGGCCCACAGGGCAGGAGCTGGTCCCTCTCTCAGATGGAAGTTGGGTACTTGAGTGGTCTGGCCTTTCCTCGTTTTACAGGCTGCCTCCAGCACCTCGCTCACACAATAAATACATCCATGGTCAACGCAGTGGAACACCTGGCTGGAGAAACAGCCCATCCTCAGCCTGTCCAGAACTCCCACTGCTAATTTCTGGATCATTTCCCTTGTTCAGGAATGCAAAAATCAGAGCACTTTGGGAGGGAAGGCTTCATGGTGCCCTTGAGGTCTCCCTCACAACAGCAAAGACACAGAACGTGGATCTGCCAGCCCCAGGATGTGACTGCCACTGCTTGCTCTTCAGACACCCAATTTCTCTTGGGTGTCTTTCTAAAGCCCTCCATCCTTTCCAGACGCTTTAGCTGCACAACAGTTTTGTTTCAACAAATGAAGCTCCTGTTAAAAATCACTGACAACACGGGTGTTGCCTTAATAAAGAAATTACTTTTAATCTAAACATCACCATCTGTCAGGCCCCGAAAAAGAAAAACAAGAAAAAAAAAACAAAAACATGTGCAGTGATGCACAGCCATGGAGCAACATTTGAAAGCTCACATCCCAGCCCTCACCGAGCATGAACGCTGAATATTAAACAAACACCTGAAGCTACGTGTGCCACCACCTCCAGCCATCACTTCATTTTCTGCTGCGTGCTCTGACTCATGGGGAGCGTCGCGGGCGCCGCCATCCGCGTCGCCTTTCGTTCTCCACGGGAAGAGCACAGGATATCCCACAGCTCCTTCAGGAACCACAGAGGTGCCACCAGGGCAGGCCACCTGTCCGGGGAGCTCGTTCCGTGCCCAGGGTCGGGGCCAGGTGTGGTGCCAGGGAGCAGAGCAGGAGGGCTCAGGCTGCACGGCGGGGATGGGGACAGGGACAGGGACAGGCGCGGCTCTCCTCGGGCAGGGCAGCTGGGGCTCCGTGCCTGACATCTGCACAGAGCTGCTGCCTGCTGGGGTGACTCCCTTTAACACCCAGGGTCAGGTCACAGCTCCTGCTCAGCTGCTGGAGGCAGAGCTGTGAGAGCATCAAGAGGGGAGGATGCAGATCGGGAGCAGCTTTCTGCAATACTGTCAGGAGCTCTGCTGGAGAAAAGTTTCTGACCGCTGACTCGTGTTGAGGCTGGATGAATTGGTGGGAAGCTGGCTGAGTTAGGGGGAAAGTCAGTGATTGACTTCCCCATCACTCCCAACAGCTCTGAGCAAAAATAATCCTGGGATTAAATGATTGCACCAGCAGCTGAGCTCTGAGGAAGCTTGGTCTGTGCTTGCTGTACCTCCCTGTGCCCCTCCAGCAATCCCAACTGCTCTGTGGCACTTCCAGTAAACTTCCACATTATTGCCCAGTGCCTCCACCTGGCAGAGGAGCAGCAGTGTCTGCCCACCCCATTCCACCACCCAAGGGCAGCAGGGAAGGGGCTGGCAAACAGGCAGAAACACCCTGGCAGTCACCACTGGCTGTGGGTAAATCCAGAGTGAACAGTCAGATGTCCTACAGACACTTAACCGATCTCCCAAATTCCTGCTAAATCTCTCAGGAAATGCTCAGTAAACCCTACTGCCTGCACACTGGAAGTGACAGTCTTCTGCAATTAAAAATGCCTGGAAATGGCACTCCACTCCTCTGCACAAATAATCCAGACTACAAGCAAATAAACAAAATAAAATTGCTTTCTCAGAAGCAGCTGCGGGACATCTGGAAAAAAGATGTTCAGGAAACCCAAGCAGAAACCAGTGACCCAGACTCGTTCCTTTGGCAGTTCCTGCCCCACTGCCTGTCTCCTGTTTTCTGGAGCAAACTCTCCTGCTTATCCCGTGTGGAGAATTTGTACTGAACTGCTCTGAAAAGGTAAAAAAATGCAAAAAAACCCACACCTTTACCAACCAGCATCCCTCTGCTCACACGGGTTGCTTGCTGTGTTGGCGGTGGTGGAAATAAAGCAAATTAAAACCAAACTCCAGAAGTCAATCAAATTTTTTGCCCTTCATCCCTTTGTTGTGAGGGAACACTGCATGTTCTCCTCAAGTTACCTCCCCAAGCAACAATCCCATTTACTTTTTGACCTCTGTAAATTAAAACAAGTTTGGAGCTCTCTTGGTTCAGAGCTGTGACTCCATTTACTTGTGAAATTGTTTATTCAAGCAATTCCCTCTCTGTAGCATCAAAGTTTGTTGTTAATAGTTGCAGACCACTAATCTACACGATGAATATAACAAAGCTTGTGGAAGAATCCCAAATGGACGGGCACGATAAGAGATGGGAGAAAGAGGCTGGCAAAGCTCCAGGTACACGATATTTTTGTGCCTGACCTCTTTAATTACTTCAACACCAAGCTGACTGGCAGATGAGCTTCAGAACTACTCCAGTGACTACCAAGGACTTTCATTTCTGTTAAAAAGATGAGGCTTCATTTTTATTCCACAGTACGGAGGTACTTCAATTCACCACAGCACAAAGAGGAAATTATTTTAAAACTTAAAAAAAACCAAAAAACAAACTTCACAGCACAGCAAATGTATACATATACACATAAACCCTTCTGAGTGTCACTGCCAGAGAAATATCTGATTGCTAGCAGGAGATTAGATGAAGGAAGCTGAGGGTGAGGACTCTGCAATGATGTTCTGGCTGCTTCTTTCAGCCACTCCTGCTAAGGGGCCACCATGGGGACCGTGGCTGCAGCCACTGCTGCTGGCCCTGGGGGGACCAGTGGCAATCATGGCTGGCTAAAAGGTTATTGGTAAATGAAGGTTCTACCATTTCAAAGGCTGAATTCTTGGTTTGTGTTGTTGGGTTGGGATTTTTTTCCCTTTTTTTTTTTTTTTTTTAAGGATCTGCAACACTTCAAAACAAAAGCAGCGAACTACAACATTTTGATTTTTTTCTCATTTCATTTGGTGGCTGCATAAAATCAAATATCTATCAGCGGCTGAAATCACCATCAAGCTGGAGAGATCCTGACTTCTGGAATTCCCTAAGTAGCTGGGATTTTACCTTTCCTCTCCCAGCTCATCAGGAGCCTGTCTCCTTTCCCCACATCTTGCTGTCGTCTATCATTGAGAAGGTTCAAAATTCCTCAAAGATTTTCACCAAATGTCTGCAACTCCCTTCACCCTGGGATTGGAAATTGGAGAGGGAAAAAAGATTTTTCGGCTGCAACTTGTCTCAAATCATGAAGCCAAGGCAGAATCCCCCACTAACTTTTGTGCTATATACCTTCTATTAAAATTAGCAATATCTGATTTTGGAAGCAAAAAAATTAACAGATCATAATGTAATACCATCTTACACTTCACAGTTGAAAAGATTTTGCAAGAGTGAATAAAATTTCATGAAGTACAAAAAGTTATCATTATCATGTACATTTACTGAAAAAAAACCATTCAAATGACTGAAGTAATGTTACTCTGTTACATGGCAAGAAAATCACAGGAGTTTCTAAAGCAGAGCTCACTCCCAAAATCATGAAAACTGCCTGGTTCAACATTACTGATTTGGGTGAGCAACTCGGGTTTGACTGATGCTCATCAATTTTCTTTTCACTGCAAAGTGGAATTGTTACTGACCCTCCAGGCTGAACTGGAAAAATAATTCTGTATTGCAGTCTTGTCAATCCAGAAAGTATCAAAACCTGAGCCTGAAACTTCATTCTTAACCTGAGGTATGGAATAAAACTCTGCTGCTGGTGAGAGATCTGCAAGAAGGATTAGGAAGAATTTTGCTTTTGGTTTGATGTTCAAATTAGATTACTAATTCACAGACCCCTTTTACTGCTTAATAAATTCAGATGAAAAGGAAAGATACAAATTCTCACAGATCTCTTGCTACTTAATACATTCAGATGAAAAGGAAAGATAGAGCATAATCAACACGTGTTAATTTATGCAGATCTTTCCCCAGCTCCATGTTTTAAAACGTCTTTTTTAGATAAAAGGCCAGTAACACTCAGCATTTTTCATCTTCAAAGTGCTTTGAAAACATTAACTGGTGAATCGGCACAGCACAACCATCGGGGTCCGTAAAGATTAGCATCCCTGTTTAAAGAGCAGTTCCAGGCTGTGGGATTTCCTCACTCACCAGAAGCTGTGCCAAGGAGAGGTGGTTTGCTGATTAGCAAATCCATAACTCGAGGTGCAGCACTCGGGTTACAGCCCGTGCTCTAAGCCAGCACACTAAACCTGGGTACTACTTGAAGCTTAAAAGACGCAAAAAACGGGAATTCTGTAGGAAAAAAGGTGCACTGGGAGGGGGAGAGCTTCAGCAGTGCATCATTCTGTTCAGGAGCAGGGCTGTGAGATAAGAGAGACTGTCACTAAGTGAGGGAAAAATGCAGCTCTTACACTGGATCCAGCATCTCCCACCGGGCTGCTTCAGCTCCTTGGAGCTGCTGCCACACCTCGCGGGGATGCGGGCAGGGAAGGGGACCCTGCACTGCCCTGAGCACGGGGCTCGGGCAGCACAGCCAGGTGAAGCTCAGGATGTGATCAGCACAGCCAGGTGAAGCTCTGGAGGCATTCAGCACAGCCAGCTGAAGCTCAGGATGTGATCAGCACACCCAGCTGAAGCTCAGGATGCCCTCAGCACACCCAGCTGAAGCTCAGGATGCCCTCAGCACAGCCAGGTGAAGCTCAGCACACCCAGGTGAAGCTCAGGATGCCCTCAGCACACCCAGCTGAAGCTCTGGATGCTCTCAGCACACCCAGGTGAAGCTCTGGATGCCCTCAGCACACCCAGGTGAAGCTCAGGATGCCCTCAGCACACCCAGGTGAAGCTCAGGATGCCCTCAGCACAGCCAGGTGAAGCTCAGGATGCCCTCAGCACAGCCAGGTGAAGCTCAGGATGCCCTCAGCACAGCCAGGTGAAGCTCTGGATGCTCTCAGCACACTCTGGCTGTGCTCAGTGAGTGCCTCTCAGCGCACCAGCTCCGCTCTGCTCCCTGCCAGCCTCCCCAGAGCCCAGCAGATGCAGACCTGATCAGTGCCCAGGGCTGCGTGGGCAGCAGCCTGTCTGTCACACAGGGCACAAACACATTGCAGCCAGGAGTTCAGCAGCTTGTTTACAAAGCAAGATCACTTCCTAGCTCTCCCCTGGCAGCTCCTTCCCGTCGCCGTGGCTCAACCTGAGCTACGCCCCTGGAAAAACTTTCACTGCCAGCAGTTCCAGCACTTCAAGCTCGTTGTTTCCTTCCTCTTCATTATTTTCTGTCTATGAAATAAAGGCACTTTCCTGGAGCTCATCAGCAAGGAAACAGGGAAAGGGGTGCACAAAGATGGGTGTGCATTAGAGTCACCTCAGCTGCTGAGGGCAGGGGTGTGAAAACTGGGAATGCCCCACAGAAAGGAAAAGTAACAGAGACATGCAAGAGCAGGCCAACGTGAAAATCATAGTGACAGAGGGATTTATGCAAAGATGTAAGCCACAGCTATGTAGAAGCCTTCTTTTTGTGCCTTTTTATTTTCTTTCCTTTTTAAAAATGGACAGCACAGGGGACAGCGAGGATCTCTAGGTGAAAAAAAGCAAAGCTGAGAACATTCCCAGGCTGTAAGTGGGTCATGTGCAGCACCAAATCTTGCTGTAACATCAGCACACCAAGGGCTCTGCGAATTCATGCCCTGCCTGGCTTTTTTTAGACCCAGGGTGTTGTTGTGAGCTGTTCTGGGGAGTGCCCCCAGCAGCAGATCTGTAATGGCACTTTCTCCAGTCACTCCCAACAAGGCTCGGTGATGCAAGGGCAGGCTGATCGCGATGGGCTGCGGGCCAGGAGGTGAAATGCCACGGCAAGGTTCTAGCCCGGGGCCTCTAAGGCAAACATCAGAGTGAGAAAGAGGAGTTCACCAGAGTTCAGAGCTCAGCAGCACGGGCTGGGGCTGCCAGCACCAGGGTCGTGCCCCCACCTCCAGAGCCTCTCCAAACACCAGCAGACCTCTGAGAGCGGTGCCAGGCTTTGGCTGGCGCTGCTGGAACTGCCACCAAGGGCTTTGAGCCCAGACAACCCTGTCCCTTCCAGGTGGAGGAGCTTCCTTCCTCTGCCCCTCGGGCCCTGCCCCACAGGCAGGTGCAAGAGCTCTGGCAGGAGGTGTTTGCTGAGCCCCCAGCCCAGCAGGACCTGGGATAAAGGATGGAGCTCCCTTCTGTCCCAGTGCTCCACCTTCACACCTGCCATGCCCCACCTGCCCCTCAACAGAAGGAAGCCAGACCCAGACCCAAGCAGAGAGGCTCTGAGACAGCTCAGGGCGAAGCAACATGCAGAAACTCAGATGAACCCCAAAACCCTCTATTTCAAGGGCTGAACCAAAGGCTGAATGTCCTGTGCCAGCACTATCTGTAATTATAACTGCTCCTCACTACGTCTCTCAGAGTAAAATGCTCATCTGTTACAAAAAACCAGACCCACCCCAAACACTGAAATACTTTCTGAACACAGTGCCTGGCTTACAACACACTTTATCAAAGGGCTCTCAAAAGAAGGTTTCACACTCCATGGGAAAAGTAATATCCGCTTCAGCTTTCAAATATTTTGGCTTTTTTTTATTAAAAATTTGTACAACAAAAGCCTTACGCTGTTGTCACATACAAAAGAGATAACAAATGGCATATACAAAGCAGATAAAAAATGCAAAGAAGTGGAAATCTGTCAACTATTAATATCAAGAGGCCACACAGAGAATGAAAGGCAAAAAAGTTTTTCCCTAGATGATCAAACCACGTTACTGTGTTTTCCAAGCAGCACGTGAGGGCACAGCCATTCCTACAGAGCTGTGCAGTGTTGCTGTTTCTCACAGAATGAGGAGAAAGACCTCAAATTCCAAAGAATCAGAAGGTCTTTATTTTAATAATCTATTATTTTTTTATAGGGTCTTTCACTAACATCCCCTTGATTGGTTAAATGACACAACACCTCTCTACCACCATTGGATGAGATAGAGAGAGCATCTTTTGAAAACACACACAAGAAAATAACAAACTAAAGTGAAAAACAGCACCTGTTATTTCCAGAACAAGAGATGCTTACAAAACTTCTAACAATCTTTTCCTGAGAGCAAGAAATGCCTACAGGACTCTTCTCTTTGAAGGCAAACTGTTTTTCCTTGGGAAAATTCAAGTTTGGTGCTGGATCTCTCAAAGATTCACCAGATGCCAGCCCCACAGGGCAGGACAGAGGTGCTACCTCAGCTGGTGTCTGGGAAAAGCGACACCAGAGTGTTGAGGAAAGTCCTGTTCAATGCCACAGCCAAAAACAGGGAAGCCCCTGCTCCCCACATCGGGCAAATCTCACAGCACCAGAGGGAAAACTCCCACCCTGGAAGGTGTGAGCAGCAAAGGTGCAGCCAAAGGGGCAAAGGTGGCAGGCAGAGCAGGCAGAGCAGGCAGAGCTCCCTTCCTGCCCCGGCTCTGGGAGCTGCTGAGCCCGGAGAGCAGGGCTGGGCAGCACCTCCCCTCTCTGGGGGCACGTCCCAGCTCCCACA
This sequence comes from Irena cyanogastra, assembly GCA_013397155.1. Lineage (NCBI taxonomy): Eukaryota > Metazoa > Chordata > Aves > Passeriformes > Irenidae > Irena > Irena cyanogastra. Next base: position 1,187,765 of record VWZV01006848.1, on the reverse strand, counting down.
AATCTCTCTGGGCTTTGCAAGCCCTCAACTGGTGCAGCAACCTGGAACAAGCCCCTGATTTCAGAGCTGTAAAATTCACACACCCACTGTCAGGTGGCATCAGGCGGAGCAGCTGCTGACTGCTGTCGTTTGTCTGTCTTGGCCATTCCAAAGGTGCAGAAAAAGGGAAATCTCCACTAATTGCAGTGGTTCATGGGGGGTTTTTAGTCTTACAATAGGGGAAAGCTTTAGGCAGAATGGAAGTTAGTTGGGGAAAAAAAAAAACCCTTAAACCTGAGGCTAATGCTTTAATTTTTAATAATAAAAATAATACTACGGGAAAGAAACCAAACCAAAAACCAAACTGACAACAAACAGAAATTTGCTTTAGGATAGAAGAGTGATGTATATAATAGAACAGATTTTACCAAGGGACAGGAAACTATATTGGGAGGAAGGAGGAATAGGATTCATAGCTCTGGAAGCAACCAAGGCAGCAAGTTTAAGAAACCTTTGCCGCACGACTTCTCAGTTCTCAGGTTGCTGGTGAAAGGAAGGCAAGTTCTTTTTTGAAAGGTTGCTGTGAGCACACAAGCACAGAATAAGCATCACTTTTAGATTATTTTACAGGAATTTTTCCCTTTCATTCAGAAAGATAGATACAACTTTTTTTTTTTTTTTTTTGCCTCATTTCACAGCTAAACTGGATTTGGAGCTTGAAATTACCCTTCTTTTCTCATTAAAAAAATCTGATGAGGCCACAAAGAATCAGACTTCACCAGGCATCTATGAAAAATATTTTCTACCTTTTGTTCATCTCTATTCCTGTGTAAAGTACTTATGTTTTCACACTCCAGGATCCTTTAAGAGGTAAATTACTTTTGACAACCTATGCTTCTTTTTATTAGGGAAAAGATTGATGTCTGCTGGTTTACATCACCATCATGGATGATTTGGAGGCCTATAAAGATAGAAAATGAAATTATGTTTGCTGGTTTTTTTCCCCCTAAACTGATATTAAACTTTCCTTCCTTTGACCTTTTGGACTGGCTTGCACATGACACCATTTCATTTGCATTCCAGCCAAACATAACACTATCAGTGTCATGTCAGGTAGAACTAAGCCAGACAAACTCAAAAAAAATAGCTGGTTTGGATTTTCAAGCACTGGCAATGACGTCAAGGTTAAGAAGATGTCATTTTTTTAGGACAGCACTTGTGAAAAAAGCTGCTGAAGGAGAGGGGCACTGGAGAGCTCCCAGCAGAACCTTCTCTTGGCAGAGGAGGCTGATCCAAACAGGTGTTTCACCAGTTTCCACCTTGCTGCTGGGAAAGTTTAAAGATGAATGCCTTGGTATTTGGCTAGAGAGTTTGCTCAGCAAGTTTGCTCATCTTGTTAAAGCACTGAAAGGGGAAGTGCACAACAAAACGTGCTCCCGTGCAGCAATGTGAGTTCTGTGGGCAGAAAGGAGGGAAGGAGGATAATGCTGGAGAAGACTCAAACTAAAAGCATGGGCCACTGCATTCAGAGTCCAAATATTTGGCATTTACAGAGCAATAATTGACCTGTGAACAGGACACTGTTTAGAAATTCAGAAGTGCTGTGTACAAAATGTCAGTCAGTACCATAGCATGAGAAATGAAATATAGAGGCTCATGGCTTTGGGAACCAACATAAAGAGAACACTTAAAAAAATGTTTTGCTTGCCACTGCTTCCCTGCAACAAAGGTGAATTCCACATGAGGTATTTGCCATCCTCAGTCACCAATGTAAAGTTCAATTAGTGACACTGCAGCCAGACAACTGCAGCAAGCAGAGCTGTCCTGTGCTACCATGAGCATCCCAGCACCCACCAGTACCTCACAGGAAGGTTTGTCTCATCTCCCAGGGCACCTGGGGGAAACTGAGCACATGCTCACAGTGTTCACACTTGGGCCACTCCTGCCAAGCCATTTCCTGCAGTCAGGCCTGCATCACTTTGGTTTCAACGAGGGCTACCCCTTTCTCTGTCTCTGTCTCTCCAGAGAGTGACATTTTATTTGCCCTTTTTTCGGCCTGTCAGCTCCCAGTCTCAGCTAAACAGCTGGCTAGCTGTGGCTGGAGTCCAGAATTAACATAAGTTGTTTTCAACCTCTTGATGCAAAGGCCTCTCACATGGTTCCCCTGTGTGAGCTCTGGGCACCAGGATCTGCTGTTAAAAACCACCAACATCCTGGGACAGCTGTGCAGAGCCCTGGCCATGGCCCTGTCCTGGGAGGCATCTGGGCACTGTCACAGAGCAGAGTATTATTGTCACCACTTCTGAGCCAAACACACCCTAGGACAGCAACAGAAACAGCTCCAAAGGACCCCCCTGGGGTACTTTAATACCAGTCAAGTTTTAGTTCTTACCAGTTTAGCACCCAAACCCCCTTCCAGTGCCAGACAATCAGGTTTCCTGTCTAAAGGGGGGACTGCACTGCATCCTGTCCACTGCCCAAGGCAGGCAGGGCTGCTGCAGGGCTTGAAGCACAGGTATGAACTTCACTCTTTAAGAGCTTGGCTGTGATTATCAAACACAAGCTGCCAATGATCAGTGGCTCCTCTGCTCTGCAGCAGCAAATCCCTGCTCCAAAGTGCTCAGGCACAGCTGTGCCGCAGCTGGGCAGAGTTTGCTGATGAAAGGACTTTGAGGCTAAAAGTTAGTCTGCTTTTTCCAACTTTCCAGCTCTCAAACGGGAGATATTACTGCTGTCTACAAACCCTTGGAACATCAGGACACCTCTGCTCCAGAGGTGAGGCGAGGACCTGAGTACAGCTCCGCAAACGCTGGCTTACATAACTGCCCGTGCCAGAGCAGGGAGCGTGGTGTGCCCCGGCTGGCTGAGGGATCCAGGTGCTGTGCCACGGGCAGAGGAGGGGTTAGCAGTGCCCAGCAATGAGGGCTAGGCTGCTCCTCTCTAATTGCAGGGACAAAGCATCCGTGCTTATTTGCTCGCCTGAGCGACTCTGTCAGCAAAGGGTTAACCAGGGAGCAGCACTGCAGCCTGCCCCACACTCTGAGCTCCCTGCTTTGGCCACCAGCACACAAAACCTGGGAAAACTACGCCCACTTGAGCCTGTGTGCTTGACAGGGCCCCCAAATATTTGTGTTGACTCAGTAATTCAAGAGTTATAATCCCACTGCTAAATATCAGCTGGCCCTCATCGCTTCTCATCGGGAGAGGACAGAATGAGAAACCATTCTTTTCCTTTTGGCTTCCCTACAAAAGAGCACGTTCTCCCAGGCAGCAGCCATCCATCCCATCAACCTAGCAGAGAGGTCCTGGTCCAGGACAGGGGTTGCTAAGCAATATGGAAATACAAACAATAAACAAATGGCAGCCACCTGCAGAAGATTACACACCGAGCTGTACCTCACCGTGAAAGCCTGAGTTCCAGACTTCACCTCATTTGGATTCGGATTTGCCAAAATCAAATTTCTGAAGAAGGAATGATTATTGTACAGAACGCTTAGAGGGATGCAAACACTTCCTTCTCTGTTACTGTGATTCGCTTTGGGTCGTTCTCTGCTGCTAGGCATTTAAAGCACGCAGCTCTGTGGAACACAATGGCTGGCTTACTTATTCCAGCACGCACTGGAAACTGCTTAAATACATTTTTCTGTCAACACACATTTGTGATTCCCATATTTAAGGAGTGACTGCTACTCTGTGTACACGTGTCATCAGCATGACTGATGTCAGAACAGTGTTTGCACAACTCGCTTCGGCGAAGATTAAAAGCTGCTCCTAAGAAATCCTCTTTACAAAGCCCAGCTATGCAAACACCCCATACCAGGTCATCTCACCAAAGAAACTTCCTCTCAAGGTATCCACCCTGAGCTTGAGCAATAGGGCTGCTACTGCACAGAGGGCAGATTTCTTCCCCCTAGGCTTGGTTTGTGCCCCACTGGAAAGGTTCCAGGAGGAATTCAGAGCCACTCTGAGCTCGAGCCGAGGGCTGGGACCACGGAGAGCACGCACAGAACGGGGCACACAACAGGGTCCTCAGGCTGGGCCTTCAGGACTCGATTGTGCCTTTGGATTGTGGTCCAGAGAGTTAAAAAACAAAAGATGCACCCTCTTGTCTGGATTTTTGCTGCCCTTGGATCTGTGAACCAGCACAGATTCCATGTATTCCCATAAACAAAGCTAATCTGGGGTTTTACTTGTTGCAAGTGAAACAATGGGAAATGAGGAAAAACCCCACTTTTTGATAGCAGAAACCCTGCAGCACGATTCACCCTAAACCCTGGCATCCAGCTCAGCCCCAGCAGAGCTCAGACTCCTGTTCTGGCCATGTGGAACCCAAGTGAGCCCCTTTTGTGCACTTCCACAGCAAAACCCTGAAGCAGTTTGACTTCCGGCTCACAGGTTTAGGTTTGCAGCCACTGTAGAGCAATTGCTCTCACACACAAACGCAAAGCTATGGTTTGGTAAACTGCAGCCATTTAATTACAAATTTGAACCTTTGTCATCAAAAGATTATCCTATCTGTGACTAAATGCTCTTCTCAACCTTTGCACACAGCTGGTATAGTCTTACCCTGTATCCAAAACAAACAAAAGGAAAATTTTGCGCAGGTTTTTTTTTTTTTGTTTGCTTTGGGTGGGTTTTGGTTTTTTGGTTTGTTTGTTTTGCTTTGGTGGGTTTTTTGTTGTTGGGTTTTTTTTCCTTTTTTTTTTTTTTTTTTAAAGTTAAGAAGCTTTCAGCTGGAGCTTCCTCCCCGGCTGGGAGGCAGGAGGGCGGCTGCAGAGGATGGGCAGGTGAAACCGGGCAGATCCCACAGCGGCAGCTCCTGTGGGAAGGCGGATGGTGCTGGGGATGCCGGGGAAGTGGGGCAAGGCAGGCGGTGCTGAGGCAGCAGAGGGAATTAGCCTAATCCCGGCTCGCAGGGAGGTGCCAGGCTCCGCAGCCGGATGCGGAGCTCAGCGCTCCCTTTCCCAGGAATGCACTCCCTCGTTACTCGGTTACTGAGGAGATTTCACTCCGCGTTATTGCTCAAGCTCACAATCACCCCGTGCTTCGAGATTAATCTGCACAATAAACACAACAACAGCAACTAGAATTGGGGGCATCGGGGAGCAGCGTGAACATTCAGGTGGTTTTTTTCAGGGATATTACGCATGCAGCTGAAGAGTTGGAAAGTTCAAAATGAATCTTGCCACAAGTCCTCAAGGCAAGTGCCACTGAAACAGCAAATCGAGATGAGTGTGGCATTACCATCAGCTCACCTGAGCTACTCATGTTTAATAAATACACCAAGAAAACAATGTGAGGCTCAGTCTGATGTTGCAATGATGCCATGGAGAAGTGCAGGTACAGTACTCCAGAAATCAGATCCAACAAAAAATCAGTGGCTAAAATATCCAAGCGCCACTATTTGAAACTACACAAGAACCTTGAAAATGCAGTTCCTATTAAATTTATCTTGCAGGTGGCTTTCCAGATCCCAGCCTCAAGTTTGCACTGGCATTGTCCATTTAATAAAAGCTTTTGGATGGTTTTCTGATAAAGAGCAGACAGTGTTATTTGACTTTCAGAACAGGGGACTTGGGATTGTGTCATCAGTGCTCATTTCTGACTCAAGGCATGATGCTGAACAATTCACCAGCTCCCTGTTTCTGAGAACTACCAGTCACTTAATGGAAGGAAAACTACTTGCTCCACTGAGACAATTTGAGGCTTCATTAAATGTTTACAAACAGTTTTAGAATGGGTAAAAATCTATAAAAAAGCAAAGGCAGTTTTCATTTACACCCTGGTTAAGGACAGACTCCAGAGAGACAAACTAAAGGCACCATACTGGGAGGTAATATCAGTATGATGTGGCAACAGAGAAATATCAGATGGGAAGTAGAGATCCCTCCAGATGACTTTCAGAAGTGGAATAATGGAAGTGAGATTAAGTTTGACAGCAAGTTCCTACAGTGATAGGAAGCCTGCTATACATTAACTCTAAGGAAGGATAACAACCTCAGCAGAACCATTGATTGCAGCTGAATTATGAGCCCTCAGCATGACAAAGCCATGAAGATATTTCTGGAGAAAGGCATTTCTGGAAAGATAATGTCTCTGTAAAATGTACTGTTGCCACCCAAGATAAAACCCAGTAAAAAAAGCATCACTGATGGAGAAAGATCAGGCAAGTGCAGGAGACACTGAGTAGGATAACAGCAGATGAATTGGTGAGTGTATCTCCCAAGAAAAATTTAAAAGACAGGTCAGCCTAGCAAAGGTAAAGTGGATATGATCTCTCATAAACTCTTCAGAGAAAGGGAAAAAAAGCTGCTCAGACTTGGCAGCAACTCAAGAACAAATAAATAGACTGCTGCTCATCAGCAAATTCAGGCTGAAAGCTGGGTGGGGTAAACGAAATAATCAGCTCCTGGAGAACAATGTTCTCAGTTTATCTGCCATTAGTGCAGAAAAAGCAAAATTGGAACAGATGAACCTGTGGAACATGGGGACTTCAAAAGCACAGGACCAGTAACTTCAATCCCATGTTACAAGTCCAGCAGCAGGTCCAGACACTTCCAGTGCTACAGAAGAGTGGAACAAATATTTTTGGAGAACTTTCCAAAAGGAGCAAGAAGACCCTTACATCTTATAGATTCTTCCTTTCCACAGCAGACTGTAACATTTACTTTAACTCACCCAAAATATCATCATCTTATTCCTCCACTAGCCCAAGCCTTCCAAATGAAAGTGAACTACCTGACACATTCATACAGTTTGATGTGACCTGCAGCAAGGCAATTCAGGCTACAGCTGGAATGATTATTTCACTATTTATTCCCTCTTTCAAGAGAAACCATATATATACATATATATATATATATATACATACATACATATATATATATATATATATATATATCACAATGTATGAATTTCTGGCTTGATAAGGGGCTGTGCTCCTTTCAATACATCCTTCCCTGGCTCTCAGTGCAATACATCCAGTATCCATAATGCTCAAGACACCACCCACATTTTCTACCATCATCTTTAATACAGAAAATTCATTTGTATCCTAATGCCAGATGAATTTAGGCAAACAAGAGATTGTCACACAGCTTCCAGCCCTGGGAGTCAGTGAGGGATCAGCAACAACAGGACTTTCTGTCCTGTGCTCAGGCTCCACTAACCAGTGCCAAGGGACTCGTGGCTCTGCAAGGATGTAGGTCATGCCAGAGGGGACACAGGCAGTCCTGCAGGAGCCTGCAGGCAATTAAAAGTGGTGCTGCAGCTGAGCATCACCACAGGCAGTGAAAAGGGACTTCCCCTGAGACTGGAAGTGGCAGGCAGGAACGATCTATTCATCTTCCGTGTCCCTGACAAGAAGGGATGGCTTGGTTATAAAGCCTTTCAAATGCAATGAGTCACTTCTCAAAAGAGGTCACTGAAATTTTGCCATGAGTCACTTCTCAAAAGAGGTCACCAGTTACTGAAATTTTGCTGAAGTATAATAAATATGAATCCCTTTAATCATACCATATCTGATTCTTCCAGTAATTACATTTGGGGTACCTGACAGTACAAATGGGCAATTCTCACATGCAGAGCAGAGGCAATACTGGCCAACAAACCATCCCTCTGCTAAAAAAGCTCCACTAAAGTTGGTTTCCCAGACCAGAAAAGAGTTTGTTACCCAGCAGTAAAATAAAAGATCCCAAACTTCTGCAGAACTGCCTGTGTAGGCCTTGCTCAAGGACGAGAATGCCATGCAGGGTCCCTGAGCAGTGGGCCAGAGGGGCTGCACACAAAGTACCACCCTCCCTAAATGCATTTAGCAACTCTGCATGCTGAGCAGCTGCTGCAGCTGAGCTGCCCTCGGGAGTGGAGCCAGCGGGGCTCTCTGGATCTCACCACGGGGCAGGTATTGATGAGAAGCAAATCTCTCACACACAGAGGATGAAAATCCAGCAACACCTTGCACCACAAAGGTGAAACCTCTCAGGTACAGGTTCTGCCCGAGCTCCAGAACAGGAAATCGGATTAGTCAGGTAAGCAAGGAGACCTCGAGAGCAACTTCTGCACCACCCACAGATAACCCTGCAAAACATCACCAAGGCCTTGCCCAGGGTGTTTGATAATCCTGCAGCACTGGGGAAGGGCATCAGCTGGTTTCTGCCCTTGCCATTACAACATGAACTTAAACTGCTCTGCTCTAACTCCTCCCATCATTAAACCACGAGTTAGTTAAAGCCTACCCAACCCCTCCCAAATCACTGGGAAAGGGCCACCTTCCACCAGCCCCAGAGAGGAAGCCCAGCCTAGGCAGAACTTGGCCAGTACTTTTTTTAACTAGATCAGCTCAGCTTCCATTCTTTGGAAGCTGGACAAACCAGCATGTGAGCTTTAAACTGGCAGAGATATTAATTTTAAATCAATAGAAAGCACAAAAATATCAATAGGCATTTAGGAGTGAAACATTAATTACTTTTCAAAAGGTGCAGTACACAAATTTCCTGGTGCCTTTACAAATAGAAATAAGTCAATAACATGATTTCGTAACATTTATAAATGACTAAGGTAATTAACAGGGAATCTTCAGAGAGATGATGAAGGAAATTTAGACAAACCTTGTCTAGCACTATTCAAAATTCTCAAAGGAAGGAAGCGACTTCTTAGAAGAGATGAATTGTAATTTTTTTTACTTCACCTTGATGGAATATCTGTTTACATATTTAAGCTGGTTTTGACCTTCAAAATTCTGGCAAAGAACAATTTTCATTAAACCATCTCAGTGGAGGAACTTGGCAGTTCCTCATCTCATCTCTGAATTTAAGAGAGGATATTGAGCATTCAGCAGGAATGGTCAAACAAAACATGTATAAGTCCTACCCAAAGCAGCCTTGAATCCATCATAGGGTTTTTTTTCCTTTTTGATGCAGAGCAAGGGCTGATGCACAGCAAGCTCTTCTCTCAGGTCCACTTCCTTCGTGGGACTTGGCTGGGGGCTCCAGAGTAAAGTAATTCCACAAAAGTAGAAGTGTCTCCCTAAGGATCCCCTGCCCAGCTCTGAGAATGTATCCCAACACAAAGGTGACATTTCTTCACCATCCTTTGGCAACTCAAAGGCATCTTCAACCCAGCAAACCCTGCACCTATCCTGGAGACACTTCCTACAGGAGCAAAATGGCTCTGGCTCCCCTTTCTTCTAAGTTTCATTACCTCAGTGTCCTATTTTCTGTGAAACTCTGCTCACCTGCTGCCTTTCCCAGCCCACTGGGCCCCATCACCCACCTGCCTGGCCCAGCTGAGTACAGGAATAAGCAGCTGGGAAAGCAGGAAGAATGTGCTCTATCTCCTCACTGGCATGTGAGTGGTACAGAGGAAATCAAAGAGGAAAGTGTAGTAGAGATAAACACTCATTTGAAGAACATTTCCAGGACAGAGCTATACTTAGTAATAAAGAAAAAAGGGAAATACACTGGGATATCAATTGGTTAAGTATCAAATAATATCAGGGGTTTTTTTCTAAAAAACTAAATTAAGGTTGGCCCACAAAATGCAATTATTATTGTATATCACATTCTAATACAAAGTGACACGTGTCCTAAACCACCAGATTGTATCACATTAACTAAACCAAACACTCCTATAGAAAGTATTTCCATAAAACTCAAATGAGTTTGGGTAGGCATAAAGGAAAAGCATTGCAAAAATGAGTCAGGCATGACCTAGAAAATCTGTGGTGGTAGGAGAGTGAAGGCAGTCAGTCTATTGAGGTGTTAATGAGCTGCAGAAATACTGGGGAAAGATATTAAGACAGGCAAGTCATGAACTAGGAATAAGAAGTTAAGCCAGAAAGACTCACAGAGAAATAAGGCACAAGTTGAGCAGCGAGGGTAGCACTAAGCACTGGATAAACTACTCAAGGAAAAGATGGATTTCACACTTTGATGGATTCTCAAGAATGCTTGATTTTCTGAACAGCATTGCTGTGGTCCAGCCATGGCTTCTTTTCGAGGGAGCAGCTGAGTGAAGTTTTGTGATGTGTTCTGCAGGGAGCCACACCAGCTCACAGAATGGCCCAGCAGCCACCACAGCCTGCACACCTTTAGGCACAGCTCAAAACATCCTTATCAAGAACCACACTCAGATCATAGAATTGGAAATGGCTCTTTCTTCCCCTGTTCACCAGGTGGCTATTTTCACACAGAAGCTGGGAAAAGGAAGTAACAGAGGGCAGATTAAAGCCATAGATTAGAATAAATCTGTCAAGGTGCCCAATGTTTTCCACCACTCACCTGGGCATTGCCATTAGGTGGGAAATTTCCAGGCCAGTGACCCTCTGCAAAAGCAGGGGAACCTCTGAGGAATGAATGTTTTTAAGAGATACTGCTGAAAGATTTATTTATTCCATGTTATCACTTAAAGACCTCCATGTGAGAATGAAATTTTCTTTGCTACAATCTAGGCATTGGCAGGGCAGAGAAAAAAAAAAAAAAAAAAAAACCACAAGAAAATGCTGCTGTGTGAAGTCCCTGAATGGCAAAGTCTGCCTTACAGCAGCACTACCAGATCTCCCAAGGAAATGCTCTAGTTCTGTGTCAGTCACCCCCAGGAATAACAAGCAGGCATTTCACTTCAGAGCCCTGCTGACAATTTGCAAGGCAGGAATCATGAAATCCTCCTGTCTTGTCCCTCTGAGGCAAGCACAGGGGACAGACTCCCATTTGCAGAAGGAACAGCATGGAAAAAGGAAGACCAGGAAAACAGGCAGGGCTGGGGACCATCAGGAACATTACCAAGTTGTGGATTTACATGGCACAGATTCACACAGAATAATGGCACATCACACCTGTACACATACAGCTGTGTATGTGCACTAGATAGAGGTCCCTGGCTGCAGAAGAAAATGCTGATTTTGCCACTTCTTAAAGGTTAAATTCTGGGAACCTTAAGAGTGATTGGACTTTTTTAATTAATAAAACTTTTCACTGATTGAAACCTTAAATGCCAGTTAAACTGCTTGGGATTTTGCTCTTTGGCTACTGACTTCACCTCAATTGCACACACTAACTCTCTGTGGGAAAGGGGAAAAGGCCTACGTGACCCTTCTACAACCTCCTCTTTGCCTTCCTGCAGCACCAGACTTAGGACATTCCTCCACACCAGGCTGGATGAGTGAGTATCAGTTACTTTGTAAGTTCAGGAAAGCCACAGAGTGGAAGTTGCACATATCCACCGATGTGGCAATAAACAACCTTGCTTGGATGAGCTGCATTAGGGGACAATACCTAAAGAGAAGCCAACCCTCAAGGGTGTCCTTCCCAATCCCAGCATTGTCCTCCAAAGTAGAGAGGATCCTACAACAGCACCTTCAGCCTTGTTTAACCCCAAAAGGCACAGCCTTGGTTGTTCATTTCTGTAAGGATCTACAGCAAAAAGCAGAACTTGGTCCTGGAAGATGAAAGTGTCCTTGCAAACGCAAAGAAACCAAGGAGTGTCAAAGAATTTTAATATACAGGGCAGGAAAAGAAAGCAAAATCCTACTTTACAGAGTTTTAGTTTTTCATAAGCTAAGACTCTTATAGAAATGAAAACACAGAACATTAACTTGGAGGCAATGCTTTGACCCATCCACCTTCCATCCCACACATTTTGAAAATTATTCTCTAAAGGTACTTCCATAAATCCTGCAGAGGACTCCATAAGGAAAGGTAAAATCATAGTTCATCTGGCTCACAAAACCAGAATGTCCAGATGAACTATTTTCAAGTATCAGTGGCTTAATACCCCAACTGAAACATGGAGAAAAACATCTCCCAGAACACCAACACTCAGTTAATTACAAGAAAAAATGAGAAACACATGAAAGTACTTTTTTTTTTTAGAAACTTAACTACAATTCAGTAATATTTATATAAACATTTGGGCTGACATTAAAGATATATTTGAGTATAAAGGATATGAAACTCCCATAAAAGCTTTTTCATCTGAGTCTCCTGTGGAAGGGGCTGGTAGCAGTGTGATATGGCACTACCAAGGCACATTCCCTCTGCTGCTGTCCCAGGACATCACTCATTCAGCAGGGTGAGCACCAAAGGGTGTTCACAGCCAATTCCTCTGATGATCAGCCTACCCCATGAAACCTGCACCCCTCTCCACTCCAAAAGCATGAAAGCTCAGGCCAACTATAAAGGATACACAAGCACCAACACACATCATTTCTTATCTTCTATTTTGCAGAATTTTTAGCAATTGTTATATTACAATAAAAACTAAATCACCCCCAGCCTATGCCTCTCTTGGGTCGTTCAGGAAATTTTCTGTGACTCTTTAATTTCAAATCACCAAAGACCAAAATTCAGCATGACAGTAGGAGCCTGATGCAATAAACATATATATTCATAAAGACTTTAGTTCCATTAAGGCTTTACTATCAATAAACAAGGAACATAAAGTTGATATTCTGCTAAATGTGGAGGAAACAATTTCCTTTGTAGGAAGAAGTTTTTTAGCCAGAAGGCAGCACAGGAAAAAAACCCAAACCTTTAGGCTCAGCTTCTTCCTCCCCTCCCAGACTCACTTTCACCTTTGTTCTGAACCAGCCATAATGCAACTTCATCTGATGCTGTAAGTGAGGTATTTTCCTCTTTATGGTAAACAAATGATCTCACAAGCACAGGACCATGATTTCACTGCATGACAAGAGGGCAACTGACGCACGGAATGAAAGTTATTGTTCAAACATAAACAGGAGAAATAATTGCAAAAATAAAACAGATGAACAACCACATAAATTAATTCCTTCTTGAATCACTGCTCCTGTTGTCCAAGTCCAAATGATTCTCTTTTCCTATTTAGGAACCCTGAGGGGATGAAAAAATATCCAAGATGGTGAAATTAAAAATTAGCTATTGAGCATGAAACATGCAATGATTGCACTTCATAACGCTTTTATTGCCTCGGTGTTGTATGAATCACTTCAGAGTTCCACACTGTTATGATGAAAAAAATGACACCAATAAAGTCTGAGCAATTGATGTTATGACTTCATCAATCCGAGACTAAAGGCACGCTCAGAATGACAAATATTTTCCAGAGTATGGAGAAAGCTACTGCCTCACTCTGAGGAGGCACAAGTTGTGTCTTTGTCTCCTTCAGAAGAGAATTCTCATGTCAGAAAGATGGAATATTGAAATAAACCTCAGTACAGCTCCATGTGACACAACCTTGCTTTCCCTTTCTGAAACCAGCCAGATTTGGTGTTCTCAAGAGCTATGAACACAGCTAATACACAGCAAAGCTACAGCTAATACACAATGTTCCCAATTCACACAATTCTCTGAGGTTCTGCATCAAGACTATCATTTTAACAATGACCTGCACTTAGCTTTAATTTTTAAAAGTCTATAGATTCTGGAAGTATGAAGTAGAATTATTTTTACAATTTCAGTAAATCTCAAAAAGTTCAATTTATTGCTACTTAAAACTTCCAAGAGGACAATAATCTCTGCTTAAGACAACAAAGCAGCCATCACAGTAATCTCTCAGATACAACATCAAAGGTAAGGTGCAAAGAAGTGACCTCCCACAGGGAGAATGCACCTGCTTTTGACAGCCAACAACAGCTAACAAATGCAACCTTGAATTCCTACTTAAAGTTCAACTTTGACATACGTATTTTACTATTTTTTAAAAAACTCTCCCATCTCTATAAAGCACGAGTAAATCTAAACCTGTTCTGAAACAGCAGAAACTAACAAGTTTTTTTCCCTCTCTGATAAATACTTGCTTTCTTTTTTTTAATTGAGTGGCTAGATTTCCTGACTCAGGTATTAAAGTCCCTGGTAGGATTCTTTCCTTTAACACAACGGCTCATATCCCTTATAAAATCACTAATAGAAAATAAAGCCCTTTTTGTTAACTTTAATCTTGCTTCCTTGCAAGTGTGCCAGAGGCACTTTAATATGGATCAGATCATGAATAGCACAAATTACTGCAGCAATGTGTGGCAACGGAAGATCAGATTATTCATATAACAGCAATACCTCCTTCCTGCTTTGATTAAAAAAAGAGTAAACTGTCACTTCCTCTTAAATCTTTCTGATCCTTACAAATCCAGGTTTACAGTATGAGGTAATGGCACAGCACAAACCTTAGAATGATGAATGAGGGGTATTAAAGGGTGTAATAAACCTACTTCATTTTCTGTCAAAACTCTCTCCTGTTTCTCATGATGTACAGGTATGAAGTTACCCTAGAGCAGGAAAAACTTACTAGGGATTATTTTCTATAGTTTCCTATGGTAGATTCACAGCAGACACAATATGAACAAAGAAAACTATGTACATGCAGACACAATTATGGAAAAATTAATGTACCAACAAGAACAGCCCTTGCCATAAACGCAGTGTAGGAAAATGAAATGAAACTCAGAGTTAATTTATATATCAGTTTTGCAATGCAGAAAAGCACACCCCATTAAAGTTCCTATTTTTCTTGGGTATTGCTGGAACATGTAACTGCAGCCTATTTCCCTGCTTCAAACAGACACACTGGGAAACAATTGTATAACCTTGACACTGGCTCACGAGGAGGGAAAGAGTAATGACCAAATACAAATATAAAATGTTATTCACACACCCATTACTCCCTGCAGAGCCCCCAGCATGCTGCCATACAACCACAGTGTGCAAAAATGGCTTATTATTAGCAAAAAACTTATTGCCAGTATCCAAAGATTTTGTTCAATTTGCAACATAATGAAGAGGTGTTCTACCTTTAATGTCCAACTCCTTTAATATGGCTCAACAAAGTTTCAAGTGACACATTAAAGGCCACTTGCGCAGTCCAATGGACACATTTCTTAGCCCCCACTGACACTACGTTTCAAAGGGAACTGAACTTTTTTGTGCCACCCAAATGCTCCTGTTGAACTCAAATGAGAACTAACCTGTGCTGATGAAATCTCCAAGAAAAACTTAAGGAAGCCTTCCAAGAAACCATGCCCAAGGAGAACATTTAAATTCGTCAGCAAAGTGCGGTATTAACATCTCATGGGATGAGTATGTCAAGGAGATGCCTTAGAAAGACGATGCTGGTTTTGCAGAAGGAATTAACACCTCTGATTTTTGGGGCCAGGCTGAAGTCCTAACTCTAATTAAATTCTAAGCTGCTTTTTCCAGGTTTCATAAAATGCTGCCTCAAATAGGCTTATCTTCTAAGAAGTACAACTTGATCTTCGCATTAAAGAATCTGTTACAATGGAAACACATTAGTACTAAAGCTATAAAAGACTGAGGAAACTATGGACATTTTCCCCAAAATAGTAAGTTGCCTTAGTATTACTTAAAGAAAAAAAAAAAGAAGAAAAAAAGAAAAAAAAACCCAAACAAAAACAACCCTGTACATTCACAAGTCTGCTTGAAAAGGGGGAATTTGCTGTTTAAATGTTTTTTCAGTGTTATCTCTATTTTGTTCTTTTTAATTAATAAAAGGATACATGCACTGACATTTTAAACACTAATTTGCTATTTAGCATCCCAAATTAGGAAGCATAAACATTTATGCACTTCATTAAACACTACCTAAGAACATTTTTGATATTAGCAGGAGGCAAGGGAGGCTGTTCAAAGAAACTTCAGGGCACACATAAGACACTGGAAAAACACACTCCTGCTCTTTCCAGCCCTCGCCACGAAAGCTCTGGCTCCGTCCTATGAGAAGCAGCTGTTGTGAAATGAACCCTGGAAATCAGTGGGATCTGACACACCTGTTCAGTCACACGTGTGGGGTTAGGGGAAGGGACAGGAATGCCTGTGGTGAAAGTGGGATGTTCCTGTTTGGCAGCACAGCATGAGGGTGGTGCAAGGCAACCATGAAAGTGGACTTTAGAAAGCATAAAGCAAACACTTAGGAGTTAAGACATTATTTACATACAGGTGATGTACAAGGAAACAACCTCTTGTTTGTCTCCTCTCTTCCAAGAGAGGCACAGCAGTTCTAGCACGCTCTCCTCACCCCTCCTCTTTTTCTTCCATCCACCCAGCCCTTTAAAGAATTACGGAATCATTTAGGTTGCAAAATACCTTCAAGATCATCAAGTCCAGGCATTCACCCAGCACTGCCAATCCCACCACTAAACCATGTCCCCAAGTGCCACATCTATACCTTTTATCATTTAAATACTTCAGGCACAGCAAGTCCACTCCAGCAGCCAGTTCCTTTCCACATTATCTACATTTACAGGAAACTGAAAAAGGCTTCACCTCAGGGTGGACCAGCGCTACAGGAAGGTGATAAAAATTGGGAAGTTTTTCAGGACTACAGGAAAGAGAACTGCAGTGGCAGAAAAGAAACAAATCCTGACACTCAGAAATGGCAGGCAGAAAGGCAGATAATCACATCTGTGAGCACAGAATAAACGGAAGGTCAGTCGAGATCACAAATAAACCCTCAAAATTCATCAATCCAGACCTCAAGTTATCTCTAAATCCTTCATGAAAAGAGAATACTTTGCTTCACTTACATACAACAACACATAGTTCAGATGACAAATTATTTCTAAAAACTTTGCATCGCAAGTCTAGCTTCAATGTAGAAAATTATTTTTATTTGTAATTTAAATTTGTGCTAAAAGTGTCCATTGTTAAATTACGGACCCAAACAAAATTGTACTAAACTTTCTACTGTACATACTCTTGCCATAGTGTGGCAATTTTTAAACTGTTTAAAAGTACAAATACACTAAAAAGGTAATAATCCAAGAACAATAGTATGGACACACTGAGAAACTTTATACCACAACCAGAAATCTGAAGTATCTTGGTCCCTGAAAAAGAATTGCTTTTAGATTTATTTATTAAAATGAATTATCATGATTTTACAACTTACAGCTTTGGGTTCTTTGTTGTTTATTGATTAGTTTTTTTGTTTTTTTTTAACTGTGATTGTAATAGTGATCTACCTACAAGATAATTGAAAAAGAAACGTTCTTTGTGTATTTTTGATCAAGTATATTGTTAGAGATCAAAACAAAGATTTATAAAAACAAACGACTGAAACTTCATTTCAGAAAAAACACTTTGTAAAATACAATAAAACCCTTTTAAATAGTAAAGTGAATTTTGTACAGTTCTTCCTTCTAAGCAGACATTTTACTGCAGCTCAGATCCACTAATTCCAATAAAATTCAACGTAGGGCAAATGGGCTTGTGTCTGCAGAACCACAACCAATGTACAACCACAGGCAACAAACTGCAACTCGCTGGAGAAACCTTGGAAAGTTCAGTTTTCATTGTGAGTGAACTTACAATGTATCTTACATTAGTTAAAAGCAGTTTACACCATGACAGAACCACTCAAAAAACGAATCAGTTATAGGAAGAGAGCAACGCTTCAATTCAGTTTCTCCCATCAGCAAAAATGCCACACAAATCAAAAACCAACACTTAAGTAAAACACTAAGACTTTATTAAAAATCCAAAATTTATTGCAAATTGTACTTTGCAATTTCCCTCCTTTCTTCGTTTTTACATGATTTATTGATATCCATGATTTTTTCACAGATGTACTTGTTGACTTTGGAGAGTCTCTGTGCAATTTCAGTTTCATCCACAGTTTCTTGTGCTATTCTATCATACAAACATTCTGGGGAGAAAAAAAAAAGGAAAGAGTCATTAGGATATTTTTAGAAAACAAAATAGCCCTGAGTTGGGCTAACTACTCAAGAGACAGCAGTGAGTAAGCACTGTGTATATCTGTTGCAAGACAAGAGAAGCTTTCCTTGATTCACTGTCTATCTTGTTAAAGTCAAGATTTGTCACCAGGCTTGAATCAGTGGCATGACCAACTTCCAGTTATGCTGTGACTACATTAATAGGCTTTCCATACAGACACAAGGCTAAACCCAACCTTTTACAGTGCCAGCCTTGCCTGACTCCTGCATGTGTCTCAATCTCCACAACAGATTTAGTCTCTTCCCAGGTGAAGTGTCCCAGCAGAGCTGTATCCACAGTGAGTCACTCCCACCTCACCCCTCCAGGAGGGTATGGAAATGACAATGCTTAGGAAGAGAAGCAGTAACCAGCAGAACACTTTAACCCATTTATTTCATTTTTTGTATCTTCCACATATATCAATGTCCATGCCTTTATCAGCTGCCCTGTCCCTGGGCTTATTTCACTTGTACTGGTGGATTATTCAGGACAAGCACCATCTCCTTGCATATTTGATCAATACACTTTCTGAAATACACATTATCTGGAACACAAAAAGCAAGCCATAGCAGTAACTGCAAAAGCAATGTGAGCAGTGAAAGTTGAGACAATTTTCCATTTTTCTTCCCAGATTTGTAAGTTTGGTGCCAGAATGCTGCAGAAGCTACTGAAATCTGAAGTGGTGCAACACACACAACTCCTTAGGGACAGGCAGGTTTGGGGTCTTTTGGTTTTCATAAACAGACCAATGTATTTTGTTGTGTTGGCTTCCCAGACTGGTTAAACAAACTCTGTTCTGCTTTGCCTAGTGATCTATTCCATTAGCTGTTTATTGCTTCATATACAGAAAGCCATAGAGATGATTGCTTAATTAATGTGCTTTACAACATTTCTAATGCACCATATTAAAAAGTTATGAAAATTAAGTACTATGCATGCTTTGTAGTTCATTTGGAAACCTCTGAGAAGTTTTATAAAAGGTTATTTTGCATTAACAAGGTTTATAACAGTGCACATCCATCATACTTTTTATCATTTCTTTATTACATACTACACAGTGGGGATTTTCAAGAAGCTATACAGACATCAGACACATTAAGAGCTAATGTTGTCATTCAAAAATCTATTTTAAATAAGTTAGTCTGTGTCCACAGAATGATGAGAACATCTAAAGCAATGCGAATTTTATGTTGTAAGATGTACTGAATATAAAATAAATGAAATTAACCAGCATGCAACCTGATAGCTGAAATGCTGATCATCCATAAACTATGATTGGAAATACGACACCTAAGAAGAGGCACATCACAGAGAGCCTGAAGAAACGCAGTGTGTTTGCAGGACATAAGCTGGCCCTACAACAGTGTCAGAACACTCCCAGGCAGATACACCCAGTAAGGTGAACTCCCAGTGAAACACAGGCTGTGCTCTTCATTTAGACACAAAGCCAAGCAAAGAATCACTCGACAGAACTCATTCAAAAGCTGCAGTTTTAAAAGTTGGTGTGAACCAGACAGATCCTCGATCACAGTTTTTCCTCTCCATCTCTTCCATTTTTGTGAGGGGCTGCAGAAATAGTAGTTTAGTATTTGCATAAGGATACTGGCTTAGGGCTTCAAAGAGTAATTTGGAGGTTCTGCTCCCTTGTCTTTTGACTTTACAGGAGCACAGAGACACCCCTTCATACTGCTAAATACCAAAGATTCAAGTAGACCTCAAAGGCTAACCAGGAGCTCCACTAATTTTTGTGATGCCTGATCCAAATCACTGGCTACGGAAAACTCCCTCAAATCTCACCTATTTGACTCCTTGCTGGTCATTTCTTTGTTTTGTTTTGCTTTCTTTTCCATGGTGGGGCAAGACCTGCTAACACTGATGCAAAGGACACGACAACACGGAAAATCATGGTTATGAGCTACCCAGTCCCACTGATACAGGCAGCCTGACACCTGCAACACTGGCCATGCAGTTTAACTGGTTCAAGAGGAGATTGTACAGGCTGGAGACTAACAAAAGGGAAATCAGAGACGAGGTGAAATAAACACTGAAAAGAGGAACATGGAAAACCAGGGGCATGTAACAGTAGAATTCAAATGAGGGTTGAGGCTTGAAGCAGAAGTATGACAGAAAACACAGAAAAACGAGGAAATAGGGAAGAGCTGAATTGCTGGCGAGTATAGAGGTATGGAAGAGAAGAAAGGGAAGGGCCCCATCTGCCTCTCATCATGTATCTGTTGGAGCAGACTCCCAAACTCACTGTAGTCAAAACAAGGGGAGTTAGAAGAAAGCTGTCATTTAAATGGCTCGAGCAACATAGAGTGGCCCTGACAAAAGTAGAAGAGGAAATCCTCACAGAAACACTGAGGAGCAAAAGCCTCCAGCAGGGAAACTGGAAACCACACTGCAATGGGCCAGTGGAAAATAACCCCCTTTTGCTGCGTGCTTGTAAATGCACACCAGGGCAACAAATCTTGCTTCCCATTTGGAGCTGCCACGGGGAGCCACCGCCACAGAGTGGATTCCTTACGTGGCCAGTACATCATTGATCAGCTACATGAGTAAGGACTGTACCTAAAGACCCCAGACAGAACTAGAAAATCAGCATGGAACAGCTTCCACTTCCACATCTAATCTTGAAGCAGATTAGTGAAAAAAAAAAAAACAAACCCAAGTCTTTTACTCATTTCTTATAAACTAAGAAAGATGACAGTACGGAGGTAAGTTTCCAACTTTTCCCCACACAACACAGACACAGACACACGCACACACTCAGAGAGGAACTGTATTTCTTACTCCAAAACTTTCATGGCTGATTACAACACCTCTTAATGAGTTCACACTTAAGAGCACATAGCAACTAAGAACAGGAAATGCAGAATAATGAAGCTCTACCAAATAGGGAGGTTTCTTTCAGCCCTACTGCAATTTAGTATGGACACAAAACCTAAAAATCCAATTTCAGTATGTATTCCATGAGAACCAACTTAGTTCTGACTTAAAAAGAAGCCTGAAATACCAAGAGAGACAGAAATGATGCAACACAGGCATGATGATACAAAGAGACTGAAATTCACCATTCAGTTTAAATAAAGGAGAAGGCCTCCTCTCTCTCAAAGTACTACACACATGGACTCAGGCTTGCAGTTACTGAAAGTGTCATTGCAATTTTCCCTACCAGATGAGGTCAGCAATTTACACTTCCTGTCCAAATTCCAATTCAAGTGCAACAATTAAGTTTTTACTATTTCCATTTTCTTCACTTAAAGGGGTAAAACTATTCTTCCTTGCCTTTGAAGGTATGCGTATTTTTATAGTCACAGCTATAATGGTTTCTGTGCCTCATGCCAGAGCTGGTTATGTTCTGGATGAAAGAATGTCGTAAAGCTACTCTCAGTCTTGTTTAAAGGAAGAGATGCACTTTAAAAAAATCAGCATGTTACAAATGAATTCTAGAACAACATGTTGTTCTCCAGAGTCCTGCCCTGCAAGTGGTCTAAAGTGATGATCTTTTCAAACCTTACTGAAGTCAATGTACAACTCTTCAGCTGTGGAGGCCTGCACTGTGCACAGCTATTGCAATGTGTTTTAATGTTCCTGGGTACGTATGCACTTCACAATGCAATAGCAATCTGAATTACAGTTTTTAATCAGTTAATTTTAAATGAGCTGAAAAGAAGCATCTTTCAACTCGGTGATTAATGGTTAAACTCCAAAGCAGGAAGCAAAAGTTTTCAAATAACCTACCTCTGACAATGCTTAATTTGTGAGGTGAGAGAGGTGGCTTGGGAACGGCATCTTTCTTTTTTTTGGTTGCAACTCCTGTGACACTTCTGTTCTTGAGAACATCTGTTCCCCAAATCATAACCGCTAGATTTTTTGTATACTTTGAATCTCCTTGTGTTACTTGCAGCTGGTGCCATTTCTCCTCATCTACCCAAATTCCACTGCCAAGATGGACCTAGAAGGTAGTAATAATAACAACTTATCTATGGTATGTAGCACACAACAGTATCCAAGTGCTGTAGGAACATTAATATTAGGAACTAAAATAACAGTAATTAGGGCTGAACAAATCCATTTTGCCTAACTCTGAAACTTTTCCAACTTTGTGGGTCAGGGAGTTCAAGTCAACCTCAATATATAATATAGTTCCTTTTAGTAATCCCTACTTTTCCCCCCCACATAGCCTCTCTCCTGAAAGCCTGTGGTCAGGAACAGAGATCGAAGAAGGAAACAGTGAACATATCCAGTATTATAAAAATATGCACAGCATATAAACCAAGCAGTTGCACCAGCCTAATTCAGGAGCAAGATGAAACACTTCCCTTTGGCTAAAACAGACTTTACCCAAAAAATATTCCAGAGGCAGTAGAGACAGAATTACTTCCTAAGTTGTATTCTGTACCTGTTGGCAAGACCCAGCCTGATTGTTTGAAGTAAGGGGAGAACGGACTGAGAGCTCCAATTTCAACATAAGCCAGGAGAGTTTGGAAGCTTTGTAGAACTTCCAATTCTTACACAAAGTGTGTCTATCATGTACCATCAATGCAAATGCACCACATGAATACTGTTTTGTGGTTAGGCAATGACCCATTGTAGCAACATCATAAACTTTCCATTATCCAAACAATGGGAAGTCGAGGTATTTCACTGAAGTAGTAAAGCAGGATAATATGGGTACTGGGAAATGCAGTGTGAAGCCACTGGAGAGTCTCCAAAAGGAAGATGCCCAAGTCTGGTTTTGCTTATTAGTCTTGCTCAGCAGTGACTGCTTGGTTGTCTCTCACAGGGCTACCCTATATCTCTACCCCAAGATTCCCAGTGCTCCAGTCTTAAGACAAATGCCAGACAAGAATCCAAGCAGCATCCTTAGGCTGCCACTACGTGTTTGAGCTGATAGTCCTGGCACTCGGGACACCCTCCAGCACCAGCACAGAGGAAACTCCATGAGTAACCAGCCCAAGTCTGACACAAGTGCGCCCAGGACGCACACGCTGGCCCTGCGTGGAACCACAAATGGTACCACTTTGTACCCTGTATGCCCATGCTCCAGTTCCAGAAGGACAGTGCAGACTCCTGAACTACCTCTGTACACAGCAAGCTTTGTTCACATGGTGATGGATTTCACTCACTGGGACACGCACTTGTTCTCATCATAACAAGCAAGCTAAGGTGTGACCTACACCTCCCAACTGCTGATCAGAGCTCACTGCACTTCCTTACTGCACTTACCTTCAGACAATCTGGACAAGTGCAACATACCAAACAACTGGATTGCTACATATCGAAAATCTAGCATTGATTAGGTCTGGTCCAATGGAGGTTCTTTCTGTAACATTAATACCTAAAACTAACGTTCCACCTTCTCATGATTAAAAAAAATACTACCAACAAAATCCCACAGCAAAAGTGCATCAAAAGACTGTTTGCCTGAACTGCTCTGCCATTAGTTTTCTGTGGTTTTACCCATTTCATCTGGCTTTACATAAACTGTGCCTGCTACCCATACAAATCTGAGCAGTATCACAGAAGTCCCATTAAATGCAATGAAAATTGGACAACGCTACTGTAAAATTTTATATACCCAACATTTTACTGCCTGTATTCAACTGAATGCCATTTTTCCTTTAAATGGAAACCTGTTTTAATTATTAATGAGGACTATAACCTCAAGAAATTTTTTATTACAACAGCATCCTTCAAAAGCAACTAGATGTTTAAAAACTTAAATAAGAGTAATATGACTGGTTTGTCTACAAGCTATGTTATATTAAAAAAAAGAAAACTCTACCTTCCTTAAAGCATAAAACTATGCAGCAAGCTCCTCTCCTACAGAATCTTCTACACTAAAGAGATTCTAAGAAGCTTTTCACAAGTCTGCAGGGACAGAAATCAAACTAGTAATAACCAGAACACAAACACCCTTTTTTTTTCTCTTTTTCTCTGTTGTTGAGCCTCTTCATAAATGGTTTTAAAAAAGGCACACTCTTTTTGGTGCTCTCTACATATTTGTAAGGCAACTTCAATGAGGAGTGAGCAGTCTGTGTTCAGAAAATAATCCCAGTACATTTTTAAATTCAATTATTTCTGGTTAGATCTGGGAAAATGTCTGAAAGTTACCTAGAAAATAACTAAGATTGGAAATGTTGTGACATAGCAAATTTTGGGTGTCTGTATTACATTAGTCATAGGGACTGTTGTATTTCATCAAAAATCCAATTCCACTCTGCCAAAATTAGGGTTTGCCTTTGCAAAAAATTATTTAGTCTCTAAAGCTACTACATTATTTATTAGCTTGAAGTTACTCAAAAAGAAAAGAACAAGTTACAGGAAGTATTTTTAATATTTATGCTTCAGACAGATCATCTCTTCTTTTAACATGCTTCATTTATTAAAAAAGCAATTGCTGGTATGAAACACCTATGACAACAGCAACTATGTGACAGACAGCCACAGCCTCAGCAATCTTACATCTCCCTTTTTCTATTTCTAGCACTGTTACGGTGAGGAATTCAATCTGCCCGTGTCTCAGTTTACCCCTCCACAACAGGCCCGGTGCTGTTTCCTATCAATCCCAAAGCTCCAGGAAGCTTACTGTACTCTACACTCAGAAGACATTCCCTTCTTGCTGGAAGAGCTGCCCCATGAGCCAGACTCTTGTCTTGATGAAATCAATGGGAAGTTTACTCCCAATTTCAGCAACTGCAGGATCAACCTTCAAGCACAACGCAACAGAGACAGCAGCGAGTCCAAAGCAATGCTCACCAGTGTGGCTGTGCCAACATCTGCAACAGATCTAAAATGTGGAGTCTCAGAAGATAAACTCTACTTTTTTTTCT
Source organism: Irena cyanogastra (assembly GCA_013397155.1). Lineage (NCBI taxonomy): Eukaryota > Metazoa > Chordata > Aves > Passeriformes > Irenidae > Irena > Irena cyanogastra. Next base: position 1,163,251 of record VWZV01006848.1, on the reverse strand, counting down.
TTCTTCTTTCTTTTTTTTTAAATGAATGCCATAGGCTTTTCTTCAGTGACTCTGTTTTCCCTCTGGAGGGAAGAGATTTATCTGCTCTGAAAGAATCCTACTAAGATCAAATCTGGTGCCACAAAGGGTAAGATTTGTAAAAAAAGTATTTCAACTACTCCAGTGGTGCACATCAATAAAGGAATACTGAAATAAAGCCATAAATAAGGAAAAATGAAGAAAACTACCCTCCAACACTCCAAACACATTATTAGTTCACATTTTTGGCTTTCAAGCTGGCTGTAGACCCAGTAAATAGGCAAACCAAGAACAGAAATTACCAAAAAGAAAATTAAAGAGATACTAATATCTGTAAAGACAGAAAACTTCAGCAAAAGAAGTGTCAAGAAACTGACAGATGAAAAAAAGGGTGCAGGAAAAGCTGCATACGAATCCTAAAGGATGTGCCCTATCCCACAGACCTTAAGTGGAAGAGAAGGAGGTAAAGGAAACTTGCACAGTAATACACCCTACATAATCCTTGCACAAACTTACACAAAATAATCAAGTAATGACATATTTAAACATATTAGGCAAGAAAAGCTATCTGAACTAAATACCTATCAAACTGCCAGGATTCTACTATTTTTCACGTACATTCTGTCCTCAATGATTATGCTGAATTCTTCCTCGAGAGGGACAGAAATTGTGCAGTCAATCTTTTAACACAAATCTGAAAAACGCAGTTTCATGCTATATTCCATCAGCAATTCCACTGCACAGCAAAGCTGGAATGGATATTTCCTCCCTAAGGGTTCTCAGATTAGGGTACCAAATGCATCTATATACACCAAGAAACAGGGTCTGCATAGGCAATTCTGAAGGAATTACAGTTTTGTATAAGGAACAACACGTTTATTTAATGATAATGAAAACAGCTGTAAAAGCAGGCCTAGGTAGATGAGCAGTTAATGTGTTAAGCACGCTGAAATCTGAAAAGCTCTCAGTCAGGTTCTGGCAAACTAGAGCTAGGTGGTACTTCAGCAACTTCACAAAGTCTCTGCCAAGTAGCACTACATCAGCTCAATTCAGTGGCAATGCTCCTACCAGCATCAAGGGAGCCCATTTTCCTTCCATGGTTCATAATTATCTCCTGTACTCCAACTCAAACATGAGGGCTTCTCTGCAATATGACTACAGCACATTATAAACATTAAAGACCTTTTAGGAAGAAGTATTTTGGTTAAGTAGACTCGTGTAACTTTATAACGTGGGTTACTGACATTGGTCAATATCTGGTGTATTTATGGATGCCACCAACTGAAGACTATGTCAATTTGCCTGTGCATGCATATTTAATAACTATATTCCTCATGTTTCACAGCATTCAATGCTCTCGCCACTGAGGATATTTTTCTATGCTCTTCGTATCTTAACTTCACAATTCTCCTCAGCATAACAGCACACCTTCGTGAAAACTGAGGAAGCTTCTACAAGCTGCTACCATGCAAAACCCCCACAATCAATGAAAATTCCACAAGAACATCACCAGATGGACATTTAAAAATGACTCATGCTATATTTAATATAAAATACCTTTCCATTCTCGAGAATATACTTGTCCATTACTGGAACAGGGGCAGGGTAGTACGTTGATGTATTTGCTTCCTCACTGAAGGTCTTCTGTACCTCAGGTTCAGGCTCAATTGATTCAGGTTTTACTTTTTCAACCTCAATGGCAGGTCCTAGACAGTTAAGAAAAGAGAGCTGTCTGCTATCCCAGAGAACATGAAATCAATCCCTTCATTTTATTTTATCCCTTTATTTTAGCATAAAATAACATATTAGTAATGTTCATTTTAATGTTAGAAGTAATCTAAACCAAAATCCTACTTCTGAGCATCGATAACTAAAAGCAGGATAAGTATTCCTGCTTTGTAAACATTAAAATGTTGAACTTTAATTTAAGTGTTTAATTTAATTCCTAAAGCATAAGGACAATTACAGATATGGGTAAGATTTCTTTAATGCACAGTAAGGAATTTCGTTAAAATGACATTGAAATTATAAACCAAAAGCAACAATAGTAATTCTTCAAATAAGAATTGCTATATAGTTGCATAGGAACCTGCATAATTTACTGTGATAATTACATAAATTATTCACATAGAATTACAAATATTATAGAAATCCAAAATCTCTTTATATATAACAGAGGTGTATAAAAATAGTGAGGATCTGCAGAAATGCTATGAAGGAAACAGACTTAGGCTCCTTATGCTGAAGTATCATGCACAGAAAGAATATCAAAGGTTAAAAAACCCCACATAAATTAGAATTTTGATTGTCCAATTCATCCAACACTGATTTTTATTTTTAATCAACAAAAATTATGCGCAAATTAAACAATGGAATACTACTAAGCATACGTTTGAGACTTAAAAGGGGGATGATTATTTTGTTAGTCATCAACTTTTCTTTCCCAGATCAAAGTTATAAAATGTTCCTAAAAGGACAGAAGAACAAACTAAAAATAATTTGTGAACTGGATGTCACGACTCCATTAATTCCAGGGGTTCCACCAGAATTCTAGGCTATGGCCCCAAGCCTGTCAGTGTCCCCTGATGTGTGGCCCTAAGATCCCAAGAAGCTCCAGCAGGCACTGAAATTCCATGCAGGGCTGGAGGCTCCACAGCACAGCAAGGTTGCCAGCTTAGACTCTGGACACCACAAAAGTAGACCATGTCCAGAACACTAAGGATAAACTCACCCACTTGTCAGTGCTAGATTGTCCCAGGCTGGTGCTGAGAGCACTGCACCACTCCGCAGCCCAACCCTGACATCTTCAGCCAGTGACAACTCCATTATTAGGTCATCCTCCAGCTCCCTGCTCAGTGTTTGTGCACACAGACCCAGGCCTGAACTGATCCAACTCTGCAAGTCACACTGGCACCCCAACTCAGGTCTTAGTCACGCATCTGAAATAGTTCCTGCGCCTGGAACAAGCACAGCATTCATCCCTCCTACTTTGTGCAGTTTCATTTAGAGATTATTATACAGTGATAGCAGTGCTTCCTCCGTTGTCAGCATTTGACATTTATCCTATAGCTTATTCTACACCTACATAGCCAGCTCAATGTTCTCAGCTGGCTGCCACTCCACGCTCACCAATGACTAAAAGTTGTCTTGGCAACTCAGACAATCCTACGCTGCTGTGCCACCAACAAGAGGGTCTTAAGAGCCAGCCTCAGTGCAAGCATGGCACAAACAGAGAAATCACAAACCATCCCACCAGCATTAGCATTTCATAGTGATCCTAGTAAGCACCTCTAGTACCATGAATATACAACGGCACAGCCAAGATGAACTGAACTTCCTAAACTTGAGACTGTAAAGCTGATTCAGACTGGGGGAAGACCTGGACTAGTTAAAGCACCCAAAGCCTGCCCACAGCATGGGCACAGCTGAACAAGCAGATGCAGGGATGTAATTGCCAGTGTGACCTTAAAAGAAGTCATCCCTGAAGCTTTACTTTACTTTCTTCAACAAAGGGCTATTTTCTTATACTTTGAAAGTCACTTCGAGGAAGACACCTAAGTATAACCACCTTCTTTCTAGCAGGAAACGTTCATTTCCCTTTAAATACTTTTACTACTCCCTATTTAGAAGTCTTTTACTGTTTTTAGTCATATACTGACACAGCTGGAATTTGGTTTCCAGAGCTTCCCCAAGGAAAAAGCTGACTGAAGTCCACAACAACCACAGCTCTCACAGGTCGGAACACCTCTGCTCCAATTCCTGCTTTAACTACTTGCTTAGAAGTCACCAAAAGAAGGCCTTCAAAACCTCTTTTCTATATCCTGATTTATGATTTCCAAACAGAAACCTGCCAGTAACCAGGCAGTCTCCACAGCCACTTCCACAACCACTAAACTCTGCATTTTCAACCCTGTATGCTGTGAAATGCACATGCAACCTGCACTCCTGCCTGCCTGCCAACAGAGCAGTGTGCCCCATTCACCACACTCCAAGTTTCCCCTCTCTCCATCTTATTTTAAAGACGATGGACATATAAAAATATATACTTCCATCTAAAGGCTTAACAATGACAGCATTTATGTAATAAGGATCAAGGGAAAAAAAAAGACGATTTTCAGAATGCAAGAAGGAAACAAATGTTTTATTGCAAAATCTCTTTCTGCTTCTGACTGCAGTTTTTTAGAATACCCAAGAGGCAAGCAAATTCAAATCAGGCTGAAGAGGTAGAAGGCTTCCCTTTACCATCCCTTTTCCTCAAAAGTGCATCTTAGGCAACCTGCTATTCCTAAAATTAGTAAGAAAGTAAAAACAAATTGACTGATAAAATGGTCAGCATACATTTATAAGCAGTAAGTTTTTGCACATAGACTACCAGAATTTGAAACAAAACAACAGAAGTGTGAGAAGTGGTAATATTGGTACTTTCTGTACTTGACAGAAACTTTGGGCCTTTTTGATGTTAAAAAAAAAAAAAGCCAAACAAATGTATAAAAGCTGAAAACCAGTAATTCCTGACATGTGGTAAGACACAAATCCCATTTCATTCTCCCTACTCTGGCATCAGTCCCAAGACACTGTAAACTGGATCACTGAAATTAAACTGGGATTAAAAATAAAACCTTGAGGGTCTGTGTGCACGTGCTGATGAATCACTGTTTCTGAATGAATGTGAATATACTCCCTGACTTTGGAGCAACACTAATTCTCAGCAATGTAACATGAAAATGAAGAAATTATCAGGGAGCTAAAAACAGCCAAGCATTTTCCCTACAGTTCCAGCCACAGGAAACTGCACAGATCTTGCCCAGGAGACAGCTATTTTTTAAAAGTTCTTAAGAAATTCTTCTTTTGCAATCCAAGAGCTATATAAAGTACTTACAGGGGAGAGTCAGTTATTTAATTCTTTAAATTATTTTACTCTCTATTGATAAAAAGAGGGCCAATTAGGTGTGTTTTCAGGTGCAACAAAACAAACTGCCAAGGCCTACAGCTGCAGGGCTTCCAGTTCCCCACATGGGCATGGCAAGAAGCTGCACACATCATTCCAGGAGCTCAAGAGAGACACCATAACCTTTTGCACAACAGTCATCCCATTTTTCCACTGCTCTGGTCCCTAGAGCCCTGGTGAAATGCCTGCCTCCTCCACGAAGAGATGTGCTGGGAAATAAAACACTAAAATCATAAAGGTGATATTAAGCATTTCTCCATGGATCAGTATTGATTTCACTGCTGTCATCTGCCACAGCTGCCTCCAAGGCTCTTTTGTGACAAAGAGCAATTTGGTGTCACCATGAGGAAGATGAACCTCCTCACTCCTGCCACAAAAGGGGCTCCGGTTTAGCAGCAGAGCTGAAGGCCTAAGTCTCAAGTACAATACATTGACTTCCAGCTCCTCACTGAATTCAACACGTTGATGGGAAATTAGGAGACTGACTACTTGACTGCACGTTAGCTCAAGAGACTGTTCTATATTTGATCTGCAAGTTTAAAATGGCAACAGGCAAGCATTTCCCACAGCTGCAATTCATCAGCACAAACCAGCTGTCATCTCATGCAAAGAAATCACAAGTCTCTAAGGTGAAACAGAAATGCAATTAGTTTGCATTAAGTCCAGCCTGCTAGAAGTGCAGTGTAACATAAATTACATGTAATTTGAAACTCTAGGTTTAAGAGATCACTGCAACTGCAGATGAATTCAGGATGTAATTTATTTTCAGAACAATTTTCAGAGATTATTCACATACCCAAACATACCTCATTTATAAGCTGGAAAAGTAAGGAAGACTAAAAAAGCCTTTACGTATCTATTCTTGATTAAAAGTAGTACTTTTTCATACTGTCATCAGACTCTCTAATTTAGAACATGCTGAAGATGTCTCCCTTGCTAATTATTCATAAGTTTTGTATTGATCTTTCTAGAACATGGTTGTTTCTCTGCTGTGAATGAGGCTAAAAGGAAAAACAACAGAGTAAGCAACAGTTAATACACTGAGTCCCAGGAAATACAAACCCTGTGAAGGACAAAGCCAGCACAGCCAAATTCTACCTTTACCATCCAATGTTCCTTACAAGTAATATTAACAACGAAATTTTTTTTGGAAGTGTCGTATAGCTGATATTTTTCCAGGTATGTGATTAACTTTCAAGAACTTGTCTTCAATGTAATTGGGATTTGTTTTCAGTTGTCAGAATGACACATACAATACAAATTCATGCCCAATATTTTGAGAAGATTCAGTATTTTTTTCTCAGGGTTTCGGTTCCTCTTGCCTTTTTTTTTTTTTTCCTTTTTTCCCTTTTTCCCCCTTAGGTTTCTTTATTGGTCTGAAATGAAAAAAATGCATCTTCTTTTTCTTAAAGTGAAAGAAAAGAGACAGAATTCAGTAGCTGTCTTCATCTCACTGCTGGTCTCACCACTCCAACTGCTGTCAAGTCTACCAACTAAATTGGTACTTTACGCTGTTCAGCCCCATTGCCTACCAACATCTGGCTCGTGCTCCATTCCCATAAATTCCAGCTAACTACTTGCAGATGAAGAAACATCTTTCCATCCAAGGAAAATTTTAGAAAGCTCAGTGGAATCTCCTGCCAACCACATCGTCTTTTTCAGGCTGCGGCAACCTTGCCTATTTAGTTTTATTTAGAAAGTTAACTAGAACGTTTATGGTAAGTAACGACATTTTAATTGTGCACAGTGTAACAGTGATGAGCATTCACAATCAGACACCCAGTTTAGGCTGTGGGACACTCCAAGAACCTGGCTCCAAGGGTGTGGGCACACCTGAACACATGCTACAGCACAGGCACATGCTCTCCCAGGTCCAGCTCTGTATGTGAGGGGAACTCAGACCCACATGCAAATTGCATGCACTCGTTCCAGTCCAGGAGTAGAGCCAATATCCAACTGACATGCAAAAATTAAGTTTCCAGATACACAAAGGCAGACGTAAGAACGGCATGCTAAGTTTGGATGCATAGATTTCAACCAAGTTTCAATCACCGAGCAAATCTTCAACACAGCAGTACCACATTCTAATTGCAAATAAATGTAATTAGTCAAATTTTTGAAGGTATTCCAAGGGTACCATCTTCAATAAAAGGATGAACTTTTTATTTTGTCTTTTTTCCCATTTATTCCAACATAATGCTTAAATAATTGTTATAAACCCAAACAAAGGAGCAATTGACCCAAGATATTTAAGACTGAAATCCAACTTACAAAAACCTGCATTTTGCAACAAGTGTTGATAAACGGGATACTAATATAAAGTCTTTTTAATGATGCTTTTAACAATCCATTGTTCTTCAGATAGCATGGCTGTTTAAAGCCACTGCTAAAACTTCAGGAATATATCACATTCTAATAAGCTACTAATGGGAAGAGGGGTCAGAAAATGGAAGGTAACATAGTCACATAACAACCAACAAAATCCCTAGCTGCAAAGGATAAATTAGTTTTAGGCCAACTATTCATTCCAGCACTTTTTTTTTTTTTTTTTTTAACTGGAACATATTGGTGTATTTTGCAGATGATGCTTTATTAACTTTTTCAGCATATATTAGAAGGTCAGAGACTCTTTATAATACAGCTGCTTAAAATGGAACTCTGATTCAGCCATACCAGCACAAAGACCTCTAGTTTTTAAAGAAAACCCCAGACGTACATAGCATACAAATTCGACACATATTGTACAGCCAGCAGAAAACCCTTTTAACATTCAATGTCCGGTTTAACAACCACTGCTATTCTTCAAATACATTTCCATTACTATCGATCACACCTGCAAAATTCATTCAAACTAGTCCCACTTAAGTCCGGCACTTACCACTACCTAGTCTTAGGAGCAGTACATCCTGGAGCCTCCTGTTCAAGTCTCTGAGCTCTTTCATTTCTGACACGAGCGCCCCATACTCCTTTAGCTTCTTTGCCTGTTGCACAAGCTGTCTCCGCGTTCTCTCAAGCTCCTGTTGAATGTGTCTCATCTCTTCCTGTTGCTGCTGGTAACTCCTCAGCAATTCCTCATAGAGAATCCGAGGAACTACAGCATCGTCCATATTGTTCATGCCTTCTGTAGCCTCCATAAAAGCCTCCTCAGGGCTGGAAGTATTACTGAGACTCATCCCGTTCTGTTTTTCAAGGCGAGCAACAACTGCTTCAATGCTTTTGTGTGTACCTTCACTTTGTTTCCTCCCATCTTGTCTCTGCACATTACAATAAAAAACAAATAAATTAGGAGAGTCTTGGGAATTGTTAATATTCTTGTTTTTTAAAAGACTAAGATGAAGTCAGTCTGCAAAATATTTTGCCTAACAGGTTCTTATGGATATAATATACAGCATAACTAACATGCAATTGTAATTCAGCTAAATGCATGTACAAAGTTCTGAAGCAGTTAAAGGCTTTCCTGCATTTGAGCAACACAAAGGCAGTGTATATAGGTCACTTGATTCCACGTCATTAATTTCTTTTTTAAAAAGTGGATCTAGATCTCTTTTTCTTTAAAGTTTACCCTTAACATTCAGATTTCTGACAGCAATTGATTTTCAGATAAGCAAGAGAAAGAACGAACTGTGTGCTCCCTTTGTCACCTGTGAGGACATCAGAGGTGAAAGCAGCATAGACACAAAGCTGTTCTGTGAACTGAGGGCTTATCCTTCCCACACTCTTGGAGACAAAACCTTCTCTGGACTATCCCTACAGCACGTTCACCCAACTGCCTGATTCAAGTGACTGAGTTAACACTATCCGCAAACACTGAAAGGGATTTGAAAACACTGAAGCTGGAGACAGAATATATCATCCAGCCTCATCTTCCTTATCAACTGATTCCTTCTATATTAGTACTGCATTGCAGAGGCTTCAGGACCTGGGAACTCTCAGTGGAATTTTACCTTCAGTCATCTGCACAAACCCCAGAAAATAAATCACACCACTTTCCTAAGGCCTGGACAGTGGGATTAATATGTACAAGCAAAGTCACTAAGTTTTACTGGCCAACTAGGAAAAGGTATTTGAATTTCCAAGCAACTGTAAGGAAAACAAATGCAGCTCATAGAGCAGAGATGAGAAGCTGACCCTATCAAATTCCCATACCACAATGTCCATGAGTAATATGGCAGAAAACAAAGTTATCTGATGTTACACCTGCTGCATTCATGTTCTAAAAAAAATTTAATAATTAAAAAAAAAAGCTGTCCCACCACAAGGAAATGTACTAATATCACTCCTGCAGCTGCAAAGCACATGAAGCCATAGAGCTTTGGTATCTTATTCTGAAGGTTGGCAGACTTTTAAAGAAACAATTTGATATCAAAAAAAAAGTACATTTCCATAGTGGGTTTCTGGCATTTGAACCTAAAAAGGACACTGGGAGTTATAATGGAGGGATACAGTCCTTTCAATTCTTCTTCTCAGACACAGCTGTAGTTGGGCAGTCTCAGAGCACCCCTCCCAATTCCAAACAAGCAGTGAGCAATGTGTCACAAGTGTCACCAAGAATGGCTGGTACAGGCAGGTACTGGTGACTTTTAAGGCATTCTGAGCCAAAGTGGAAGAGCATTTTGGCATCAATCTCAGATGGCAGTTACACTGTGCAGACAGTATACGCAGGAAAACGTTTGATTGCACTTAAATCAGGTTTTGAAAACCCATCCCACCCCCACACACAATGTGACCCAATTTCACCAAACACACTGTTTTAAGGGGATCAAAAGCAAGCCTGGAATTCTTAAGCTAGGACGTTTGTACATGCCCCAAGCACTTACAAAAAAGATAAAAAAGGAGGGAAAAAAACCAGAAAGACTTCAGTACCTTACTGTGTCTAAGCTCCACATCTTCTTCCCCATAATCTGTAATCTCCCCAGCTTCTTCTATGTGATTGAGAGAGAGTTTGGGGATTTTAATTTTCTTCTGCATCACACTGTTCTCAAGGTCAGTTTTGTCCTCTAAAATGTATAGTAAAAATAAGGTTTTGTTACATTAATCAGTGTTCTTACTTCCAAATACTACACGATTTAGGCAAGACCAGTTACAAAACCCAACCTCCCATGCTCCAATCCCCTCATAATACCATGATCAAATTAGTCCACCGTGTAAATCCACTGATGCCCACTAGCAATTCTGGAGTTTCAACTGGGGATCAATCTGGCCCAACACCAGAATAAATACTGAAAAATGCCAAGCTAAATTCAAGCAATCAAAAGTGTTGATGAGTGGCTTGTACTATCACCAAAGTAAGAGTTGAAGAGGTTGTAAATAAAACTTCCTGTACTGCTCTAAATTATATTTACCAACAGTATTTTCATATTTGTAATCCATTGCCGCAGTTCAAACTCTGCTTAGGGTTAAAGTGAAAGGAAACTTGGTAATTCATCCCATACTCTCATCTGTCAGCAGCACAGATCTATCTGCACACACGGCAGATTCTGCTGTTCTGCAAAGTGCAGGGCTGGAAAAGGGAATGTTGGCTGGAGAGCTTCAAAGTACATTACACAAAAGTTGCATAAAAACCAAATCTGTAACAAAATTACTCCACAACCCTACTTCATTAATTAATGGTATTCATCCTTTTCCTTTAGATACTATTGGAAAAGGCAATAAATATTTATATGAATCTTTGCATATCATTAAAAATTTGAAATAAAATATTTTCAAGTCTGTAACATTTTGATGTGTCTCAAAATTAGGTATTTAAAAATGTTATTCTGAAAATACATTTAAAATATTTTACTATTCCTGAAAAGGTAGAGAGGGGACAGTGAACCAAGCGTACAGTCTCCCAAAATGTGCCTGTGATAGGTAAAATTCTTGCAGAACAGACAAGGTCTGAAAAAATTAACTTGCTCCTGACAGTGTCAAGGAGAATTACATTTGAACTGTCAAGCATTGCCTTCGTACACTGAGAGCTCATGAACAGGAAAATATTTTGAGTCTTCTTATCCACCTGCAAATTTTATTCTGCAACAAGTTCCATGAATATTTTTGAAAGTGCCAAGGAGGATGGCCCCCATGAGCACTTAGTTGCATTGACTTTTGCTTTCTCAAATTAGCATCTCTCCACAGGACCTAAAAATGGTTCGTGTTGACAGTGTAGGAAAGGGAAACAAAGGTAAATCACTGTTTAATGAGGAGCAAGGCATTCATTAGAAATGAATTACACAGATGAATGCAATTCATTTTGTTACAGATAGAAACGGATCTCTTGTAGGCAAATGGTGATATTACAGCCCAAGGCTACGTAAAAAGAATAGGCAAAGAACAGGCAGAACGAGACATTAGACAACCTGAAATGAAACGCAGATGGTAGCAATAAATACTAAGACAGATGCAAAAAGAAATAGATAAACAACAAAAAACAGCTAGGCTTATTTTAGATCATTCTCCATTCCCCAGAGCATCGTGGATGCTTATCCCAGTAAAATAAAAAGGCTACCCAATTGTTTCAGTTTTCAAAAATAAACCCCTATGTTTTCATTTATCTGGAAAATGTAGGTTCATCAGAGAAGTGAGATAAGCCAATTCTAATGCCAGAGAGATGAGAAGAAAATAAGGGGAGTCCTTCCCAAAAAAACAAATAATACAAACTTCCAGACTGAAGGATAGAGTGATGAGTATATAAATGAATCCATATCAAAAAAGGCAAAAAAAGAAAACCACCGACATTTTCTGTGTTTATGTGTTTTGGGGTATTGGATAGATTGAGGAATCCTTTGCTCTTCCTTGGAGGAAGAGCAGCACATGGATACTGCAGAGCCAGCTTCTTCCATAGGACAAGCAGCTGACCTCCTTCTTCATTTAAAGAATTCAGATCAGTTTCCGTCCTCTGAAATAACCCCTGGCCTCACAACCAGATGGACACAATCCCTTACTTGACACAGTTAACAAATTTGTCAGCTGACATCTCACTGAGGTGACCAGAAGACAGAACCACACACCAACTGGACAGGGACACAAGGCATCTTCCCCATGGCAGGGACAAGAGACCCTTGAAACAATCAAGGACAGGGGTCACAGAGGAGTAAGTGCCTATGCAGACTACAAAAGTCAGCAAATACTTTTCAGTGAATAAACTAACATTAAAACAAAAACAATTTGGAAGAACAGTAATATTTATCTTTGATTTTGGCTTTTTAAGTCAATTCATAAAGGTTAGTAACACATTCTATGCAGTTAACAATGAAAATGAAAGAAAACATTTAGTTTGGGGTCAAAGAAAACAAATGCAAATTATCTAAATTTTTCATTCTCTTCACTCTCCATTCAATTTCTGTTTGCCTATGAAATTTATGTTTGTAAAACTTCACTGGTTTTGAAGTTTGTTTATACATCTCCTTACAAATGCTTAGTTTGTACATTGCTGACATGTAATTATCAACACAGTTCTCTTTCTGTTCATTTGACTTTTTGGTTTTACTGCTTATCTGTACATGAACTAGTAAGATGAAAAAAGGAACTGTTTTCTCCACACACAAAATCTGAAGAAACAATGAGTTTATAGAAGTTAAAGCTCAGGAACTTTCAATGCAGTCAGTAAGCAAATAAATGTTCCTCTGCCTTCCAACAACAATACATATAATATTTTTTTACATATGCTCTGGTCTTTGAAAGCTTATTTATACCTAACACAATCCATCCAGTGTGTTGAATATGAAAGGGCCTTTTGTTCTTTTCCTTTTTTTTTTGAAAGTGCATTTCTAACCTCTGTTGTCTTCTGCATTAGCTGCAGATAGAGCCAGAAAAATCTCATTCTGAATTTGAGATTAATGCTGGAGTTCTCGCTCTTGTTCTGTAAATATTAATGGAATTTGGGAAGAGATGGGAGGGAGAGAGTGGAGACTGGGGGAAGGGTAGGAGAAACATGAACATGCATTTATAGCAGCTCTCCTTCGGATTCTCTGTCTGGTTTTGTGGCAACAAACAAAAGACAGGTACAAAAGAAGAATCCAGCAAAAACCAACACACCTGTGATTTTGAGCCAGAAGAAAACCAGGATAGGAACCAAATATATGTACAAGCTGCAATTCAGTGCCTGAGGCTACAGAAGAGAGAGAAGGGCAGCCTAAAAGCATTGTAGCTCAGAGCTTCATTTTGTAAGGACCTAAATCATTTGTCTGGACTTTGTTCCCAGTCATTTAAACCTTGCTAGAAGTTAAAAAGTACACCTTCCCCTAGGTGGCTATGATCAGCTTGTTATAAAGTTGTGTCTATTGTTTTCCCTAGATATGCAATGAGTGGTTCAGTGATATCAGTTACTGAGAACTAGCACTTAACACCCTTAATTAGGCACTCATAACAAAATATGCAGGGTGGAATGCACCACACAAGAATGGATTCTCTCTGTTCTTTAGGAAGGGACATTCTGAAAGACACATGTAAATTAGGAAAAACTGCTTTTGTTCATAGAGAACCTGGTATTCTGTGATTCAAGATAAAGAGTAAAGCATGCTGAAATAACTCCAAGAAAAGGTCAGACTTGGAGAGATCTTGGCAATGAACTCCTCACAGTACTGAAGCGCAGGCTCAAGAGCCAGGGCACATGACAGCGTCTCTCCCAGCCGGCCTCCTCCCAAAGCTGAATGGGCACTCAGGAAAAACTGTACTGCTGAGGAGTTCCCAGTGCCTGGGAACACATCTGGCCTCAGCAGTGCTCAAAGAAAGAAAAGCCAAAAAAGCAACCCTGCATTAGAAAATCTCTATCAACTAGCAAAGGATAAACTGTTCCTGGAATGCTTTCTTCAATGAGGCCCTCGTTTCAGTGTCAGGATGGGTGGATCCAGGCCAAAAGGTAACAGCTTCAAGTCTAGAGGGAAGGGAACTGAGGCAGAGAAAGCAACCTTAACAGGGCAGGCAGTTGGCTAAATCCAAAGAGAAACATGTTAGTGCTCTAAAACTGAAAACCCTGTTGTGGGATGTAAAATAAAACTATGAAAATCTCCAAGTACCCTTAAAGCATTCCTTACTTTCTAATTTAGAAATAAGGACTGAACAAACTAATCCCTTCAGAAAGAGTTCAAATGCTGATTTTTTTCCATCTTTGGAATGAAAGCTGGAAAAATAAAGGAAGAGAACTCTGCACTCCAAATGGATGAGGGATGGCAGGTCTGGTATCAGTCCAAAGAAGGGGCTTGGCAATGCCATAAATCTTAGAGTAATAAAATCAAAGAACCTTGAACAGAATTCGTCCTTCCCCTAAGCCTTCAAAAAAATTCCACTCCTTGTGAAAAATGATATGCTGACAGATGAAAAAACTTAGCATCAGCCTTCCCATTTCCAGGCATGTACCCAGCACATATGGACAACACCTGCACAAGATTCCCCACACACCGCTGCACTGAACTGGTTTGGTACTGATTCAGCCAGGTTGCTTCTACAGAGAAGGTAAGATCTCCTGCCTGGGCAGGCTGTGCACTGGTTACAGACCAGGAAAAGCTAAAGATTCATAACAACCAAAGCAAACACACCAAGCACAACAGGGCATGGATTCCTAAGTGCCACTTACACACAAATAAACAATATTCAGTACTGCTGTGACTGAGAAGGAAAACAGCATGACAATAATAATAAATTTTAAAAAGCCACCTAGCTTATTTGAAGCTGGAAAAAAAGAACTATAAATTACTTTCTTAGCTAATTTAATGCAAACATTAAAGGAGGACTTGAAGAGGAAGAAGAGATGAGATTTCAGAAAATGTAATGATCCTGCAGGCTCAGAAGATATTCAGGATACAATGCAAAAAGAAATGTGCCTCATATAAAACATCTCTGAGCTAGGAGTATACTGAGATTAAGACCACTACCAAAAACTGAGAATGACAGTAACAAACACAGGCCAAACACAGAGCAGCCGAAATGCAGAAGTTATCTGAAGAGGACAGGTGCCATCAAAATCAATGCAGCTAAAAAAGGGAGGAGTGTGCAAAAGCAGGGTCAACCAGCCAGGGTCAACTGTGCTAGCACAGTCAATTCAGGATGTGAATAGTAAAATTTTCTATATTGCTTTGCTTTTTTTTTTTTTTTTTTTTTTTTCCTCAGACTAGAGGAGAGCTTTTTTGGAAAGACAGAGAAAAAGATTCCAGAAATAAACACTAGGCACAGTGAAAGCACTTCAGAAGTATATTTAGTTGGACATAAAGGTAGAGCTGAGTGTAAGCAACAAAGCAAATAAGGAGTATATAAGAGACAGCAAGATTTTGGGTTGGGAATGACAAACGAGATTATTCCTCCTCTTGACTCCAAATTCAAGACAAATGAACAAAAATTGTAGGAAAATACATTGGGACATCCTAAGCATAACCTCAAAAAGACTTTTGCTAAGGGTGCCAGAAAGGGAAGCTGACCAAAAATGTGAGAAAAGTTAGCAATAAAAAGGCAGAGCTGAGAGATGTAATCATCTGGGCTTGTATCGCTCCCAAAATTTTAAGAAATAAGTAGTTCTGCAGCAGTTTACCAGAAAGAGAAAATGACAGCAACACACAAATGAGTGACTGGAAGGTTGTCTTCAGAGCACAAAGAAGAGTGAGCAAAGAAGTCAAGGAAGAACAACACATCAAGCAGCACTGTGACAGGCAGGGCTGATAAGCACAGGAAGGTGAAGACATGCACTTGAGGAACTGGCCCAAAAGGCTGCTAAATCTTGTGAAGTGAATTTCAATAAAGTCTAAAGAATAGGAAACAGAGTGAAAATAATTCTTAATCAAACTGGGGGAAGGCAAGATAGAAAGGTCTTAAACCACTGCTTGACAGGTTTAGAGATGATGGGTAAGAAGGATGATGTGCCAGGAGCCTGAACCAAGACTGCTCACTGATGATGGAGAGAAAGCCACATCTGCTTTGTACAAAAGCACTAAAAAAGGGAGAGAAAGATTAAGGAACCAAAATCCTACAGAAGCAGAGCACAGACTATATAAACCTCTTAAGTCTTGTCTGAAGTCCTACATCAAGACTGGCTCTTGCTCATCAATATTTAATACAGTAGCACCAGTAAATGCACAGAGCATGGACCTGCTGCTGTTCTCACAAAACCCAAAACAAACTAAAACTAAAAAAAACACCTACCATGCCAGCTACTGAAGCAAATAATGTTGAGGTCTCAATGCAATTTTTCTTCCAGTGGAACAACTGAGATACCCAGTCTAACTCTGGTAGGAGTTAAAAGTTATTGATATGGCCACCTATTCGTAGTCAAATTTCTAA
This sequence comes from Irena cyanogastra, assembly GCA_013397155.1. Classification (NCBI taxonomy): domain Eukaryota; kingdom Metazoa; phylum Chordata; class Aves; order Passeriformes; family Irenidae; genus Irena; species Irena cyanogastra. The sequence goes on along the minus strand of VWZV01006848.1, from coordinate 1,147,041 downwards.
TGCATGTGAAGACACTCAAGTATTTGTAAAATTCTCCTTTTGCACGTGCTCACTTATCAGATTGTTCAGATCTACAGTCTTGAGTATCAGCCCAGATACATCTGACCTCTGCTGCAAGAAAAACCTCCATGTATTTTCTTCCTTAATTTCTGTTATTAATATGAAATCTATTTTTCAGTTCAGAAGTGCATACAAAGTCTCATCAAAAATAATTAACCAAAGGCAACACAGCTCAAACTAACACAATTAAAAACAGTCATTATTCTTTGTCAGCAAAACTCTCCTTTTTATTTAACTTTTAGTGATACTAGAACTTGGCTGCAGCACAAACACATGGAGCTGGACAATCAAGTCACAAAAAGAGTACTCTGAGAAACAGGAAATCATGCTCTCTACAACACTGAGGACTGTTTTAATCCTGGATCCAATATTTACTTAAATACTGACCTTGAATAATTCAAACTTTTCATCTTACTGTCCCCATCTAGCCCACTGAAGTGTTGTACAGATTTGTTAATATTTGTACAATACTCTGCACATGTCAAACACAAAGGATTACAGCTATTATGGAACAACTCTCTTAATCCTTTCTGAAACAAGTACACTAATACAGCATTACCATTAAATTTAAAAGAAACCCTGAAAACAAGCAGGATGTGAAAATGCCATCCTTTAAATCTTTCCTCTGCACCTACACATGAATCTCAACTATGGGCATTACTTCTCAAAAAGTGGAGCATGATAAATATTTTACAAAAAATATTTATAACAAAAGCTATGTATTTCTTTAGAAGTTCAAAAGCTCATTTAAAGAGATCATCAATCTCAAGGACAGGTATAATTTGTCAATCTGGCTGCCCTCACCAGTCCATCTGTATTAGAGTGTACAATTCCATTAGGACCAAACCCTGCGATGAGTTGATGATCACACAAAGCCATGGAGATGCTGCCCATGAGCTGCCCAGCAGGAAAAGCAGCAGCCTACAGAGAGCACTCCAAGAAGCCTCCACAACATCTTTGCCCAAGGAATAAGCTCACTATGGAATTAGTGAGTAGATTTATGCATTTTTTCAGTTTCCATACAAAAATTACAATGTGGTTCAGCCTCTACTATTTTTAAAGGAATTCTTTAAAAAACGCAAATAATTGACTGACTGGCACTTAGGCAATACACTGGGAAAAAATGTTTTACTGTTAAATTATGAAAACAAAAACAATAAGTTACATTTTTTCCCTTTTCACTCCTCTGCAAATTTTAGCATATTTTAATTAGTTTTAGTTACCATAGCTACCATGACCATGCTATCTTTGAAGTCAAGTTTATTAAAATCCTGAATTTCATGTTTTTACTGTATGCTAGCTGAGCTTATACAACACTTACAAGCATAACTGATGTTAAGTGGTGCAACATAGCCGCTAAGACCACGAAAAACAACAATAGTGTAGGTCACCTGTATGTCTTTCTGTTACAAAAATAAATTAGATGATTTCTGACTATTAAGGTGAAGCAAAAAGCAATGTGACTGAGGAACAAACAGGTCAGTTGAGAAGGGTTAAAGACAAACAAAAAATGTATATCCAGAATAAGCAGGGTAATACAGGAAATGAGGAAATTAAATATGAGTGCAAAATCTTCTTGCACAGAGAAATCCCAGGTTTTAATTAATTTTTACTGTCATTTTAGCCTGCTGATGACATCACCACTCTCATTAGGGTTACTCCAAACCACTACTTAGCAGTTACAGTTTTAAAAGTTCCAAAATATTTTTGCTGCTGCCGTTTAGCTTTGTGTCAATGTGTCATAATAAGGCTTCAACACTGAACAAACAGAAACAACACCAAGAAGACCCCACAAAATTGTGCCTTTGTAGAAGTCCTTCATATCTTAGATATGGCCCTACACTAGAATTAAGAAGGGAAAAAATCCTCAACTCTTCATTTTATACGAGTTAAAAATAAACCAGGAACGGATCAAATACAAAACGAGTGTGAAATTTAGCTTTAAATATTTTTCATGAATACTGCCACACTTGTGTTCAGGACTATATTTAGGAGTGTGAAGTAGTTAGTTACTCTGTTATAGAAGATGATTTGCTGAACCTCTGCGTACAGCCAGCTCTTTTACCTGCTGAAAAGATAAAAACACAGCAGTAGCACGTCAGCTAAGGGTGACAAAGTAGGCCATGCACATCAAGTATTGTAGTAAAAATTTAAAAAAAATTGAAAAATAAAAATGCTGCTCCGAGCAAGGTTACTTCAGCACTGCCTGAACTGCTGGGCTTAGTTTCTCTCAATGACTGGAGTGGGCCCTTGGCATGGGAAGACCTGCACAGGCACAGGAGGTGACACCACCATTAGGGACAGCTGGACTTGCTGCTGAATGGCAGCAACACAACAGCTCACTTCAAGTACTCCCAAACCAGCCCAGGAAAAATCAAACTAATTAAAAAGAGCCTGTGAGGAACCACTACCACTACTGGGAGGTTTCTTACAACCTCCTCCTGGCACTTCTTTATTCAGGACAACCCTTGCGATCACCTGAGAAGCTTTGATGTTTTTCCCAGTGCCATTTCTCCCCAGGTCTCTGTCACACACCATCCACAAAATGCATCCCAGCAGGGGACAGGCCCAGAGATTCCCGGGAACAAAGAGTCAGCTGTCCCTACCACAATGGTTCATTCACCCTGCCGACTGCCCTGGGAAAGGAAATGGGACACATGGAGCCTGCAGGAACATGGGATGGAGCATGGGGACAGTGGCCACAGCCAGCACCGGCTTTAGGTACTCTCCAAACTGTCGGAATCATGGAAGGAGGAAAATCCACAGAGAAGCCCAAGACTACAGAAATACCAATAAAAGCTTGGACTTAAATATCACACATCAAGACAACTTCCTGACCTATATTTTGTATATTCTTAATATCACCTAAAATCTCGTATTGCAAATTTTTCACGTATTCCAGAATTTGACAAAAGATCTTTCCTCCATGAACTTTCCATAGCAAAGAAGCTTGGATACACACTAAGAAGTTGAAACACTCTCACTCTTACTCAAAACTCAGTCCTAGAATCATTCAATTTAAAATTTTTCTATGAACAGAGACTTTACATCCTTCTGAAATACAAAGTAACATCTCATCATGAGCTGCACAGGCTCTTAAAACAAAAAATGCCCAAACAGACAAACAACAAAACAAAACCAAAAAAAAATCACATAACCTACTCCAATACAAAGTGGAGCATAACATTTTATAAAGGGGCAAGAATGGATAGGGATGCATCAGGTATTAACACACACATTTGCTGTGGCAGCTAAGGAATTGCTATGAGAATCTGATGGAGATATGTTTGCTATGAAAGTGTGGGTGGGAAATGGTGAGGGCAGCAGCTGGAGAGCACAATTATTTACTGTAGTCAAGAAAGAACACCTCCTAGTAGAAGACAGTCATTATTAACTTGTTAACAAACATAGCCTCAAGTAGGGAACTTTCAGAAGTCCCTGAAACTCAATTCATTCCACTTAGTATTCATCACTTAGAAAAGAAAGAAAAAGCTCCAATGGAGTCATCTAAAGATCATGCTGCTGTAAGATGCATATGCTCATAGATAACATTCTGCTAGTGACTATTAAACACATGTGGAAAAGCTCCAAGTGGCATGTGTGTGTCAAGGAGAGGGACCAGAAAAAACAGCTTTGGAGGATTTTGAGGAGAGGACAGAAAAGAAGAAAAAGGAAGGGTGTGGATGGCCAAGAAGACAGACTCAAGCTCTTCCTGAAAAGCTGTCTGCTATTTTTGTATTCTCAATGAGAGACCAGCTAACGTCACCTCAAGAGTGCTCTATAGTTGAACTCCAGTCTGCTGAGTTCCACTTTCCACTCCAGAGGCAAGAAAGATTATTCCTTTATTAGTAAATAGCATCAGCTGCTGGTAGCCAAATGGCGAACTTGTTAAGGCAAGGGACACTGACTTTAATATGCCTTCTGTGGCTAGAAGGTCTACAACTATCTGAGTCAGGTCAACCTTTCTGGATTGAGCCCTAGTCTTTGGCTAATTTTTGATAAAGAGGAAGGTTCCCAGGCCAACACATCCCAGGAGTCTCAGCAGTTCACAACCATGCTCACAGGGACACAAGGGAAGGCACAGTTGCTCAGAGTTCATCTACAGCTCTTCTCTAACACTGTCACACTACTCACCATAGCATAATAGACAAGAGCATTTATCTCCACAATATACCAAGTCTCTCACAATTACCTGATGATCTGAGCATGTCCCAACACACTTCCCTCTTTTATTTTTCCTTTCTAAACTTAAGATGCCTTTACAGCAGCTCTCTCTGCTCTGCAGAAACAATATCCCTCACAATTGCATTGGCTTCCACCCATCCAACCTCAGCACAAAGGATCAAAGAATTGCTTCCAGACTCTCTCAAAAGAGGACAATTGTTCTATGAACTCCTCACACAACCAATGCTCCAATAAAGCTTTCCATTATGGGCACAAACCTGTACTTAGGCCTGTGTAAATTCCTACATTACAAGGGCAGAAGTTTGAAAGGTATCTAAATTTCTTTAGACATAATAGGAAAGGAAAACTCTTTTAAAATGACAAAAAAAATTAATATGTGTCTTGTATCTGTGTCCCTTCTTTCCTTTTTTTCAAGTTGTTAGAAAGGAAAAACAAATGGATCTGTTTCTCAAACTATGACTAATTTCCACTGCATGGGCAGTGTTTGATCAGGAAAATTTATATATAAAAACCTAGAACTTTGCTTACTTGAGCAGCTTTACATGCAAGAAAATTGGTCAAAACAAAAACATTCAAACGGTAAAAGAACACTCTGCAGGCTCAAAAAATAACATTTTCCCCTCTTATTCTTTTTTGTTGTCTGGTTAATTTAAAATCGGTAGCATAACTTTGATCCTGAAACCTCTTCCTAATGAGGAATTCTTGGACCAAAGCAGTAAACCCTTAAAGTCATTGATGTATGGTTTGTGTAGTTAAGGGTTCCTTCCAAAAAATTCAAAATCAACTATGTATATTTTAAATATAAAAGCAACTTTATACACATTATTTATCTTATTACTACGATAGGCTGGAAACCTTTGGAATTCAAAAGTTCTGTACTGGTATGCAAAATGTTACTGCAGACTTGCAAAATTATTTTTAACTAAATAAGCAGTTTATATAACATTACGTTTGCAGTGTTTGCCATAAAAACTTGTCATAATTTGAGTCGGCCACTCTAAAGCAAGAATTGTGCTGTGATGTCTTCATGGAAGACCAAGTTTCCTCTCCAATGTTTTTAACCACAATAAAAACAAACACCAATATTAACATTTTGGGGAGAAATGACAACTTTTGAAGTAAGTGACCCTTGGTATACGGCTTATGTTGAATTCACCTAAGGTATTTTTACATGATACAGGGTGGAAAGAAGTATAGAAGTAAAGATTCATTTGGTGTTCAGGTGAGCAGTTCTCCAAGAATGCAAAACACAGATCTAGTCAGAATATGTTGAGATGTGAGAGCTGTAATAAAGACAGCTGTGTGTTTCCTTCTGTTCCTGGCTCAACAGGAGAACTTCCTGTAGAAATTAGAATCTCTGGACAGCAACTAGTGCAAATCACTAACACAGGTAACAAGTCCTGTTCTCTGGAGGAAACAGCATATATTGGTTTGTTCTGGCTCAAGATACACAAAACTAAGAGAAACTGCACAGAAAAACTGAGGAGAGCACATCCTGGGCAGACACAGGCCTTGCCTGGAACAAGGGACTGGCAGAAATAAGCACTTGCTGCTGGTGGGCTCAACATGTGAGCAAAGAGCCTATTTCTAAATATTTCTCTGGAGCACCTCAGCTGTGTTGAGACAGAAAGGAGGAACTGAAAGAAGGAGCTGAACTGCTGCAGCTGCCCAGTGGGACAGAGGAAGGTGGAGCCCAATGGGTTCTGCCTGTGGGAAGAGGCCATGCAAACCCGGGACACTGAGATTATTGTCTGGATCTGACAGGGAACCTGCAGGAAACACTTCACATACACTCCTCTGCCACAGACAGGACAGCCAAAGCATGGGCTGGCACAGGACAACAAAAACTCAGCAGGAGAATCCACTCCTCTGCTAGATGGCCTAACTAGTTCTCCTGAACTTCTGGAGCTGCAAATACTCAGAAATTGGAAAAGCTTTGCAGGGAACTCATGTTTAGCTATTCCTGGTTCTTTTGAGGTATTTGTTTATGGCCAACACTAGAAACAGGGTAATAGCAAAAGTCACTGACTGAGCCAGGGACAAACTGGGTCACCACCAGTCTAAACTGGTATAAAAACTGTTAACTTTCAAAAATAAAATTAGAAAATTACCAGTTTTAGGTGACTTTAACACCAAGTTACTCTATTTAGACATCAGAGCTCAACACTGCCTTCTAAGAGCTCAAGACAAAACAAAAGTTTTTTAAGCCCATTCCATATTTGCGGAAATAGACATAACCAGTACTTTGCCCAAACTGAAAAAGTCAGGGTAAGAACCCAGTGTCCTCTTTGCTGCCCAGACTGACATTACAAATAGTCATTACAGTTTTTCAAAAGCCTATTGGGCAAGTCCACACTAACCAGCAATTTGCTACAACCATGAAACTTCCTTTCCATGTCAACTATGACTATGGCAGCGAGGAAACTTACACAAAGTCTTCAAGGAAACACCGCCAGAGTCACTATCCGGGGGCAATGTACCAACAGCACTATCTCACCAGGGCTGAACACCTTCAAACGGCCAAAACACGGGCTTATTTCCTAGTACAGGCTTTAACTGGTCCTCTCGGCTGGGAGACATTGGTTACCTTTAAACACGAAACAAACCAAACGTAGCAAGCCCCAAGCTTAACAAGAGCAGTACCTGGAGGTCTGGTTCCACTACTGCCTTCCAACTGGTGAAGTCACTTAAACTAACAAAGCGGACATAAAACAGCACCCCTCAAATCTGGCAACAACTGCAAAGGTACACAAATTATTCCATGCACTATAAATAAACCGTAGACGAAAACCTAAACTTTTTTTTTCTTTTTTTTTTTTTTTTCCCTAAGTTTCCCCGTCCCCCTCCCCGGGTACCGCGGGGGCATCACGGGGGTCGCGGGTATCTTGCAAACCGAGCCTTGGGCCCCCTCCCCGGGCCCGGGGCCNGGGCGGGGGCAGCGGGAGCGGCCCCGGCCCCGCTTGGTGCCCGCCGCACACAGCGCCCCGCCCGCGGCCCCGCACGGCCCTCACGGCCCCGCACGGCCCACCGCTGCCTTGCAGGGCGCACGGCCCGCACTGCCCTGCCACCTGTGCGGCGACACGGACCCCGCCTCCCACACGCCGACCCTCGGCCGTGGCCGGAACCCGGCGGGCGCCCCTGCTTGAGCTCGGCCGTGGGAAGGGCCTCGGGAAGCTCTTTTTGCCTCCGAGTTGAAAACTGTACACGTGTGCCGCCGAAATAGGCTTTGTTCCAGAGAGTCACGGGGTGATTTGTGCTGCAAGAGACATTAAAGATGATCTCGTTCCAGGCCTGCAGCCCCGGGCAGGGACAGCTTCCACTGGACCAGGTTGCTCCAAGCCCCATCCAACCTGGCCTTGGACACCCAGGGGTAGGGCATCCATGACTTACCTGGACAGCCTGTGCCAGGCCTCACCGCCCTGACCACCCTAAAGAATTTTTTCCTGATAGCCAATCTAAACCTGCACTCTTTCAATTTGAAGCTGTTCCCCCTCATCCTGTCACTACATGCTCTTTTAATAAGTCTCTCCTCATCTTTCCTCTTAAGTCCTTTCAGGTGCTGCAAGGCCACAGTGAGGTCACCCTGAAGCCTTCTCCGGGCTGAACAATCCCGAATCTCTCAGTCTTTCCTCCTCAGAGAGGTGCTCCATTGCTCTGATCACCTTTGGAGGGGAACAGAGGGGTGACACACTGTGGGATTTGTTTTGAGGGCCAGGGCTGAGCCAGCGAGTGCAGGGAAAGGGGCAGGAGAGCCCTGGGCAAGAAGAGTGGATCCTTCCTGGCCACACAGCGTGACACAGAGGCCCACACTCATCTGCCACGTGGCAACAGCACTCGAGCATCAGCTTTTACATGAAGGTCCTCATGGTAATGCAGAACCACCTGCACTCCATCATTCTGTGCCCTGGGGGTTGCTGGAAAGGTTAGAGACAGCACAAATTTTATCACAGATTCCCAAACTTGGAGACTCTTAGATACAAAGTATGGATGCTTTGAGCCTCATGTATGAAAAGGGTAATGTGGCAAAATTGCTTATGGTTCAGAGCAAACTCACTCTGCTGTTTCTAGTCCTGAGGTCTGTTTTACCCAACCAGACTTAGGAACAGACCGATCACATGGAGAGAACTATTTAATGTAAATATAGAAAAAAAGAATAAATGAAATCACAGAATGAGTATGAGAGAGGGGCATCACCAGTTTTTTGTTTGCAGAACACCAACACAAGATGAAACCAAAACATATAATCTTTGTGGTTTTTCGTATCCCTGGGCATTTGCAGTACTATCTGTGCTCATTGCACTGAGTAAAAACCACACTGAACTTTTTTTTCCTGGTTATCTTTTATAGACTTCCTCCTACATGGGGACAGACCACAAGCTGGCAAACATGGAGTTCAGTTTTGACTGAGCCCTGACACAGGTTCCCAGAGACCTTGTGGAGTTTCCATTGTTGGAGGTAACTCAAAAGCACCTGGACATGGTCTTGGGCAACCCCTTGAGCAGAGGTTGGTTTAGGTGAGCTCCTGAGGCCTCTTCCAACCTCAGCCATTCTGTGACAGTGCCAGAAACTTTTGGTTGTGCCCAGCAGAAATCTGTCTGTCTTAAACAGCATGTGAAAACACAAGGAATCTATACAGGTGTAGTTAAGGCAATGTAAGTATTGCACCAACGAGCTGTAAACTTCTCATACAGTAATGGCAGGTGTATTATTTTAGAAGTTGCAGAGGTTTGCAAATACTCCAGTTTAAGATTGGGGATTTAAATGGCAGTACTTCATGTTAACGATAAAGTATTGCCAGATTCATGTGTAATTACAGGCAAATATAACTCTGCTACAAAATATGGATGACAAATGTATTCTAGTAGCAAGTCTGTAAGGGAAAAGAAATTCCAGCAAGGATTGTGTTGCTGATCAAACAATACCAGCTGCTGTATCACTGCTGTCTCCTCTGCCTCATGTTACAGCGGGGTACAGGGAGCTGCACAGAGATGACAGGACAGGCTGATTGCTGGAATTACTCCATGGACACTGTTAAAATTACCTGAAGGACAATTTTGTTCCACTAAGTTCAGTGGCCAGTGAGGGATTGGGTAGACTGCCTCCTGCCAGGATTGCATTCCCTCCACAGCTGAATTCTATTAGGGGTGTGTAAGGCTGCTGTCGAGGGAAAGGAACTCAGAGCACTGGTAAAAATGGAAATAAAAGGAAACAAAGAGAAGATCAGGACTCAAAAATTAGTTTGAGTTGGAAGGGGAGGGATCTCTTTGGGTTCCAAGGACACCTGGGTAATTTGTCCCAATGAAAGGAAACCAAAAGACTTCATGTGAAGGCAACTAGCACCATGGTGGGTTTGTTGGTTGGTTGGGGTTTTTGTGGAAAAGGAACACTCTAAACTGGCATTTGCAATATTATACATTTGAATGTTCAATTACAGCAAAGACTGCAAAGATGTTTGCATCAGCAGCAAAAAAATAGAAGGTCTCAAATCCTTTAGGCAGGTTGTTTCACAGTTCTCCACTGAAGGACGTTTTTGGGAAGAGATAAGGGTCGGGATGATAAATTCATGTTTACTCTTGGTCCCTTGCACACACGTTGAGCCAGAAGGCATTATAATGCTAAAGAATTAGTAATGATCACATACATTTTTTCTTCTGCACTAAGAACAGTGTTAATTTCTGGCTTTAAAATCTATAAATAATCTGCACTGGTTAGCTGTGAAGCTGAGGAAAAATCCATTAAAGCAGCAAATGAAACACAAGTCACTTGTCACTCCTGTCTTTTGGACCTTTCCCATTTCTACTAATGGTTAGCCAGCTGCTTTAACACAGAGTTGAGCTTGAAGTTTAAAGGTGCAGAGCTATTTTAAAGGTGTAGATTTTAAAACTCATTGTAAAGGGAGTTACTGGAAACTTACTGGATTTGAATCCTCGAGCCAGTCCAGCCTTTTAGAAAAAGCACAGCCCTGCTGAGAAGTAAATTGTTGTACTTTCAAAGTGCAAATGAAGCCTCAGCTTAGAAAATAATACTGTCACTCCAAGAGTGGAGAAAACCACAAAGCACAGTCCCAGCCCTTGTGGGACTCCTGAGTGGCTCTTTCTTGGAACACTACTTATATTTTGCTGGTGTTGTTTTTCTTGAAAAGTAAAAAAAGCATTCAAGCAAAAGCAGATGTCTGCAGCTTTCATGTGCACTCTGTGTTTTCACTTAAAGATGCAAAATGAAAAGCTAATAGTTCCAATAAAAGTTATGCAGGTGCTAAATCTCTTTTCACAGCAAAACATTAGAATTAGGCTAATCATTCATATTATTGCATATTTAGTACCAAATTCTCAAAGGACAGCCTATTGACTTTAAATCTGCTAAAGAAGAAATTTCCATTTTCTTTTACTGTTCCAGTGGAGGTGCTTCACTACTACCTGTCTCTTCAGCAGTAACCATACATTGGGCTACTAGGAATCCCTACACACTGAATATGTGGTTTAGAAAACTGTTGTTTTCTTGTGAATTATTTGTCCTCCAAGTAGTGCATTTCTTACACAATCGTTTTGAAGCTCAAATATGCCTTGAAGGAAAGATATATTCACAGTTTTTTGGGCAACACTGTATTGGAAGAGTGGCATTAAAAGTCATACATAAAGAAGAACTGAGCTAACAGGCACAAGAACTGAAGACTGTTCAAAGGTTTATATATGTTCGGGCACACAATATACTCACAATCTGGCTATTTTTTATGAAGAATATGATCAGTAGAGAGGTCAGAAGATACCTCCATTCCATGGTTTGCATTTTTTATCATACAATGAAGTGCAAGACAAAGCCATTTCCATGTATAAATGAATTTTCTTCTGAACAAAGTCATGTACAGCTTCTAGGTGTTTTGAGAGAGGGGGTGGTTGGAAGGAGGGAATCTACTATCCAGATGGAGCAGGGTAAGCATTCCAGAGGGTTGTTCCCCTTTATATTTTGAAATAAATTTTAACTCGTGAGGCACTGTCGCCGCACTGTGCTTTCAGCATCACAGTGATTACATATAAAAATACAAACAAAAAAAGGTCCTGTTCCTCTGTGATCCTAGAAGATGGATAAGAAAATATCTGTGTCCATATATAATTCCAAAGCACTCCATTACCAAGAGTAAGGGAACCTAGATTACACAGATAAATTCTGAAGATTTAATCTTTTGAGATCTATGGCCTTAAACCATCCTCAGCCTGAATTCCTCAGAGTGATCTAACTTCTCTCAGGGCTGTGGATGCTAGTCAATCATCTCTTACAGTAAACTCTCACACCCTCACAGAATATTCTTTCAAAGAAATGAAACCCAAAGCACATCTCATGGATCCATTCGCATAGGAGACACTTATTTCCCAGCTGGTGCATTCTGTAGCATGAAAAGGTAACGATTAAGCCAAAGTGTCCACAAGAGAAGGCATTTTTCTCACTGTTAATGACTGGCTGGAGAAACCAAGGACCAAAGAAAAAGCCAGACAGTCATTAACTGCTGGAAATTCCTGACCTAAAGGTCATTATTACTATTATAAAATTGGAAAATGAAAAAGTAATTATTTTCTTTGGGTTTTTATATGTATTAAAAATATAAAATTCTGGTGTCTGTTGCTGTGGATACTGGTTTGTAAGGTACTTATCTTTCCCATTCTGGCAGGCTATGCAATGGATAGATCTGGGACTGGCAGCCCTTCAGGAATGTGTGCCAGACTGTATTTTCCTCTTCCAAATTACAGGTTAAACGTGCCCACAGAAAGTCAACAGGAACCAGGAGATGCTGCCAGTGGCACCATCTCTGCTCGGTGAGAGCAGCAGTTCCCCCACCCTCACCCAGCCCTGTCTGCGAGCTGCAAACGACTCTCAAACGTGGCTTTCAGCTCCTACCCTCACCTACACCATTCCAAATCTTGCTAGATGCCTTCTTTTGCACTCTGGTAAAATGCTTTTTTCCATGCAATAAACTCCTTTCCTGCCAGGGAAGCAGGGAAGGCTCTGTGTGGGCTGACTGGTGCATGGACTCACCTGTAAAACGCGTCCTTCAGGTGCCATTGCCACCGTCTGCAAAAACTGCTCTGGAGACGAGATTGCTCTTGCAGCCCAAATGATCTTTATTGCTACTACTATCCACTGATGGCTTCAGCCTATATATTTTCACTCTAACTGGAAATTTTATTTGAGATTTGCCCTTTCCTATTATAAACCAGACTTTCCCCTGACTTTTGACAGGGGTTTTACTAATATGACTCTAAAAGTAGCTTTACATACATAGATTTTGCACCACTGCAAGAATTTGATTCCTTCTGTACTTCAGATGAAAGAGAGACTTTCTTTTGGCAAAGACTAGTCTTTTTGTAACCTTTGGGCTTCAGTGTAAAATATTACTAGACACTGCCTGTGATTATGTTATGGTTTAGACAGGTCCTGTAAGTAAGATGATATTAATGACCCCTTTTCGTAATATTTTCATTTTGGCTTTCTATTTTCTCATCTGTACAGCACTGTTCTGTCTTGAATGAGCATTTATGTCTCATACTGGAAGGGAGAATGATCCTGCAGCCCTCTTCTGCAGAGACCGATTTTGCTTGAGAGCTTCATACAAGCAATGTAGGATAGACACAGAAGGAAAGGAGGTCACTTACTAAAAATGCAGGACTGCATTTTTTCCGAAAAGGTACCTCCACATACTCCCACTTTCCTTTAGAAATCTGATTATAGCTAGAGTGTGGACAGGCTCCAGAGATGGTTCTTGCTGTTTCAGAAGGTTCTGGACAATCAGCAGCTGCAGGAATTGGATTGAGTGAAGGCAGAGTCAAAACTGCTTAAATGGATGTTTTCACAACGCAGTGCTTTTTAATTTATACTCCTGTCATATTCCTTCTAATCCCTTTCAAGGCTGGTTTATATTTTGTTATAAAGTGAGTTTTTAGAAAATGTTCCCAGGACTTAGTGCTCACATCTCACTACTTCAGAAGGTAGAGTTTTCTACTTCTAATGAAAGTCACAATCAGAGATGGACCAGTTGCTCTTCTGAAGAACATCACCTAATGCAAACACATAAAATCCTGTTGTGGAAGGTGAAAGGGAGATAACAGAGTAGGAATAATCCTTGGAATATTTCAGAGAAGTGCCTTCCTCAGCTGTGTGTTGTTAATAATCATATTTAAATTAAAAGAACAGAAAATGAAAGCTGAAACTGCTGGCAAGTGAAAGTGCTCCCTGATCTAAAATCCTTCACTATGCTCTCTGAACCTCTCTACTCTAAATAAAACCAGACACCTTTATCATTTATGAGTTACAAATGAAGCTGCACCTGGTCTGCTCTAGTAGGTGAATTAAAAAAAAACAAAAACCAAACACACAACAAGCAAATGTGAATTGGAAGGAGTTGCTGTGACCCAGCTCCCAAAAATTCATACAAGGGGGTAACTGTGATAGACCCCTCCAAGAATTGTTCTAGTTTTTCAAAGCAGAGTAACTCCTTTTATCTCACACGGCATAGATGATTGGCATTCATCTTTGTCCCACTTACAAGGAAGGTGTTCCCTCAAAATAGAAAATGGCATAGGAAACTGATAATCCAAGAGATATTTGAAACCTAAAGGGTCTTCTTGCTTTGCTGGTATTTTCCACAAAAGCCTGAGCAACATCTATTGTTCAATAATATTTAACATTCAGGGGAATCAGGATATTTTTTAAAGAGTGATCAGAAAAAAGGGCCCTTCCTAGGCTGTCCCAGAATTCCTCATAACAAAGAAAGCTTTGTTTCATAAAGAAATACCTTGCACTGGAATACCCTAGTGAAACCAGGGTTTGGTTTTTTAGACAAAGACGGGAATGTTCGAATTCGAGGTTCCCTTTAAGTACTCTTCTAACATGAATATTTTTAAGGATGCTCTATCAAGTTCATGCATGAAATGTCACCCAGCAGTATATTTCTATGCAAATACAGCTGTGAAAGCTAATAACTGAAATCTGCATTTTTTCCACATTTCCAGTGTGTTAAGCAACTTCTCATTCTTTCCTGTTTTGTAACATTAGCCTGTTGTATCAATAGAATAAAGCTTGGGTTATACTGCTTCCTGCTTGAATTCTCTGCAAACATCAAAGGTGGACAATTGAATAAGCAATTTAATGTATACATTTTTATTCAGTTCAGTATACTGATTTTCTCCTGGTAGGAATAAGAATTCTGCAAGACGACTGCAGAGAAACACACCATTCAGAATATGAATTGGAATATTCTTGCAACACTTTTCAGTGAGGATGGTGTGATATTAAGATTAGAATCCTGCATATAATCAGATTTTGATGCTTGTACACATAGTCTGCTATTTCTTTTCCTTTACAAGATTTGTATGCAAAAACACAGCAATCCAATATTTGGAATATGCACTGTCTGCAGATACTACACCATCCAAACATATGAAAAAATAATGTCAAGGAAAACAAGAAAGTGTCTGGGGCACTGCTGCATACAAACTTTGCTAAACTCATCAGAAGTAGTTTTACTGTTCTGAAGACTGAAAATATTGCAAAACCAGTCCTTCCAGAACAGCAAGAGCAAACAGGGCTCGTGTCCATCCCTTTATTAAATCTTGGACTAAAGATTGACTCTTTGGGAGCTGTAAGTATTTCTCTAATCTTTCAAATTCTCTGATATGCTACACAGAGAATTTCTTCCAAATGGCCTGTGTTTTCCAAATTCCCCCTCTTATTATTTACCCATATAAGAGGTAATAAAATATTTACCCATATAAGAGGTAATAAAATAGAAAAGATAAGATAGGTGGGGATTTAATTAGAAGCAAAAGGGGGCATTATTGAGAATATATCACAGTATTTAGGGAACATAAATATAAGACATACCTTCAGCTTTTATCCAAAAATTCAAGAGAAAAGACCACAAAGCAAAGGAAGTCTGAATTTTGTTTAAGGGCTAAAAGGAATCAGCCCAGTGCAGTAACTCAAGATTCTGCTTCAATACTGTTAACTGATTGGGAAGTAAGCTAATAATGCTTTAGGTAAATTTTCACTGATGAGAAGTGATGAATTGACACATTTCTTAAGAAGTAATGACAGTTCAGTAGACACCCTTATCTGTCCTGCCTCTGACATGGAGGCACTATCTAGAATCACAGAATCTAGATGGAATTATTTAGGTCAGAAAAGGCCTTTCAGATCATCAGTTCCAGCCATTAACCCACCACTACCAAACCCACCACTAAGCCATATCCCTGAGCACCACACCTACATCTCTTTAAATATCTCCAGGGATGGTGACTCTATCACTTCCCTTGGCAGCCAAGGGAAGTTGGAAGCCAAGTTCCAGGCCTTGACAACCCTTTCAGGGAAGTAATTTTTCCTAATATC
Organism: Irena cyanogastra; assembly: GCA_013397155.1. Lineage (NCBI taxonomy): Eukaryota > Metazoa > Chordata > Aves > Passeriformes > Irenidae > Irena > Irena cyanogastra. The sequence continues at coordinate 1,131,420 of VWZV01006848.1, read as the reverse complement.
CAATCTAAGCCTTCCCTGGTGCAGCTTGAGGCTATTTTGTCTTGTCCTATTGCTTGTTACTCAGGAGGAGTGACCAACCCCCACCTGGCTACAAGCTCCTTTATGGTAGTTTTAGAGATTGTTAAGGTGACCCCTGATCCCCCTGTTCTCCAGGCTGAGCCCCCCCAGCTCCCTCAGCTGCTCCTCACCAGACTGGAGCAGTGCCCCAGACCCTGCCCCAGCTCTGTTCCCTTCCCTGGACTCTCCAGCCCCTCGATGTCACTCTGGTCACCAGGGGCCCAGAACTGGACACAGCACTCGAGGTGTGGCCTCACAGGGCCCAGTACAGATGGACACTCACTGCCCTGGTCCTGCTGCCCCACTGCTGCTGCTACAAGCCAGGTGCCACTGGCCTTCCTGCCCACCTGGCCACAGCTGGCTCGCGTTCAGCCCCTGTTCACCAGCACCCCAAGGGCATTTTCACGGTCTCTCCAAAACTCACTAAAATCACTCTTGACAGCTCTCATGGGTTTCGTTTGTTTTGGGGGTTTTTTGACTCTGTTAACCAAAAGAACAAGGACAGTAGCCGTTCTTGCCCTCACATGATTTAGCAAAATGAACTCAAGGTGAGGTTGGATCTAGCAAGGACTCTGTGGACTTCAGATATCTATATGCAGCTTTACAATCCAAGAAAACTGACAGAGTTATTGCTTACCCTGCAGGGCTGTCTCAGTACAAGATCTCAAATACCATCTGTGCTCAGTGTGGAAGCTGCCAAAACCCCATCCACAGAAACCATGAGCACAGAGTGTTGTAACTCTCATCTTGCTCTGGAGCAAAGATTGAGAAAGACACCTCCATCCTCTTACTTTAATGGCCTCAATTCCTCACCCCTGGTAGGTGCAGATGCAAAGTTCCTGTCAAAACTAGGCTAAGGGAAATTTCCTTCAAAATCCACCAACAAGACTAGGAGATCACCACAGTGATGTCTCCCATTTTTAATTAATAATCTCCTTGCTGGGACCCTTGCCTGGCAAGTGGGGTGCCTGGCTTTGGTTTCCCTATCTGCCTGAAGGGGTTCAGCTCTCCCACTCTGCATCTCCACTTGTAAAATCCTTTTCTTCACTGAAACACACATAATTTCCTCTAGTTAAAACCCCCAGGAGAGGGATGCATCTGTCTCCCAGTCTCCTGCTCAATGCATTAAACTCCAGATGAGTTCTTACTGATCACTTGTAAAGGTAAAAGCACAACAGGTAACTAAGCTACTGCAGGGTCATGTATTTCTTCCACTGAGAGAAAAATACTTTGAATTTACTCATGTTCATAGAATCATAAAATGGTTTAGATTTGAAGGGACCTTAAAGATTATCTAAAATCACCTCCCTTGACCTGCTGACTGCACTGCCCTTGATAGGTTTGGCTTTTTGGGCTGCAGGCACACATGGCTGGGTCATGTTGAGCTTTTCATTAACCAACATCCTCAAGTCCTTCTCCTCAGGGCTGCTCTTAATCCATTCTCTGCCCAGCCTGTATTTGTGCCTTGGATTGCCCCAATCCATGTGCAGAACCTTATTTTAAGAGCTCATATATAAGAACAGTCACTGTAAATCAGCAAATTTGCAGAACACTTGTTATTCCTCAGAAATTTCTTTAGGGGTCTGTATTCTAGAGAGAAAAGTATTGCTGAAGTGTTAAGTAAAAAAATGTAAGTAGCAATTAGACTTTCTCTTAAATACTCAAATAGCTCCAAGGTTATGTTTTCTCTGAAAAATATTCTCAGTGAGTGTATTTGGTGCTCTTGCAGCACATGATATGTTTTAGCTTCTTTGGGGATTTAATTTTTTGTAACTTCAGACTTTAAGGCAAATGGAAGTGGAAAAAAAGTGTTCACATATGAATGCCTCGCTTTAATTGTTTCACATTTTGGGATTTATTTGATTGTGGTCCTTTCTCAAATAGCAAGACCAATATAAATGCCATGCTTAGGAAGACTAAGAAGAAAATTAGAATTCCCTCTGTCTTAAAATTTTGCCTGAAATGGCAGCTATGTCTTTGAGATGCTATTTAATTAACATCAGTGGAAGACTGTCAGTAATCAGTACTGCTGAGTGGTTTATTTACTTGGAAAAAAATACGGGTTTCAGTGCGTAACTTTCATCTTTCAAGTTTAGAAGTTTTGGTACCAGCGATATAATTTGCAAAGTTATCTCTAGGCAATTAAAATATATTCTATCGTTTAACCTTTGGATGATGTATAAATATGCATAGACACTCCTACAAGGCAATTTGTCTGCCAATCTGGAAAATGCTAACGCTGTAGTCAATAAGTCAACAGTCTGCAGTGTTAAATTATGAAATCAGAAAGAAGTGCAGTTCGCATAAAGACCAGATATAAAGATCCTAAGGATTTCCAATTTTCTGTGTGGGACAATAAATTTCAAAGACGACTGTATTCTGCCCCAATAATCACGATCTGCACAGCGTGTTCAGGTATTGTTGGAGAGATTAAAACCACAAAAACAGAGCGGAACAGCTCAGCATCAGATAATCACAAGCAATTCTGTGTCAGCAACAGACAGCTGGAGACATATGCCAACAATGTTGTAAAAGTGGGAAAATGGAGATTTCGTGACAGCGAGGACGTGGGTTTCATACATTAAGCTAAATTTCAACCCAAAACATTGAAATTGGTGTTCACAAGTGACAGCTCTCTGTCACAGTGTTCAGAAAGTCTTCTATTTAGCATAAAAACCAGGTAAAGCAAAATTAGGCAGAAGAAGGTATTTGTTTCTCTAATATTTTGCATGTTGAGCAGCTATTTGATTTCAGTGTTATCATGGGCAAAGAGATCAGAATATTTTTTGCCAGATCAGCTGGAAGAGCTGTCCAGTTATGGACCAGACTAATGATTTGTGAGACTCTTGTGTGAAAAAGCAGTTAGATGGAATTTTATCTACAAATATTTGTCTAAAGATTTTTGCTTCCAAGTACAGTTTAAAAGAAAATGAACAAATCTTGACCTAACTTGAGTTATTCTTTTTTTCCCTTTCCCTTGAGTTTCAAGTGTCCCTGTTCTTCCCTGATACTCATTCCCATCTATCCCTGCTTTTGTCTTTCACTTTTTAAAATTAAACATCTAGTAAGAAGTAAGTCCAAGAATAAAGGCTGAAAAAATCCTATTATATTTATTGCTGTGAAGCAGAAGAGAGTGCAAGGAGAATAGACTTATGAAGCAAAAAATAATCTACCTTTCCACTGCTTTCTCTCAGAGCCTCCCTTACAGGCCCATAAAATCATTTTCTTTCTTTTTTTCTGTAGGTGACAATGTAAAATCAAGATAAAAATATTCAAGGCTCTGAACCCAAAAAACCCCAAGTTTCCTATTTTCACAAAGAGTTCTGAGAATCCCTTGTATATTGGATTTCTTGTAAAAACTGGAAACAGCTTGAAAATATTCATGGGGAAGTAAAAACTGATGAGTTCACTTCCCTGCATGTGAAGAGCAGTTTCAAAGTGATGCTTTATAGAGGTGGCTGGGCCTGAACCTTTTCTTATTTTATTGTTGAAGCACTGCCTTTATATCTCAAGTGTTTTGTCCTGGGATCTCACCGTGACTCCTGAAGCTGTGACTCTCAGGGAGGGTGATGGAGATGAGTGGCTTGGGAGGAAACTCAGGCCCAGGTCCTCGAGGTGTTTGTACTTTAGGACTCAGAGCCTAGTGTGGGTTGAAGAGTGATGTAATGCTTGAGGCGCCGATGGAAGAGTTTGAAAAACCAATGCAATAAGAGGCGTCAGCGGGGAATGGCAGATTGATTGCAACAACTAATGCCAAAAAGTTCTGAAAAGAAGAAAAATGTAGTCTGAGTAAAAGAAATAAAGAAGAAAGGAGGGAAAGGATAGTAAGAGCTTGCACGCCTCCGGCAACGTGCCTGCAGATCGATGTGCATCAGGGACAATTAATCGAGCAATTCCTATGACTGGTTTTTTACATTGGTGTGTAAACCTTGATGATGCTGTTCAGTCCAGATCAGCAGGTTGTATTGACAGGATCTACCCTAAAAATCAACTTTACTAAAACTTGAGTGGCTTGATGAAACTCATCTTTTGGATCAATGGAAGGCCAGCACCTCTAGGTGAGAGATCTCCCATTAATTTAGGGGTAGGAAGGACCATTCTCTCCTGAAGTGATTATTGATTCCTTAAATATGTAGCACAGACTGGACACGTGGTGTTGGTGTGGCTGAAGCAATATAGGGTAAGTTTTAAACTGCATCTTCTCCTCCCACCTCCCCAGATTAATACCTCAGTTTTTTTAAACAGACAAGAAGAGAAACTCTTGGTTTTGGGATGTAGTGAACTGCTCTGAACCACAAACCTGTGTGAGTAGAGGCCCAAAGCCAGCATAGCTAATCCTGAGAGGCTCACAGAGGTACGAAGATGATATTCCAACCCCACAGAGCCCATGCACAGCACCCATCTGCTGTCACAGCAGGATGGGGCTGCAACAGTCCTGCATCTGATGATTAAAACCTGCTTTAACTCATGTCTGGGGTCGCTACCATGCAAAATGCATTGCAGCAGCCTCCATGCATCTCTCCAGCTGGAGGACAGCCCATCAGATCAGCACTGCTGCAGGAAGACTAAAGCCACCTCACGGTTTCACCTTACCCAGGCCAGAACACTGACTGCTGCAAAAAACATGAATCAGGAGTAAAACAGAGCGCTGAATACATTAATCAAAATGATCACCGCTGCAAGATCTGCTAAGAACAAAGAAAACAAATCCAAGGAAAGTTAACACTAGAAACCATTTGCAAGGCTGCACAAGTCAGCTAATGAAATAACTGTCAATTTTAGACACAAACCTTTTGTGCTTTCACACAATTTAAATAAAAAGTAATTTGCATTCAGGTATCCACGTCTCCCTGAAAAAAAGATTAACAATAGGATTCGCTTTCTTTCTACAACCTTTTTTCTCCCCCCCTTCCCCCCAGGGGTGGCTCTGATAAGGTCACCTTATTAATGCAGATCTCTGTTTTTCAGAAAGCAGCCAGGAGTTTAACTGTTTCACTGTGAAATGATCTATGAGATGAGAACAGTCCATTTTTTATCCTTGATTGATCATTTCAGCATATATAACAGCAAATCCTAAGGGACACCACTCAAATCCCTGCCTCAGAATGACCTAGAGACTCAGCTCTAAAAAGTGTTGCGCTCCACTACACAATCCTTCAGCGTTTTTTCTTAACTTCGCATTTTCCACTGAACATAATAAAGTTGCCTTGCATCATTACAGTTCTCTATAGAAAAAAAAAATCTCATAAATAAGTAAAAAGTTTTAAAGGCTGAGAATTGGGTGCCACTACAGCCTGCTGAGGAGCTGAGCCATCAAGCAGTTAATGTCTTTTCCCTAGACACAAAGGCAGGAGCAGGTCTATGATCTCAATTCAAGTGTCACGGCTTCTCATTTCCTTCCCTGGCCACCAGACACCTGTTTCCCTGCTCTTAATAGCCTGTGATGGGAACTGCCTGGTGCCAAAATCACAGGCTCTGGCTCCTATATGATGAGTTGAAAATAAAGCGATTGCCCTTTATTTTTTTTTTTTAGTTATTTACTGTGTCTAAGCTTTATCTCAATTCCATTGTTGGGTTATTCTTCTCCATTCTGTATGCTTCCAGCCAACTAATCTTCATTTTGCTTTTTTTTGATGACTTTTTGCTGACATATACAGAGACCTTAAATAAATCATTACTATTATAAATAGCAATAGCTGGATTACAAAGGATTCTGGAACACTTGTGATAGTAAATTAGCAGGCAGGCAAACCTGCAGCTGCCAGCAGCTGATGTAATATTTTAGGGAATTGTTTTCTAGATTGCGTAAGGGAGAATTGTTGTCCTTTGAGCTTCATTCTTGGTTTCTTTCAATCTGTCAAACAGTTCAACAATGTGATGCTCACACAAAGTTCACAGAGAAACAGCTTATAAATCCCAAATATCATACACACAGACTGGGGAAAATGCAAGCCTGTCTCAGGCTTCACAAGCTAGAATTTAGGAAAAAAGACTCCACAGAGATAGCTGGCTATTGCTAACAGCACCCCTGAACAAATAGACATTATATTCACAGAAACAGTTACCACATCAAGGAACAAATTTGAACAAATTTCCCCATTTTTTCCTTCTATCCTTTCTTCATAAACATCAAACTCCAACAGGCTATTGTATTATAATAGCGCAGCCTGTAAATTCCTGTAATCAACTGATGGAGCAACATTAATTATGGAGACTTTGTACAGGCCACATGCATCTTTACATCCCTTTATAAAATGCTGACACATTCCCCATCTAAAAGGGATTACAATCACAGAGGATGATCCTGCAAATGCTTACTATTGAATGTAGCATTTGCTATCATGACTAAGCTCACTGAAGCTACCAGAAACTCACATGGCCAGACAAAAAGCTCTGATTCATATATATGACTAACAAAGGTGTTCAGACCACAACATTTTCTATCTGACTATGCTTTTGCAGACTGAGATTTAGAGGGTTGATGCTTTCAGACTTGAGAATCATTCTGGGACAGCAGGCTGGCTGTGAGATGATGCAGGTGAGAGGTGCAAGAACAGGTAGTGGGTGCCCTCAGAAATAAGGAAGGATGACAAAATTTGGGAAGCTGTGTCAGGAAGGCATCAGGTATTTGTGTCGTAATGAGGATGAAGTTGAGATGGGAGGGGTACATGACGTACAAGGGATACAGGAGATAATAGCAGAGATGTACTAAAGACTAGATTTGGATTAGGTGGGATTTAGCCAGCAGGGACAGAAGGCTCAGTGCTAATATCAAAAAGATGGGGAAGCAATAAAAGGATTCAAAGAGCAAGAGGCTTAGTTGTGAGCAGCAGGAGAAGTGATTCTTAGCCAATCCATTGTACTTTGGTAGTAGCTGTTGCTCAAAGGCTGCATACAGAAGGTGATGTCCACATAAAATTCCCTGATTACAGCACAGAGTCGGGTTCCTGATCCCGTGCTGGTTTGGCAGGTGAGTCTGTGGTGTGAGTCATGCAATGAAAAACCTTACCAATACCATGTGAAAGCAGCTCATGTGGTGAGCACCCTGAGATGGAATGCCCTTGAATTGAAAGGAATATGTTGTTCCCTGGCACAGCATGTAACTGCCTTTCACTTGTCTCATTTGTAGAAAGAGATTTTAGTCTTTGGCAGCGATGGGTGGCACATGTTGGAGGTGTTTTGCCTAAGGTGTGCTATTTCATTAGCTGAATGTTGCTTAACAAAGCCTCATCATTTCAGAAGGCACACTATAGTGAATTATTTGCAGGTTATCACTGGTGGATACATAAAATCCACTGAAAGCATCAACTGTCACTCAGCAATAGCATGGCCTGAATATTTATTATCTTTTATTTACTTTATGTCTATTCTATATCATGGACAGGCAAGAATTCTAAGACACATTTAAAATCATTTCCGCTGATAAATATCCACAATGTTAAAATCAATCTCTTTTCATCCCCACCCAAAACAAAACAATTCTCTCTCCTCCTATGCCCCTGTATTAATAAAGGCTTGAGTTTAGGGAGAGTTCTTGCCACAGTGCCTGGTGTTGGCCAACTCTTATCCTCCCACATGCAGTAAAAGTCCCCCTAAAAAATCACCATTAGCATGCAACAATCCAGGGACAGAATAAAGCAAGATTAGTGTAACAATGATTAGCTTTAGTGTAGAGCATTATAAGGTCAAATTTCTGGTTGCTGCTCTGGGTGACTATTTTTACAGCACAGTGTAACTGAGAAAGGGGCTGCTGACTATTCTCAGGTTTGTGTTAAGGCTCTTGGTATGCCCAGTGGCAATGAGAGCTTTCCCAACACTGTGACACCACACAGGGCTGGCTTTACCTTAGTTTTCTGTAATAAATTCCTGCCTGTTGAATATTAAAGATATACCTTCAATCACAGACTATGTAATATTGGCGACATTATTCTGAAAACCTTATACTTCCCAAAGTGATTTTTTAAAGGCTGTTAGTACTTGAGAGATGGGGGTCTCTGGGATTACACAGTCTATGTACAGCAACTTTGGGATGACACACCAAAGAGAAGTATGTCTGGCAAAGATGTAAAAACAACAAAGAGAAGAATATTTTAAAATTACTTCAAAATGCAACTTGAAGCCACAAACATGTCCCTTTTAAGAGAAGGAATGAACACTTCTATTTTGCTTTTTAAAGAATAAACCAAATGAGAAAGGGATTGAGATCTCAAGGTAGTTCAGAATAATTGCTAAAGGGTTTTTACACTGCAGCTAAAGTTCTTCACTTTGCAGAACATGAACTTCCATAAACATGGGATGACAGGTACGAACCCTGGACTGGCCAGAATACAAGGCTACAATGGGGAGTGCTCACAGCAAGTCTGGATCATGAAATATAAAGCCCTCCTGCAGAGACAAGGGAAGTGGAATAGCTGCACTTTTTTTAATGAAACACAATCTGATTCACATTTCTATCATCAGGTTGTTTTTTGGTTTTGTTTGTAATTTGCATGAAATATTCCAAGTTGAGCCTGGATTTCATTGAAGTAAATAGACTAATTTTTTTAATTACCTTCACCTGCTGCTTATATCCTGGTGTTTTAGGTCCAAAAGGGATTTGAGGATAAAGGAAAATATAAAACCAAACCAAATCAAAAGAACAAGCCTAACTGGACTAAAATAAATAAGCCTATATATACTGTCCTCAATTATTGACAACTCTTTGGATTATTATTTCTGAATTGAGGCTGACATGCCCCCATGTGATGCACTAAAGTAGCTTAAAGCTGATACAGAAATTTAAGGGCTGAACCCCTTACTTAACATAAAGCTAGAGTGTTTTGATTTGTTGGAACTTGGGCAATTAGTAATGATACATTTGCTGACAGGTCTTGAGCAGGAACAATCACAAACACTGTGCACTCAGTACAAGATTTATTTGTCAGAGTGCATGCTTTTTAAATCTGAGTAAAAATGGATTTTGTAAACTGATTGAGATTAATTAAAGGTATAACTCAGGGAAGGAAAAAAAATGACTCACCGCACATTTATTTTCAGATCATTTTTCACTGGAAAGTTTGCAGGTCTAACGAGCAGAAGCTACTGACACAGTGTGCAAATGGTTCTGCTTTCACATCACAGAGAGAGGGATTTTTTTCTCATTTTTCTTTCCTTGACTTGTCTGAAAGCCAGGTGTCCAGTCTGTGAGGTTCCTGCCAAGGCACTAGTGAAAAATGTGTATTTCTGAGCAGAAGCTGACCTTACCTACTTCAGGAAAGAGTATGATTCTGGAAGGTCTGGGAAAATAACACTCTGTATGAAATTTCTCAGCAGTCAGGAGGCAAATATAGAAGAGCTTAAAATGTAAATTTGCTCATGTATTTTTTTAATGCTTGAGTCTATAAACACCAAAGAAGAAAAGGAAAGTAAGATTAATTATAAAGGTTTCAGCAGGCTGCAGTGGTCACAGGCTGCAGTGTCCCAGTGTAAGCCTATGGCTTTAGCCACTTCCCCAAAAGGCTTTTTGTACAAATGCAAAGCACAATTTTATTGTGATTTGAAAGAAAACAAAAAAAACTAACCCCAAAATGTTTGTATTTCGGATGATTCAGCTGCTGTAGATTGATACCCCAGGAAGGGGCTGAAGTGGCACCCGTGCAGTTCTGTCCCATATCACTCTCCCAGTACAGCCTGGTGCAGCTGATAATCCCTTACCCAAACCCCAGCTTTTCCCTGGAGGAGCTGGGGAACAGCTCTCCTGCCACACACACCTTTCACACAGGTGGTCAGGACCCCTCAGCCCAGAAGCAATAGTGCCATAATACCTTACAGCAGCAGCAACCTGATTTTTTTCTTGCAAGCAAGAGCAGACATTCCCTCCCCTTCCTGGAAGGAACATTTTCTGTGGGACAACACAGGCAAGTTCAGCGAGGTGACTTGGAGGGGTGAAAGGCAGGGACAGGGTCCCTGGGAGAGGTGCAGTGGGAAGTGTGTGCCAAACCAGACAAAACATGACTGGTTCTCTTATTATCCAGTGTAAAACCCAGCAGAGATTTCAGGGCTTAACATGATACTGTGAAACATCAAAATTATCAGTTGTGCCCAGACCTAAGGACAAAATATTATTTGGCAAAATATTGGGCAAAATTTCAATATAAGAATGGGCATCCAGAAACAAAAGGGCATCTTTTTGAATGTGATGTTATCCAAAAGTTCTTTCAGGTCTTTTTACTCAGTGTTTCAAAGAGCTTGTTAACAGAGAGATTCTCAAAGTTTGCACCATTTCCATCCATGCCACTGTCCCTGCTCAAAGGAGCAAGTCTTCAAAGCAACACCTTTGAACAACAGAAATTAACAGAAAGTGAGAAGAAAGTTCAGTATCCAGAGCTGCTGCCCATGCTTGGTTATTCTGGTACTGCTCTCCAGGGAACACTCTGCTCCCAGCCAGCATCTGCAGAGAGGGACTCTTGCTGCCTTCCAGCCAGGCCAGGAAGGATAATCTATCTGAGTGCCTGTGAAAATCACATAATCCTTTTCCATCAGGATTAATATCCAATGTCACACTAGTCTGATACATACAGGATGAAGTCTGACACTTCTTGTTAGAAAGGTCACGCAAGGAAACAATCTCTGCCATCCCCAAAGCAGAACCCATAAGTGACAAATTTCCATTCCCCCTCTGTGTGTGTTAAAGAGGCAATCTTCATCATCACCATTTTTATTTATTCCTGGGAACAATTTCCACCTGGTGAGCCTGGAGCCTGCATCTGGGTAGTTTTGTTCCAGCTGCAGCAGTAGTTTAATCGGAGTGAAGCTAACGGCAGCATCCCTCCTTCCCTGTGCAGTTCAGCTGCTGCCTGTCCCCCTGCAGAGATACCTGTTGTGATTCTTGCAGGAGAAAAATGACCCATTTTCAGGTACACACAAAGAAGTATTACAAAATAAACCAAACTGCTGCCTGCACTTCATCACAAGTTACAGCAACCTCATCACCTGCAGAAAATGTGTTATTACATATATGAGACAGATCATAACTGGAAGTTGGAGGCTCAATAGTCATAAATTCAGGCACAAGCAGTAAAGAAATGTATTTTTCCTCGTTCATTTTTAGCCAACAGTATGTGAACAGCAGTTTGAAAAGCTGGTGAAGCAAGGAGGCTTGGAACAACTACAGCACATTCAGTCGACATAAGGACGGGATCAGGTCTTGTTATGTATTCATCTTATTCTACCTTGTTAAAATCTAATCCAACTTGCACCATCTTCAAGACCTGGAGCAGGCCCAGAAGAGCAAATCAAGCTTTCCTTGATGGCACAGAGCAGGCAGGTCCTGCCTTTTGGGATTATTAAAAGATCCCATTTTACATCTTAACCCTGCAGGCAGAAACAAGTCTGCAAGTCACCTTACATGAAGAAATGAAGGAAGGTGTTACATCATTAAAAGCCAGGCTAGTATTTCTAAGTGGAGGCACACACATTAACTAATTGAATCACTATCTTCTTATCTTGGGGAGCCAAGCTGCTGTTACTCCAGATTAAAATGCAAATGTTCACCATCTTTCAAACAGTAATGTAAATTTGAAGTTGGGGACTAACTCTGCTCTCCAGGCTTGCAAACAGGCAGTGTTATTCTGATTGCTCACACTGCTGAGCCCAGAATGTCTATCCATACTGGTATTTTGCCAACTTTTGCCATCTTCAGCCTCAATGTTTTGTAATTTTTCATAACAGTTCAATACTTCATAAACAATGTACCTTAGGAAATAATAGGTATACATACATCTTACTGATAGTATAGGCATCAGCTTACTAACAGCCTTTCATAGACACCAAACAATTCATAATAAATTACAGAATTAGGAAATAAGTTATCCAGACTGAGTGTCTTGTTCCTCCCCCTTCATCATTTTCAGAGATTCTTTCACTGGTATTGACTTGAAAATACCACAAAAAAAAAAATTGTAGGACAGGATTAAAATTCAGAATGAGCATGACAACTTGAAGAAAGAGCCTGATGAAAAAATGGTGACAGATCAATAAGGACAAGGTTATACATAAGGAATACCTAACTGAACAAATACAAGCTAGAAGATGACCTGAGAGATTTTGCTAGAAACTGTAACAAATCTTAAATCAGAAACTCAACCCAAGTCAACAGCATCAGACTTTACAAATGAAGCAAATATGAAATATAGGATTTGATCTGCCTGCTCTGTTCAGCTTTTATACAGCCTGGGCTGGAGCAGTGGAGGAATTGTTGTGCAGGGAGTCCTGGGCAGAGCAAGGACTTGTACAGAGGTGACACAGGGAAATGGCTGGAAGGAGTGAGGTCTTAAAAAAAGCAAACTTCAGGTGTTTGTGGAAAAGAATGATTTATTCTGTACTGTGGAAGGGCTAGAAGCAATGGACTTTTTAGTTCAGCAGGGTCAGTTTAGTTCAGACTCACCTGAGACTGCGGGATGGGGATGGGGAGTCTCTGTCCCTCGAGGTTACAGAAACACCCCCCAGGCATGGTGTGTGTTTCCTTGGCTTGGGCTGGGCCAGGTGACACTCCTGAAATCTCCTGGGACACCTGTCCAAGACTTTGTGGCACGATCTCTGGTTAGGATAATGTAAGGGTGCTAACCCAAAGGGAACAGCTTCCAGCTCCACTCTTGCAAAATTCCAGGATTACACTGTGTGTGCCTGAGCCCAGACACCTGGCCTTCCAGGGGAGACCAAAATTTTGACAGAGAGACGTTTGCTCCTGCATTTTGCCTGCAGCAAACCCAAATACATCACAGTGCCACATGGCCCTGCACATCCTGCAGCTTGGGAGGGAATTGTCACAAAGCCATCGGGCAGAGGAGCTAAAGAGGATCCTCTGGACACTGCAGGCAGTGCAGCTAAACACTCCTCAGCAACGTGGAAATGCATCCCAGGCTTGCTCCCGTGGGAAGTGCAGGTGTGCCTCATGGGAAAGACAAAGGCTACTCCAGCAGGAGCAAACAGGAGGAACATAACCATGTGGACTGAAACAATAAATTGCCGTCAGATGTGTCAACTATTCCTTTTATTTAGTCAACAACTAACTTGGTAAATTTGCTGTGAAGGAGGGAGAGAAAAGCTGGCAAAACTAAGATGAGCTCTGAAGGGAAAAAAAAAAAAGAACCTTTGTAATGTTTTTTTTTTTTTTTCGTGACCCATTTTTTTAAGCATTTATTCACATTGACTTTTTAAGGGAGAGAAATACACATAATTTGCACTTTGGGATAAGTTGAAGGTGTCCATGCAATTTCATGGATGGCAGAATACCAATTTTGCTTAAATGATAGAGTCCCACCACATGTCTCTTATTTAAATGACCTGAAAATAAGAGATATGAAGGCATAAGCAAGAACAGAAAATGAACTTAAATATACAAAACTAGTGCATTGTGTGATATTTCTTGGTGTGTATTTCACTGTGAATACCAAGCCCACTCTTGGACATTGTTATCCCTGGCATTAGCCCTCTTTGGAGTGGTCATCCTCATCACAAGCAGCCCAGAGCTCTGCTGGGTGTGTACAAAACAACCAAACACTCAGGGAAAACTCCCGACTCACTAACAAAGCCAGGAGATGGAATTTTTGTTCATAAAACCCACACTGTGTTGGGAGAGCAATATAGCCCTTCTGTGGGACCCATGGTGCAATAAAAGCAGCAAAAGCTGGATGCCATCCAGGATTCCCATAGCATTTGAAACATTGACATTGCAAGAATTTTATTTCTGAGTTGCAACAAACAAATGAAGGAAAAAAAATTAAAGATGTTGAAAGTGAGGTTTCCTGAAGACAATAATATCAGATTTTGTTTCCAAAAACTGAAATATTTAGGTTTTCTATCATAAAAAAATATTTGAAACTTAGCATCACTTCACATTTTCTATCAACTTCATCAGGTCAACTTTGGCTTCATGTGTCTTAACTCCTCTTCCCCTATTTATTTGCTTTGTTTTTTATACAGTTGCCTGAGATCATGCTGTGCCCTCTCTCACTTTTCCTATTCCTCAGAGGAACAGATGGTAGAAAGTTTTAATACATTTTTCTCTCTATCTTTCCCAGTAACTACTCTGAAATCAACTGTCCATCTGAAATGCCACAAAGCCTTCAACATCAATGTTGAGTTTACCCAGGTATTGTTTTCTCTGAGCTTTTAGTCTCACATCTCCATGAAAATCAAAATAAAAAGCCTCTCCTGGTTATTAGGTAAAACGTGACTTCTGAGTGAAGTTCCTTGCCACCCAAATCAAGCTGGGCTGTTTGACTCCCAGCAGCAGCACCCAATGTGCTGCTCTAATCCAGGTCTCTGTCTTCTCTCTCTTTCCAGGCACATCTGCCCATCAGATCCTTGTCATCCCTTAATCTGAGCATAGCTCTATCCACACAACCTTCATGCAAATAACTTCTTAAAAATACTTTTCCTAGAAAGCACATCAGTATAAGTCCAGAGAAATAAATGACAGAGGCAAACATGTTTTGAAAATTCAGAGTGAGTGAATTGTGGTGACCTCCTCTGCTTGGAAATTTAACCATCATTAAATTCTCCAGCATTGTGTATCTTTATCTATCTTTCCCATGTAGGATCTGTTCCTGTTTCCATTCACCTCAGTGGCATCTGGGTGGGTTATGAGATCTGAACTTCCACTGAGAAGAAAGCAAATGTTCATTTAGCAGCAGCCAGAGTGGCAGAGCACGTGTGTTACCTCCAGTGTCAGCAGGTAACTTGCTCCACCTGTGTCATTCTGCTGTGTGGCACGGGGACTCCCACTTTCAGATTGGATCATTTCAGTGATCATTTCTGAACGTCCAGGGGGCCAAACCTGTGTGAGTTCTGACTCAGGGATAGGTAAGACATGAAAGGTGGTGCCTCACTCCCCAGCCAGGAGGCTGCAGTCAGCAGCTCTCAGAAATGAATCAGTGGCTCATTTTTTCCTGCACATTCTTTATGCACGATATAAGTGTTTAATAAAAGCTTTACAGTAGCGCTTTTATTTTGCCTAATTCTTTTTAATTTTCCTATGCTTTAATTAGCTGCATTTAATTCACACAAAATAAAGTATTAGGCTTTATAATAAAGTTTGTGCTTTCCTCTGGGCCAAGTCATCATACTTCCAGGAATCATTAAAGTACACATGGGCCCAGCAATGTAAACTTACTTGTAATATTAAAAGGACTATTTAACAAGAGCAGTAACTGTTGATTTCCTTTCCAGATTTGTCACAGTTCAAATGCTGAAAGCGAGTAAATAGTATATTTCATTACACACATTATTCTGACATTTGTTCAAATAATATGCTTTGTTTTGTATGACCTTAAGAAAAACAAGTGCCTTACTTCAGAGCAGGATACATCCCTTTGACTTGTAAAGAGCAGCAGATTTCCACAATGGTTCAGTACTAAGACATGCTTGTGCAATTCCACTGTAATTAATTCTGAGTTTGGGGGGCTTTTTGAAGCTTCTTAGTTTATTTTAACTGTGTCATCTCTGGGAGCTAAGAAGTAGTTGTTCTGGTCATATTGGGAGGGGAAGTGTGTTAAGCAGTGAACAGCAGTGTTTTCAAGTGTTCATTCCACATACTAAAATAAAGGAATGCATGTGGTAAAGGTGCCCTAACAACAGCACCCAGCATTTCTGCAGCCCTGAAACACCTCCCCATTCCTGGGATGGGGAAAGGTGTAAAATCCAGAGGATTTATACAAATATAGATGTGCAATTCAGAGCAAACTAGGACAACAGAAACACCCTGTTAAGCAATGCGCAATGAACGCAGAAGAAATTTCACATGCACATTTTCTGATTGCTTCTGTGGGGGAGAAAAATAATAACCTAACATTGAATAGCCCCACATAGCTGAGAAATCATTTCTTTCCCTGAATTTCTTGTTGGAAAGGGTGGTGTCCCTTGACTTGGCTGCTGTGGCCCCTGCACAAAGCCCCAGTCCTGCAGCAGCGCTCCCTGTGCCCTGTTTGAAGGAAACAAAAAGGAGAAAGAACCAAAGGGAGCAGCCCACAGCCCGAGCAAATGGCTCAGGCACACTGGAGCCCTGCAAACCCACCCAACAGGAACATCCATCACGTTATAAATATCCCATTCCCCTCCTCTAGCAGATGGAGCACAGCACTTGCCTCGCTAATCAGCAGAATATAATTCACCTAAACTCTCAAACCGAATGCATTCTCGCAAGAGGAAATTACTCAAACTCACCTACTGCTTCTCTGAAGAAGTACAAACCACAGAGGGGAGTGAGCCTTTGCTGACAAAAGCTCAAAGAAAAATACTGAGAATTAGGGAAAGACAATAAACAGAAAGCCCCATATGTTGTGGGGGGGAAAAAAAAAAAGAATAAGCTGATGTGCTTACTGGCTTACTGAAATATAGACTTAATTTACTTCAAATTGAAGTATTTTCTATATTTTACTTTAAACAGAACAGAGAAGGTACTGTGAGGCAGATTTTTTGAGCTATTTAAACATAAAACTTCTAAAAAATTATAGGTTTACCATTCTGAGTTCTATTTGCATTTTCTGGCTGCTCACACACCCTTAGAATATGCAGCAACTAAAGGCAGGGAGCAAGAAAGGAAAGCGGGGAAAGGCAAATGTAAATAAATTTTAAAAAATCCAACACATCGATATTGTTGATCTGGAAACAAAATGGAAGGCAAACCCAGAAAGGCCAAACCCTGAAAACAGACTGCTAACCACAAGAAAACAAAAGTTTCATGTGGAAGTTTCGTTCCTATGTCAATCCAGTTTTCAGCTTTTCAATGCTACCAGTTCATTCCATGGGGTACCATTGTTTTTCTTCCCTGGATTCTCATATTTCTGTACCAGGTAACAACAACAGGCAACTCTCAGATGTTCAAGAGAGTAACCCAGCACCTCAGTTCTCCTCCCTGTGATCAGCAGCTGGGATTTTAAAATCTCCTGACTCAGACTTCAGGACCCTTGTGCAGAGGGAAGTCAGTCATAATTAAAACAGAAGTTTCTACCCTGCTTTACACAAAAGGAGGCAGATCAGGAAGGCAGCTCCCTGTGGGTATTGGTCAGCATCATCTGATCACCCCCTATCTGCTGAGACGAATTTCTAGTAAAAATCATGAACTGTAGGAACATCAGAAATTCCTGCAGGTAGAACATTCCTAGAAGTGCAGAAATTGCTTTTGACCTTGAAAAGGAACTATTGAGAGCAAAATTGTATGAAATTCAGAAGTCAGGAAAGAGCCTGATTTGAGGAATCCATACATCTGAGTAACTGGCAACTTTACAAAATCAGCATTGTAATGTGTGTGCCCAGAGGAAGGGCTGGGTGGCAGCCTGCAGTGTGGGATCCTTGGGAAGAGGGGAAATTCCACCTGGAGCTCTGCTCAAGGACAATTTACAGCCCTGTGTAAAGGACATATTTAACTGAAAATATGGTATGAAAAGCATTACCTTGCTTTATCCAAGAAACTTCTGTGCAATGTTTTGTCTGATTCTCCCGCAGTTTTTAAATGAAAATGAAAATGCCATTCTGTCTATTGGCTTCTTATCTTACCAGGACTGAGAAATTGAAATTGACACACAGGTCTTGTGCATGTGCCTGTAAACTCTTACCTGAATTTAAACCTTTTTGTAAAACTAACATGAAATTTGCCTGTTTCACAACTCCTGTAACAATGGAGTTCTGCTATCCTGTTTATCTAATCTTGATACAAATAAATTAAAAAAAAAAAAGATCTGATGCTTAAAAAAACCCCAGTTATTCACAGTCAGACAATCAGGCAAATTTGAACTGTGGGAAACCTTTAAACTTTTGAAATGAGAGCAAGCTGAATCCTCTAGGCAGCCTGCAGCTTTCAGCCTCGACTGAAACACTGATGGGATAAACTGCCACCAGACTGGAAATGGCTCCGAAAGAGCTGGAAAGTGAGATGCCAAGAGAAAAAAGAGACTGCACAAGGTGGGAAAGAAAGGTCATGCTAGTGTTGGGGAAAGACCAGGAGAAATTTTTGAGAATGTTTCTCTTTGCACATGAGCCATAATGAGCTGGGTGTAAAACTAAAGGGCCAAATTATGTATTATGAAAGAGTTCTAAATGACGGAACATATGCGTTAACATATTTCAAGTGATATGTTTTAAAAACATTATCAAGCTTTTATGCACATGTTGCATCGTTCAGCTCCTAAATTCTGCTGCGAGATCTGTGGGAGGAGATAGCCTGCTTGCTTTGATTCCCAGCCTTCACTTTGTGTGCTGCCTGAACACTCTCCCAAATGTGCTTGGAGAACAGAATTAACCCCTGACGTGCAACCACACAACACAGTCATGTGGTAGCTGCTTGTTCAGTGAAACAAGGAAAGCCATGCATATTGCTTCATCACCAGGTGACTCAGAAATACCTGCACTGCACTCATGGGAGACCCAAAGATGGCTGGACAGGTGCCCTTTGTGCCTCACAGCTCTAGAGGTATATTAAGAAATATTATATGTGCGCAGTAATGTTTTAATGTGTTCTGTATTTATTTTCAACCTCTTTATATGCTCATAAAGGAAATACTCCAGACATCTGAAAGCACAAAGGGCAGTGAATGTTAACCCAGTCCTGATGTGCAGCTCCTTTTTTCTCCGTGCACCCTTGACCAGACTGCACAGGGGCAGGAGCACTACCCTACAAAAACACTGCTCAAGCCTATCCTAAACCTCACTGACACACACAACTGGTATTCATGGTGAGCATTTCAGCATCAGTTATGGAGATCAAGGGGTTTGTTTGATGAAACAGCTTCAGGGGTCTGACAGGTATTTACTGTACAAGTCAAATAAAAGACATCTGAGAGATGCAAGAGCCCAAACTCGCAGTGACAGTGGGGCAGGACGCAGGAATTGGCAACAAAACTTTACAATGATTTGGAACCCCAAAAATGGTCATTAGGGATTTTAGGATAGAAATGACTGTGCAAGAAAGCCATGAATGCCAGCCTTGCTTTATCTTTATATGGGTATTCAAAATATAAAGTCTAATTTACTTGAAGGAAGCTACAAGAAACTGGAAGCTTATGTGTAGTGAATATGTGAGTGTTCTTCTCAAAGAGAGAAGTTGTGGTTACAGCAACAGGCAGTGGATATTTCATGTTAGCAGTTGCTGCAACACCACGAGATTATCAGTGCTGGGGAAGAGTGATCTGACAACTGAAAACGGGAAGAGAAGTGGCTGCAAGGTTAAGGCACGGTCAATACTATGGAGAAAAGGGCTCTGGCTCCTGTCTCAGTAATTTCTTTGCTAGGATTGGTGGAAGTAGAATAGGGATCTTGTCTGTCATCCTCATTTTCCTAAGATTTTGTTTCTCTTATGAGTAGGAAATTTAAGCTGGTACGTGGGTGAACGCAAGAACTCATAAAAATAAACATGAAACAAACTGAGCACACCACATGTGTGTGGTTTGTCCCGTGCAGCACACGCTGCAGGAGCCTGCAAGGAGAAGTGGCACTGTGCACAGCCTGCTCTCCCATCCCTCTCCCTGGGCAGTGCCAGGGGGCATTGCCAGGGGCAGGATCTCTCCTTGGCACACGAGCAACTCCCCTTCTCTGTGCGGCTCCATTTCTACCACAATCCCAAAGAGGTCCAGAAAACCTCTCCCACTGGGCTGCCTATAAGAGGCAGAGATTATTAAACACACACGGAGACGTTTTTGAGGGAAATCTTAGGAGCTCAAGACCATGTGGCTCTTCATCAGACCCTGGACATCAGCTGCTGCTTTTCAGCTGCAGGGACACACCAACAGAGAGCCCACGTGCAGCCTGCTCTCACCACATCTGCAATATCCCTCACTGAATCTGCCCCTCATTGCACCACTCCACTGGCTCCCTCCCCAGCACAGAGCAGCCACCCCCCTCAGAAGAGATGATAAACTTTGCTTTTCACCACAAAACTTCAGAAGGGTTTGCCATTCAGGTGGGTGAATGGTTCACAGCAGCTAGAATTGCTCCTGTGACAGCATTACCTGTTAATCCTCTACCCACTGATAGAATCTCTCCTTACAGTTATATGTGCCCTTTCTTTAGGAAGCAGCCAGTTTCAGTAAAACATCATTAATATAATTAATATATTTCATTACCTTTGTTCTGCTTCAGTTATTTTTCAATGAAAAAGCTGAAGAATTTCAATAGCTAGGAGAAGAAATAATGTCACCTTGAATACAGAATTTCTTCATTATGATTCCTGAATTTGATTTCCAGCATGGAAGTGGAATGTATTTGTCAGGATAATGGCCAAAAAGGGAAACAATAGGAAGTCTTTGTTATTTTAAATAGTTAAGTTGTTACACAATATGATGGACTTCTTCTGTTGTACCTTAATGGATAGTAACACAATCAATAAATGGCTGTAACAATTTCATTCTGCTTCACCTGCTGTAATTGAAAAATAACTCAAGCAGAACTTTGGAGTAGTTTGTGATGTATATTTTTTTCTTCTGCCCTCCCCTGTCCTTTTCTTTTCTTCTCTTTTTTTTTTTTTTTTTGATTAAGATAAAGATTACACTTCAGTGATTGGAGCAGGTGTAATTGTTATTATAAACACCTTTCAACAAGCTGTTGTACCCTGAGAACAATCCTGCAAGGCTACAATAGAATGAATGAAATCAAGAGGAAAAACATGGATCTGAGTGGCATGAGCAAGGCAGAGATGTCATTGGCAGAGAGAGAAAAGAGGAAGGGAAGAGGTGCTGCCATTCACTGCCTGAGACTGTTCAACCTACAGTGGGCACCACTTCCTCTGCTAGAAGCTGACAGAAAACTATTGAACTAAAGTCCATCAGTTCTGCTTGTGACAAACCTGCAGGAGCTCTAGGAATTCCAGGCAGAGGCTTTTTCTGTTCTAAATGCAGGGGGGAGAAACTCTTTCAGCTGTATTTTTACCCAGCTGCAGTGTTAAGACACACGTACTGCAATCATGTCCAAAAGAATTCTTTGTAAGAACTTCTGTATGAGAATTCCAAATGGTGAAAAGAAAGACTACAAACTATGGAAATTTGGAATGGAAGCTATGTTTAAGAGCAGACATGGAAGCAGTTAAACAGCACTCAGCCCACGATGTGTGCTTCGAGTGCACAGGAAAGATTAAAAACATGGTAAAAATGTGTTTTGCTTTTTAAGAAGTGAAATGCAACAATCACATCCCATTTTCAAAGCAGGAGCTCTTAACTCTCCTGCCTAGTACAAGAGACATGACAAAATGATCCAAAAGCTGACTTTCCATGGCTTCAACAGGTTGCTTATCATAGAATCTAAGAGTGGAAGGGACCTTAAGGAACATCTAGTTCCAACCCCCACAGTACTGGTGATAAGAGAGAAGAGGTTCCATCTACTCTCTTAATTACTTTGCAGAGTGATTGGTTTGGGTTTTATGGGGTTTTGTTATTTGGGTTTATTTTTTTTTTAATAAAAATCTCTGCCACTCTATATTTTATACTAAAGAAATTAGGGCTAAAGGAACATGACCTGAGATGTGATCATCTCGAGTTCCTGTGGATTTGTTTCACCACCAGCCTGAGAAAGTTCTGCCCTCCACAAATGAATTTTCCTGTTACTACAGAGAGTGAGTTTTGTTGTGTGGAGAGACTGTCACTGTGGACCTGCTACAAAGTAAGGGGCAGCCTGATCAGGGAAGTGTTTGAATTTAAAGTTTCTGGATATGACCTTCCATCTGATGTCTGGAAGCTGTGTTTGGGAGAAACAATAGTGACAGTTGTTGTATTTTAGTCTTTCACAGAGCAGCCATCAGTCATGTGAGGTCTTCAAAGACAGAATGATTTGCTGCATTGTGACCTAAATGCCACTAATGAGCGAGTCTGATCTGAAGCAGCCAGTGAAGAGACTTTGGTGATATCATAATGGACATCAATAAAACACTAAAAAATTACGTATTAGTAATTATATATATACACAATTATTAACACTAAAAAATTATGAAGTTGTCAGCTGTTAACTGACATAGTTAAATCCCATAGTAAACTTAAAGATCTGAATTCCAAAGAAAACACAAATGTTTTCTGTCATATTTGTTGAGCATCAAAGTTGATTGTTTATACAGTTTCCCCTCCTATTTAAAGAATACTTGGGGGAAAACAATCCACTTAAAAAAACCCCTTCCAACTTAAACTCTTCTCTTTGGGCACTTCAGTCCACAGCAGTCTCATTTTCTGGGTTCCCTTACTGCTCACTTCTCTCTAATTAGAGCCAAGAGAATAGATCACAGCAAGTAACTTACTCAACAAATTTAGCTTCTTTTCTGCTCTCCAAATGTCTGCAAGCAGATTGCAATTTCCTCAAAACTGTTCATTATTCAAATTTACTGTATATATTTTTTCTCCCTCTGAGTATTTCTCTATGGATTGATCAAGAACAGTTTGCTTTAAGTATTCTGTATTCAAAATCCCAGCTGCCTTCAGTAGTTGTGATTAAATATAGAAGTCATGTGATATCATCCCTGCTTCTCAAATGCAAAAGCATAACTCTTTTTTAGACCCCAATTTGGCAAAGAATTTAAGCATGTGCCTAAAATTAAGCCTAAACATTCTGCACCACAGAGATGAGACTATTTACCTCATTAAAGTTTAACATGCTTTTAAACACTTCCTTGGATCCAAGCCAAACAATATCTCCTCTCCTCTTCCCACCCCCCTCAAGCAACACAAGGAATTTTATTCATTTACTTGGACTATTTGTTCCCTTAGCTCCAATCTTTTACAAAAGATTTAATATATAGGACACTGCTAAGTCCATGATTTGTCTTCTCTGAGTCTCTCCTGGCCACAAAAGTGCTAGTTCCAATGATTTTCCCAGTCTGGGAATTATTTTAACTAAATTCCATTCTTAGTTATATGACAAGGCTAAGAACACATTATATTTAACATTATTATGCACAAACACACAGTCCATATAGGAAACCAATGCCCACCTGATGTTTCCAGGCAAATTCAGGTGGAACCATCACAGGGCCCTACTGCTTAAATCCCTCTGGAGCAACCACTTGAAAATTCAGATGGAAATTATTTCTGCAATGAGGGTCTCCAAAAGGTTTCAGGAGAGTCCATTTGATAAAGTTTAACACTTCACCTGGCAGGAGTTCACACATTTCCTCCTGTACATCTGCATCAGGGATCAGTGTGTTCCTGCTGGCCTGAGCTGTGAAGCTGTCTCCTGTCCCATGGCAGCAATATTTTCAGATGCTTCATAGCAAGTAAGACTCATGTAGAAGAAGGTAACAAACAAAACAAACAAAAACCCCACAAAACCCCCACCTTCCAGAAAGAGAATTAACAACTGTGAAGACAATGTGTTTATTATTATCTTGGCTTGTCAGTGAGGAGTTTCAGGAGTGATTTACCCAAGCTGTTCATCAGTAGTCTCAGGACTGTGCCCTGACAAACTTCCTAAAGGTTTCTTCTGAAATTCTTTAGCAGTTTTTACTAAAAGGCTGCAGGAATGTTATGCCAAGACTACATCCAGATTAGGATGCATCAAAACATCCCCCACAAAGAAGTCATTGCTCATGTGGAGTAAATATAGGAATCTGTGCCTACAGGTAAGAGGATCATTTGGGGATAGCAGATGAGGTATAGCTCTGCTCCCAGCTCAAGGAAGAGCAGCCCAGGGAAGCCCAGTGGTGCAGCCATTCTTGAGTCCAGGACCAAGAGCAAGACAAGGAGGAGGAAACAGCAATTTGCAGAGGGCAGGTCTGAACCACAAGGATCTTTCCAAATCCTGGCCTAATTCTGGCAAAAAGCAATCAAACTTTTTATCCTGTCACCTACTGATCTAGAAGCTCAACCCATTAAAGAAACCTCTAACTGGAAATTTAGATTAAACCCAGAAGCTGTTAATCTAACAACGGCTCTGGTGTAGCACATACACTTGGAAGACTGAAAGGAAGACCTTGAAGGGGAGGGTGGATGCAGAAGAGGCAGGTTTTCCTATTAAACTTCTTTTCATGACTTTCAATAGCCAAGAATGCCATAAGGAGTCAGACCAGCTGAATGCTTTCAAGACATAGAGAGATTATATCTAAACAATGCTCAAGTGGTCCAAACTATGATCATCAATATATTATGTGCCCAACACTCTGTACTTTTATTTTTAAATAGTGTGTATATTCTCTGGGAGGTTTTGTAATACCTAATGAACCTATGCTGTGTGTGACAGATGCACAGATTCTTCCTGATTGCATGTTGGTTTTATGCATTTATTTTGAAACAAGATCACGCCCTGGCCAGTGCATACCTTGCCAAAATAGCAGTTGGTTCTCTTTGACTCAAGTTATATTCACAAGAGGAATTCTGAGGATTTATGTTGGGTATTATGTGGGAAAGAGCTGACTGTGTGTTTTGAAATGGGCTGTATAGTTCATAGCAGGGAATTTCCCTCAAAAGTGCAAGGTTCCACGAAGTAGAAGACATGAAGCAAAGTGCAAAAATATCTCTGATTTTTTCTTATGCCTCCTGCTGCAACTGAGTCATCCTGTCATTCAACACATCTCACATCTGGTCTTTCAGGCGCTGTCGCTGTGAGCAGGACAGGCAGTGGCTGCAGGATTTACTTGAAGGGGAGATTGCAAAGTGATTCCGAACAAAAACTCACTGACAGACTGCTTGACAAAAAATCCCAACTCAAACCAAAGCTTTAAGGACAGATAGACCCCGGAGTCATTCAGCTTTTGATCTTGGTGGCAATGTGCAAAGCCTGTTACACAAGATGTTTCTCACTGCATGGACCAATGTGTCCAAACTCATCATATCCAGCACAACTTACCTGGACCTGGCATCTGTTGCATGTGCTGAGATAATTTGAAAGAGATGTCTCACGTCACTGTCTCAGACTCTAACTTCAAATGAGCACTAATTTCCAAACGTATCCTTAAATAAACACACACATAACACAAACAGGACTTGCAAGCTCATTTAAAAATAAATTAGTGCATTCAGTGGATGACCAGGAGAGGGTGTCTTCAATGCCTTTCAGCAGTTCTAAGAGCTACCCAGACATCTAGCAAGAATTGCATTGTGGAAACAGAAATTCTCATCTGGTGAGAGTTTGAATCAGTAGGTAAATAATTTCAAGGTAATCATCCAATGGGGAAAAAAAGAAAACCTATTTTTTAGTACATATAAAAGAACAGGAATATGCAGATTAAGAAATCTCACATCTCATGGTTCCTTTGAAGATCTGGAAGGGTACAGTGGTGCTGGGTAGTGCTAAGCAGACTGTGGCAAACAAGGCGCCGTCACTGTGGTGTGAAATGCAGATTCTGATTACGCTGTCAGTTCTGAGCTGAGCTTTTTCTGTAGCCTGTATTTCTAGAGCTCAACAATATTTATATAGCATCCATTTCTGTCTCACCTTCCATCCCCCAGAATCCCGGAGCGCGAGCCCAGCAGAGATCGGCTCCCTGCGGGGACCGCGTCACGCAGCGCCGAAACGCAGCAGCTGTGGGGCTGCACGTGGCACTGCCCCAGACCTTCGTGTGGCAGGGAATGGCACCGAGCTGTGTGCAGTGGGAACACAGGGAGACCAGCCCAAATGCCTTTGCTGAGGCTCAGATCTGCTGCCAGCACCCGAGGAAAGGGCTGAGCAGCACTGCTGTGCTAACGTGCTCCAGGCCGGCTTGAAATTCTGCAGGCAACTTGCAGATTTTGAGGACAGTATCCTAATTTATCTTCCAGTGCCTTTTCATCTCTAGCTTAAAATTCTTATATATTTTGGAGCAGTTGTAATCAAGTGCATGTGTCATTTTAAAGCAAGAACTAATGATTAAGCAGATTCCATTGCTCTGGAAGGCACAGTTTCCTTGATGTATTTTGGTGAAACCTTTGGCAGCTAGAGGTCAGACTGCTTTAATTGTACAACAGCAAAGAACTAATAAATGTATTCACACTTGAAAAGGCCACAAAGAAAAAGGAAAAAAAAAAAGAGAAGGGAAAAAATGCAAGTGTGAAGCAGTAAATTTTTTAATGCTTATCAGCTGCAGAAAGGTATCCGCATAATAGACTTCACAGGACAAATTTATGATTCTGCAAATGTTCCCTTCATTTAAATCAGCATCCCAGTGACTTTATATCTGCAAATCACCCTAAAATCCTGATGGCCTGAAATTCTAAATGCCACAATGGACGATCTCATGTTCATTCTTCCTGGTAAACAGGGAGGAGGATCTATCATAATGACACTGGGGCCTTTTTGAGGAGCCCAAGGTCTGGCAATTATGCATATTAGGCCGAGTGTTTAAGTCCAATAATGGAGTTTTAGTGATGGATGGATCATCCTTTCCTGTACTTCTAAGATGCTTGTGATAGCTGAATTGTCCCCAAGTGGCACCCATAAATTTTGGCCTTTCAGAAAGGCCCACATATTGTGTAGGTATCACCCAAAGCCCTCATTAGTTAGACTGTGACCTTTGGTGCATGACTATCAGGCAGAAGCCTACAAAAGGCCTGTGTTCGATTAGCACTGCAATTTGTTCATTATCTCCTGACAGGAATTTGCAAGTGTCAAAGACAATTCTGTTATGAAAAGGTCAAGATCTGAACGGTGGGGAGAGAGAGAGCATCACTCTCAGAAATTCTGCCCCAGCAGTAGAAACCACCACCCGATTCTCACCCACTTCATTCTGGGTACCAGGAGCCAGGAGCAGGTAAATTGCAATTTCACATAATTCATCATCACAGGAGTTAAATCACTTCAGGATAAAAACAGGTTTTCTGCTTTTTTACTTAAAATTATGGAAATTGTTTCTGACAGCAAATTGCTCCTAATTAATTTACGGTCTCTGCTGGGAAAACGCACTGTACTGTTGATTTCTACCTTCTACAGACTTAATTATTAAAAAAGCAAAATTTTCCTAAACTATTAACTTCTGTGCTGCCAGAATTAAGAGTTATAAGAACTGGAAGGGAGGCTGGGTCTGGCATGCAAGCAGTCTGAGGTTACACTGCACACCTGCAGACCAATGATCCCTCCAGTATCACCCTGGTAATATGAGGAGGATTATCGCCACTTTAGGAGACTCGGTTTTGTTTCATTTTGGACAGAAGTCAAGCTTCTACCATTGCAACATTGGCTGTCACACCACTAGGCTGCCCTGTAGCTCTGACCGTTGCCTTGGATGAACTGAGAGCTGCAGTGGGTGATGGACACCCAGCGCTGGTTTGTCCTTAGCTCTCGGTTTTCTGTCCCCTACCTGAGGCTGTGAAGCAGTTCACAGCACTATAAATACTTCTCTGATGACAAGCTGTCATGCCACTAATGTGGGAAGGGGGAAAAGTGACTGTGCTGAGAACTCCAGGTTCTCAAACTTGTGGAACCTCTGAGACAGAGCAGAGTGGACAAGATGGAGAAGATGGGAAGATGCAGGTGAAAGCCAGACTGCAGCAATAGAAATTTCATCAGCTGTGCCTCACTAGAGGGGCTGAGGAGAAGAGAACCATTGCTACTTTGAGAAAAAGGGGTGTTGGATCTGTAGGGCCAGGGACTGCAACCAACCAACAAAAAGGAAAGAAACAGAAGGATCACAAAATCTCTGTAATTAAAATTAGGGGAGTAAGGGTGAGAGTTCAATGGCCAAGATCAGGACTAGGCCACTAATATTTGAGGGATGAAAAGAGAGAAGAAAAGCTCCCTTTTGAGCCACATCCCATGTTTCCAGTGCAGCCCTCTGGCCTCAGACTAGTGGTACAGAGGTCTGAGGGCACTGAAATGTCTCCTAATCCACAAGGATAAAATTCTCTTGTCATCCAAGAGACACCTTTTTCACCTTTTCCACCTTTTCCATCTAGATTCCAGTCAAGTCTCAGTGCCAAACTTCCCCGTGGCAGCACAGAGGTGTAACATGCACTGTGATCCAATCCCTCGTTATTTTCTTGAGGCACAGGACATTCAATTACACTCTTTATTGGAATTCAAAACTTGTAGTTATCTCTTTGGCAACTGATGATAAAACCTTTGATAGTGCATACTGGCATTGGCAAAGTGTCAAAAGACCTACTGTACAAGCCCAGAAAATTTGACCCACTTCTGTAATACTACAAGGGTCAGAGTCTTACAGTGAATCCAGTGGGAAAGTTTGGCACAAGCCCATTTGATCCATGATATTTAGTTCTACGAGTCAGATTTACTCAGCTGCTTTCATTTTCTAAGCTGTCCCTGCTGAATGATTCCCATCACTTGCTGTGTGAGAGAAGTAGCAGCAGAGCACAGAAGAATCTAGAAAATGTTGTTGTAATATTTTTTTACATCACTCCTGTGCTGACAGCTGTGACATTTAAGAGGAGAGGAGAGTTGGTGAGTGAGGATTCAGGGCACTCTTGGTTACCATCAGGGGAACAGCAGCATTGGCACAGAGGGGATGTGCATATTATTAAAGTAAAAACAAATACTCTTGAGCCTGGTACACTTTAAACCTGAGACTACACAAAAAGGGGCATTGTTGCCATCAGAGAAAACACTTCATATTATCATAGAGAAAAAAAAGAAAGTAGAGTTTGAGAGTTTGAGGGCAAACAAATCCTGCAACAATTTGCACAGCTATTAAAACAAAAAAAAAACAAAAACAAACCTCCAAACAATTAAAGGAAACAAATAAAAACCAAACAAAAACAAACTTCACTGCAAAAATCAAGCACTAAAAGGCCAGAAAAACACAAATTAAGGCTAGGAGCTAGTACAGAATTACACAGCACACAAGGCAACTTTACTCTTTCAGTAACAATTTGAAAAAGAGTCAAAATAAAAGAGGAAAATTGCTAGAAATCAGGATATTTGGGATTACAGCAAAAAATACTGCAAACACCATAAAATATTAATACAAAATTGGTCACTCAATAGTTTCCATTCCTTCCTTTGTTTCTTATAAACAGACATTATTCCAATTTGTTTGGTTTAAGAAGAGTGGCCAATTTCAACTTGCAGTAATAGTTTTTCTTAAAAATGCCAACCAGTGATCAATACTGCTTCCTGCCCACAAAACATTTGAACATGTACCTTATTTAGAATTGTAAATGACCATTTATGATGGTTATGAAGACATGTTTGATGTTCTTCAGTGCTTCCTGAAGCAGGCAAATGCCACAATCTGAGGTCATCTCAGGAAATTATAACCTGTGAGTCCAGACAGCTGGGGCTGGAATGTTACCTGAATTTAGTGCTGCCATTAGGGAAAACCCCTGAGCTGAATGACAATAAGAGTGTCACAAGTTCTGCCAATTCAGCTGGGAAGGGAGCACTGCTGGGCTTGGTGGTTAAGACAAAGAGAAGAAGTTAATAATTACAGAATGTAACATATCATTTTGAAGGGACTTAAGGGACATTCCCTTCTTGATAAAGGGAAGTTTACTGTTTCTATGGATAAAATTCAGGATGAGCAAATGATTCACTGAAGGTAATAATCTAAAAAGACATCAGTGATAGTTCGTGTGCTATCTCATCAGATGGAGAAAACAAAAAAATTTAACAGGCAATAAGAGACTTCAACCTGAAAACAAGTCCCCTTTATCCTGAGGGCATTCCCTAGGAGGCACACAGAATGATACTGGGAGTTTTTTACTGACAGGCTCAGGGAGTGACCCTGGCAGGAACAGTCAACAGAAGCAGGAGCAAGTGAAACTCTTGACTGCTGTGATGTGTGTGATGTGGGACTGACCCCAAGGACATCTGGCAGATTCAGCTGGTGCAGGAGGTGGCTGCCTGCCACAGAGGATGAGTAAATGGACAAGAGCATGTTGCACCTGCTCTTGGGCTCCTGCTGGCTGCCAGTCTCATTCCAGGTGCAAGCTGAAGTTGGTGATTAACTGTGAAGTCCTTGGTGATGCAGCAACTCAGCGACCTCGGAACATCGAACACAACGGCTCGATTTTCCTGTGATCTTTATGTGTAGTAAAAGTGCTGTCCTAAATGAAATGTTTCTCACTCACCATCCAACCCAACTGCCTATTATCCCCTGTGGCAGCCTTCTGATGCAACTGGTGAAGGTTTCTGGACACTCTGGATGCACTACTCTACCTAATGGTCCCTCAGATCATCTTCCTGGCCAGCATCCTCAGGTGAGGCATCCTGCATCCGACCTTTCTGTGACAGCAGTTTTGATCCCATCAGGAATCTTCTTGATAAAAACCAAACAGTTTTTCATCACAACTTCAACATGAGCAATAATTCTAACTGTAAAGCAGATGGTGATGACTATGCACTATTTATTTAGAGTTAAGGTTTTGCCTTTCATTTAATGCTGTGACACTTGAATGCTTCTGTGGTGGGCTTATAAATGTCTGCAGCTACAGAAATGCAGCAGGTAAGGTGGAGCAAAAATCTTTAAAAAATGGGAGTGGAAAGAGCAGAGACATACTCCTGTGGCACAGTTTGCTGGGTGGAGGTCTGGGACAGAGGCCACGACTCCCATAGCCTGTTCCTGAATGTGACACTGAGTGACATCATGGGAGTTGTGTATCTCTGCCAGTTAACTGTAAGAGATGAAAAATCCCCGATTCTTACATGAAGACTGAGATCATGCAGTGACAAGCTACAAACTATGCTGCTAATATTACCACCATTAGCATTTGTGAATAACCAACTTAAACCTGAAAAGGTTTCCAACAACTCAAATCCCAAGTGTCAGAACAAGTAATTTTACAGACAGAAAAGAACAACCATCAAGTCTTATGCTCAAAAGAGGAACAGCCATCAGGTTGCAGAAAATTCTCTGCTTTCCAAACCTTCTCCACGTGCAAAGATCTCTCCCTTGCTGGCCATCTGCATCTCCTTTGCCACTATGTCATGGCTTTGGAGCTGAACTTTTAAGTCCTGAATTCTAGTTGGAGCATAAAGTTTCGCAGGTACAGTAAGTGAAGACAGCACTTTTCATGGTTATTTAAGTAAAATATCCTAAAATAAAGCGTTAGGCTGCCAAATTCACTAACTTTGTCAAAATCTTCTGAAGGTGGATCTTTATTATTTGTTGACAGGAGGAACATATAGCAATAACTAGCATTGGAGAGGAATCATGAAAGGTATTGCTCTTTGCCAGCACAAATGCTCCAGGACAGTGTCAGCTTGGCAGAGGTCAGAAATAGCATTCCTGTTTGAATTTTTCCTGACAATTTTGACAGATTAAATAAAACTGTATTTCTTAATAGGTTGTTGGTTTTGGTTTGTTTTTTTTTTGCCTGGAGTATGCATTACAGTATGCTGTACACATAACATATAGCACATTACATATGCTTACAGTAACTCTTGAACCTGTAGAACAATTTCAAGCTCTTAGACAAAGGGTGGTAGCCTGCAAAATCAGAGGCTCCTTCACTTTTAATGAAAACAGGCAGACCATTCAAGGAGAAAGAGACTATTAAAGTGTCTTCATCAGGGGAAAATATGTAGTATGAGCTCACTACTTATTAAAGACCAGGAAACCAGTGCTTGCAACCAGGCATTATTAATCTTTCTGCTAAGAGAACTGCTTATTCTAAAGAAGTGCATGGTGCCGCTGTGCTTCCAAGATACAAGATGACAAATTCATTAAATGTCAAAGTAACTGTTTATACATCAGAAATGGAGCAGACACGGGCACTAATAGGGCTCTCTGTGTGCCTTAGGTGAGCTGCTTTCTCTCCAAACCCCCAGCCCATGCAGCTGAATTCCTCACACTTGTTTGTGGATCAGAAGATGGTACACGAGGAGAGGGCGAAGAGCAAATCCTGGGGAAGAAGAGAGAGCCAGGCAAAATGCAGAGCCTCTGCCAGAAAGCTTTTTACACAGACCTCACATGCCTCTGCTGGAAAAGAGGCGAGAGCTTTGCATCTGGCCTGTGCAGCTGCCAGAGCCACCCCAAGAGTGATGGAGAAAAACAGAGCTGAGGAATGCCAAGGGCAGCACAAACCTCTCCGCCAGCACGGGGACGTGATGCCAAGTGAGGAGCAGGATTGCATGCCTCCACCTTGAAATGGCATGCCTTTTTAATAAAGGAAATTTGGATGGAGGAACAACTTGCCTGGGCACATTTTTTACATGTTTTTAGACTATGTAAAAGGAATAAATGACCAAAACACTTGTGTCTGCACCTATAGCAAGCCCAGTGGTAGTGTGAGAGCTGCCAGCATAACTAAATGAAATCTGCATTGATGCCAGCCACAATCCTCAACTGAGCAGAATATTGCAGAGCTTGGCAGCTGGGGTCTCTGGTTGCCATTCTAACAGGTGGAGAGGAGTAGAAATGAGACCTCAGTATCTGGTGATCCCAAAGAATCAGTGGATTGAAATGATAGTGCCTGAGATGGCAGAAAAAGGTAAAGAGAAAAAAATGGACAAAAGTGAAGCTAAACTAGGACATGAAAATCCAGGGTAGACCAGAAAACCTTGCATCTCTCAACAACAAAATAGCAAAATCATACTGTATTTCCTATTTGTATTTAGGTCATGGACTTTTTTAAGGCGTGAAAGCACATTAGTATTAGAATAGCCTCTGAAGCAGATGAAGCACATTAACTCTGCAATTCACTGATGATATGACATCAATGTTGTCATGTATCCATTTGCAAAAATCCAGATTATTCCTTCCTTTGATCCCTGAAAAAGGGAAGCCTCAGACGCCTTTGAGAAAATATCCTCACCAATACTGAAGCACTTACAGAGCAGTCTGCCACAGGGAGGAAAAGGACTGAGAGTGAAAAATGAAATATTTGAACTCCAGCCTTCCTGTATTTATTCTAGAACAAAGGAATATAGGAGGGGTCCAGGGTCCATGGGGAATAGCAATAAATTAGACAACTTTTTCAGGTCTGCCATGACTTCAGAGCCCAGGCTGCTGGTGAATGAAAGTCATGTCCATCTGTGGGCTGTTTGCTGGCAGAGTAGTTCAGCAAATGCTTTTGTGGCACAGGTCCTGTTCTGGCTGTCACAATTGACACTAATTAACACCCTTGCTGACAGCCCTGGGGGAAAAGGCCAGGGGCTGAATGGGCACAGAGGCTGGACTGTCCTCTTCCTCCTCCAGCTTGTCTCCTTGAGGGGAGGAGTGGAGGCACACCAGGACATGCTTGGCCTGCCAGGACCTGGTAGTGTCTGTTCTGGGCATCAACACACCAAACTCTGCTGCTGGAAATTTGTGGACTGCCTGGCTTTTTGCAAATCCATTCAATAACAAGAGAAGAACCAGAGGGCATATTTTACAAACAGAGCCTAGAACAGACATTACTAAGGTGGCCATAATTTAATTTTTTGTCAGCATTCAGTATACTCTCCATTAAAATTCAAAGAATAACCCAGACCCCACAAGAATTAGGGATAAGAAGTATGGTTTATGTAATGTTATTTCTTATGCACAGGAGCATCTTTCTTCTAACATCGTGCTGGAAGTGTTAGGTTACCCTGTCAAATTTCTCAAGTCTGCCACTGAGAAGAAAAGACCAATGCTGTGATGAAACTGAAGAAATGTTCTCAGAGATTTTTAATGTACCAGCTTTTTCAGAAGACAGTGACTTTGGTGTGTCATTGAATGAAGTCTTCACACTCTAAAAGCTGATATTCAGCGAGTAAAAGTCTAGAGCCCTCATACAAACACAGAGTAACCCTGGAAGCTGGACCTTGTTTATAGCAGCTAGCAAAAGACTGCTACCAAGTAAAAAGTCATACAAACAAATCTGCTAAACAGAGCAGTATTTCTGGGGTAAATCCATCTCTCATTTGGCTTTGCTTCAGGCTTCTGTCAACTAGATGCTCTCCTTACAGACCATTTAGGGAATCAAAACTAAACAGACAAATGAATAACACAGCGTAAAGCCTCCCATTTTTCATCATACACGATCCACTCCCTCGTCAAATTTTTTACCAGACAAAACGAAAAATACCTTCCCACTGTTCAGTAAGAATACGTTCAAGTTTAAGGAGAGAAGAGGAAAAAGTGCTTCATAAAAGGGAAACCTTTAAAAGTAATTCACAGAGAAGCCAAGATGGCATCAAGGATACTTATCAAATCGTTCTTGAAGTGAGATCAATTGATTACTGTGAGTTCCACAAAAACAAAGCATTAACATTCGGGAACAGACTCCACCTCCTGCCTCCTTTCCAGCACCAACCCATGTCATTCCTTTCCCAAGAGGAAAAATGCATTTGGCAATGGAGGGCTGTAGGATCCTGGGACAGACACTGTGTATCAAGCCCTGGTGCATGAAATGTGACAGTTCTTCAAGGTTTTCATACTAGGCTATAACAAATACAGCATATAAAAGTGTGATATTACTTCAAAACAGAAAACTGAAAAAACCCCAACAACTTAGAGTCTTGTTTTGCCAGTTTCAAGAGGAGAGACTGCTTCTGGATGCTCAAGGATCCACCCACAACAGCTTTTACCATACAGATCTCACTGCAGGCTGGAACCTTAAATATTGCATGCAACTTTCAAGGCTTGCAGCCAAATTGCAGTGCAGGCTAGCAATATGTAAATTCTTAGAAGGCTAGTGAGCCTGTTATTCTCTTTTGTCCCTTCTGATTATTATTGGCCCTTTTAAAGTGGTAAAATAGTAAAATATACTTCTGGGTAAAAGAATTCAGGAAATGAGCACGTATTTCATTAAGAGAAGTATTAATTAGCATTTCTGAAAGGTTTCACATTCAATGGCAACATCATTTTGCTTATGAAATGCAGAAGCCCAACCTTTCAGCAGTAAAGATAACAGCTACTAAATATTGTTCAAAATATAAACCAGCAAATACTTAGATGCTTGCCTTGCCTTTCCACATGATGCATTACAATAACAGCTGCTATTTTACTTTGTTAACAGCCATTTTTCTCTCACTAAATTAAACAATACCCAAACCAATTCAAGTGCATTTTGGTGGTACCCTGAGTTAAAAATAATTTGGGATAAATATGTTTGACAACAAGTAACTTAATGAAACGTTTATTTCCTCCATATGACATCCTAAGCATTTTAGGTTTTGAAGATTGTCTTCTGCATGTCTGTGCATCTCATGCTTTGGTTCACATCACAGAGCAATCCTGGAGCACACAAAATGGATTCCCCTTGGATGAAATTTAATTAGAAGATGTGTTCCAATCACCAACAGGCATTCCAGCCCCAGGAGCAGACTAGAACTGATCCAATGGGAAAACCTCAGGAATGCACACAGTAGGTCATGTGTTCAGTGCCAAATGTTCTGCTCCAAAAATCCAATTCTGTCAGTCCATGCAATTTGTTAATCTAAACACAGCTTGAGCAACAGGAGTTGGGATTAACTCTGAGTATTTATCTCAACTGTCTCCACTCCAGAGTTTCTTTGCACGCTCAATGTAAATGTTTTCAGATATTTCAGTAGCATGGGGCAAAGAGGAATGAACATTTTGGTTCTTTTCACTTCTTGTTGTGGTGACATAAGTAGTGGCTGATGGGAAATAAATACTGCAGATTGTTTTGATTCCTGTCAAGGCTGTTATTACACTGTTCACATATGACTTTTTTTTTTTTTAACCACTTTGCAAAATAACATGTCTGCTGCTTCACATTGCTGTTGTCAAATAGTCCAGACTATCTCAACATTCTTCCTGTCATGTTCCAGAGTATGGCAGAGGAATGATCAAAATGATTTTTTTGGGTTTCTGAGCTAAGAAAAAACATGCATTCCCACAATGAATGCTCTTGTTCTTTGGGAGCATCCCCAATCTTTGAATTCCAGTTCCTCTTCATAACTACTCTAAGGATGTGCAGGAAAAAAAAACAGCTTTTTTATTGCATTTGGAGTAGCAAAGGGCTGTATGTGTAACTTTTAAAATACATCTCTCAGGCACAGTGATGTTCAGTACATTGCTTTAATTGTTTGGAATCTGAAAGTTAAATTCTATTACCTCCACAACTTGAATATGAACTCAGAAGAAATGCTCTTATTTGTCAAGTTGGCTGAGTGAGGAGAGCACTGTCCTTACAGGGATTTCAAATCAATCCTACTCCAGGAGGTAACTGCCACTACTAATAAGGATTTTGTTTGCAATTTGCTGTACGTTTCCTCAGGATGTCACTTTGCTCATCAAGCAAGCCTGCAGGCACTCACTCCACTCCAAACAATATAAAGCCATTAAATTCTTTTGCCTTGTTAAGGGGAAACACAAACTCCCAACCACCCAAATAGAAAGGTAAGTGGAAAAGTAATGTTCAACCTCATGCAAGTGATTTTCTTCCATGTTATTATTTTAGTAATGTGAGTTCCACACTTCCAGTTTGATCTTTAACTTTTGTGAGACTGTCAGAGTTTCACATACGAAATAAGAGTAATATGGGGTTTTTTTCAGAAGCAGATCTGCTCTGTTCTCTCTTTATTCTCCATGCTTCCAACAGCTTTTGCTTTTCTGGGACATTGCAAATTAGCCCAAAGATTTCCAGGCGTAGTTCATCACACTGGACACTCAACGTGGAAGAGGAGGGAAGTACAACAGAAATGTCATTTTTAGTAGACTGCTCACTGCTATGCCTGATCCAGCCATTTTGGGGGATTTTAAGCATCATCTCATTTGTCCGTGTAGATCTATTAACTTCAGAGTACTTCAGCAGATGAATTACTGTATTATTATTGTTCTCTTCTCTCTGTGTTTCTTTCTTAGCACAGCATGAAATACTTTAACTGGTTTACATGGTGCAGTTGGTCACCTTGAAGTCAGGAAGAAATGCACTGTTTGAGAGTTCTGCTCTTGTGCTGGAACTGCATAGACTCTACTCTAAAACCTCACATATTCTATTAAACTCTGACTGTTACCACTTCTCCTTGGTAGCTTTTCTAACTCTGGTGCTCTCCACTGGCATAACTCTTTGCTGTGATCACACCCTGGTAGCACTTGGAAATGTTTATCTCCTCTGACTAAAGGGCAGATCTTCCCAGAAATCCATCTCTGATGCTCTGCCCATTTCAACACTGTCTGAGCACCACAGAGAGATTCTGAGCAAAACAAAGCTGTAAATTATTTACCTACTTGATTCTCAACCCAGACAAGCAATGATTTCATCCCTCCACAGCAAGTCCATATAATTTCAGGCAGCCCTGGAGAGCACCAGTCCAGCTCATGCCCCACCCAGTTCAGTTAATATTACTGTAAATGCTCTGCTTTAAATTTCATTTCAGGCTGTACAAAAGACCTTTGCCTGTTGCCATGGGATTCTGGTCCTGATTGTAAGAGATAGACAAAATACCTTTTGACAGTTCTTTGCTGTAAATATGTTCTTGTTGTAAATTGACCTCTTATTTTGTGTGTGCCCAGGGACGTAATTCCCATTAAAACTTTGGATTGTAGCTCTCCCATTTGTGTAGCACAAACAGGCACGTGCACAAAAGGCTTCTCTACAAAAGGCAGATTGCATATGTGATTTGGAAATTGTCTTTTTTAAAAAGCAAGTACACACATGCTATCAGTAGGCTCAGAGCCTACCTTCGAATGTGTATGGCAGCATCTCCCTGTCTCACTTTAGATGCCCTAAACTGAGTTTAAAGTCTTATAATTTAAACTGGTTTCTCACAATCCAATACTTCAGTGCCTTTTCTTTGTAAGTGGAAACCAGAATAACACATGTTGAGGTATAAAATATTTTGAGATACAGTTTTGACATTCTGATCCATTCTCTGTCCCTGTGTATATTACGTAAAAAAAGAAAAAATTGGTTTGAATATATATCTTTTCAGGCTTCATCCAACTTAATTACTAGACAAACACAATCCCAAATTCTTTTGGTCAATACTGCTCCATCAAACAGGCTTTGGCTGCATTCCTGGCTTTAAGAAGCAGAAACCTAGGGGTTTTTTTCTATGCTGAAATGCATTATATTTTGTGAAGGATCCAGCCAGTCAGGAGATCAAGGTTGCACTGTGTGACAAACCTTTCTACATCTTTCTTTACCACTCAACAGTGATGTTTTAATCACTGACAAATCATCATTAGAGGTCG
This sequence comes from Irena cyanogastra, assembly GCA_013397155.1. Taxonomy (NCBI): domain Eukaryota; kingdom Metazoa; phylum Chordata; class Aves; order Passeriformes; family Irenidae; genus Irena; species Irena cyanogastra. Next base: position 1,093,424 of record VWZV01006848.1, on the reverse strand, counting down.
CATTGGGCCCACTACTGTGAAAGGAACCCATTAAAGGGAGCCCCATTCCCTGTGATGAGTGATGTGTGAGATGTGTCAGTTGACTGAACTTTAACCTGTTTCATGCATTCTATATTTTAAAAAGGTTGTAAATCAAACACCTTAAAAAGTTTATGCAACTTCATCAACCATATATGTGATATACTCAAAGGCCAAAAATAATTGTTTGACAAATCCTTTTTCTTTCGAAACACTGACTGCCTTTCATTAGTATTTAACTTCTGCTAACTAAACCTTCATCAGCCTTTTAATTAGTTTCCTGGGGGTTGTTGTCAAAATACCAGTCTGTGCTAACCTGAGTCACTCGAGCTGCCTTTCTGAGTATTTGCACAATAAAATGGCAAGCCCCTATTTCCAAGACATGTTCATTTAGCAGAGCATTGGGTCTGCGGTGATCCCAGCTCCTCTAGGACTCCTGTACTCCTGATTTAAGAGTGGTTTTCCCCAACAAAATCCCTCTTTGTTATTGCTGGACTTGAAAGCATTTTACCCCAAAGTGACAGAAATGAAAAGAACCTCTTACCAGGCACATTGGCCTTTTGAACATCATCATTTTGAACTAAAACCTGATTTCTAGTTTATTTAGAATTAAAGAGATCCCAGAAAATAAACTAAACTAGAACTTTCTGTTTTGTCCACATGGATTTTTCCTTCATGTCTTTTATTTTCTTTTTGTCCCCCTTCTTTTCTTCCCCTTCTCCTATTTATACTTGAAAGATATTTATGTTCCCTATTCCCATTAAGGCTAAACTTTTGCTATTCATTTGAAATGCTTTCTTCATTGTATCACTGAACCATAACGGATTTTTAAGCTAAATTTGTTTTCTTTCATGTCAAGGGATGTGGCTTTGGAGATATACAATTAAGACATTTTCTTACCAAGACAAACCTCCAAAAAACAAAAAACCCAAACAGAAAAAGAACAGAAAAGTATTTTCTGTTCAAATATTTGCTAAGAAATTTCTAAGCTGTGGGAATTTAGTTCTTCTCAAACACACCATAGTACAGCCTTCTCTTCTCCCCTAATGAATATAACCTTGTTATGATCATTGGGCCAGTAGTAACTTGTATTTATTGTTGCATTTATCCACCATCATGTGGCTCAAAATACAGTTATGCAGCAGTGGATGCAGCATCTTTATCTATTAAAAAACCCCATGAACTTTAGAAGCTCAGTTCAAGCTCCATTCCATAGTGGCAGATTCTACAGGAAAAAAAAAAATCACAGTTCTACTTGATTTCTTTTCAGATAAAGTCATTTTACTCATCATCCTCATTGTCTTTCAGAGTACCTCTGCTGGCTCTGCCACCTATTTTGTGAGCCGTGCATTGTTCCATCTAATTTATTCTTTAGAGTTGCTGATATCAAACACTCTGCATTTTTGACTGCTTTTGTGCTCTGAGCAGGTGTTTGCAGGGGCTCTGGGATGTCACTCCTGAGGGGTAAGAACTCCTCAGGTCAAGACAACTGCACAGAAATTTGGGGCCCAGCATCCATTTTACCTTAAGGAGCTTTCAGCTTCCGTATCATGAAATGCAATCCCGTGAGCAGGGAGTGCCTCTCTGGATTTCCTTGTCCGAGGTAAATCCATCACAGCTGAACATTACTCCTGCCAGCCACGTTTGAAGGAAATCAGGAATATGCCAGTATTCTGCCTCTGGGTCCCAAATGGACCTGAGCTGCCTGCCCATGTCCTGGACAGGACAAAAGTTCAATTGTGTCTGTCTTCTCTGTGACACGACACTTTCAGTTACAATAAAATTTTAAAAAAATTGTAAAAGCCATATTATTGTCAGTACCACAAACATGTTTGTAAATCCACAGCATCTGCACGTGCAGCTGAGCTGGGCTGTGTGTCTGTGCTCCAGTGGGGCAATTTTCTGAGGGTGACACCAGCATGGACAGGGTGTCTCCTTGTGGAACTGATCGTCTGTGAACAATGGATGCAGATAAAACACGGGAGAAAACGTTCTGGCTTTCCCAGGCACTGATCTGTGACCCAGGGAGCTGCCTCAGGTAACACAATGGAATAGTTTAAAGTTCCAGGAGCACGCTGCAGATCTCCAAAGCCCCTCAGCTGTTTGCTGGGAAAGGTTTCTAGCTACACTGATGAGCTGCGCAATCCAGTGCCCAACTGCTCCTATAGATAAATCCATATAGATACTGCTCATATAAACAAGGGCTCTGCTTTGCATTTAACTTGGCAAATAAAAACCTAAACACACAAATATACAAAATTTCATCCAAAGTGTCTCTTTTGCTGTTGATATAAAGTTTGCAATAAATAAGAGATAAAATATGTAAATATTTGAACAAAAATATAATTAAAAGAAATGAGGGAAACTCCTGTTTTCACAGCTGGTCATTGGTGCCAATTGCCAGCTTCACATTTCATCTTCAGGACTCAGTTGATTAAGGTAGCCATGACACATTTTCTGTCAAGAAGCCATTCATGTCTATAAAGATCCTTGTCCCAACTTCACTCTCCCAAAATAGCAAATTCATTCAGATTTTGTTAGACATACAAATGCTGCAGCTTCACTGATGCTCATGGAAGGGATCTGCCTCACTTGGGATACATGCAAACGAGTTTTATTACTTGTTGGAATTTTTTTTATCACCTGCTGTTGTTTTTCCAGCTCCTCACTCTCCAATACAAACTAAAACCACTCAACCTCCCACTCAGTCCATTCCCCAGCACCAATGACTCTGTTGGGATGAATGTTATGGGGATGATGGTCTCTTACCACCAAGAATTGAATTATAAAACCCATCTTGGTATCCTCACTCTCTGTATCCAGCACCAAGTGGACAAGGCTGGCAGGCTCCTCCACTCCCTGGCATATCTCAGCCCTGGTGTTGAGGAGCTGTCTCCTCCTGGGATAGGAGCCTAATTTATCATCTCTATAATGATGTATGCTCCTTGTTTCATCCAGCTGCCTTCTTTGGAAGAAATGGACAGCTAAATAGATTTAAATAGATTATATCCTAATTAATAATTAACATTTAAAGCAGATATACAAAATGGCTCACAGCCAAGTGGGAAATAAACCCTTTTCTTCAAGCTACGATTAATTTCTTCCAGAGATGAAATGATAAGAAGTACAAGAAAATATTTAGCAACATTTATCTGCACATTGAAATAGAAGTATTATGACCTGAAAAATGTATGGAAAGTTTCCTGACATCTGGTCCTCCTTGATAATATTCTTCCATGGTGCTCAAACAAAATGCTGAATAACAAATACACCACAAACCTCTGCCTCCTGTCCCATAAAGTTTGCTTTTCCCTACTCTTTTTTTTTCCTCCTCTTTGTCTAAAAATTAAATAAAATAGATGAAATTAATCCAGTGAAGAAAAAAATTATCCCAGGATTCAGAGGAGAAACCCTTACATTTCTACTTATTCTCAGCAGAGTCTGGAAAAAAGTGAGGCTGAACACTGACCAGCTTTACAGACCCTCTTACAGCAAAGATTGCAGGACCACTTTGCTGCCACTTTTAGGCAGCTGTGCTGTGAATATAGGAAGGGATATTCCACTGCATTTGAAGACAAGCCTGCAAACATGCATTACATATATTTAATATAGTAAATAAAGCACTTTCCCCCCCGTAACTCCAGCAATGCAATCCAGTACTGTTGAACCCAGTGCTTACACTTGCATTTACTCAATCCCTTTCTATCCAGAGAGCATTTCCTCTTCCCTCCAAGCACAGCTGCTGTAATCCCAAGGCCCAGAGCACAGATACATTTCAGCACTGACAGCAGGAGCAGAAAAGGAGCCAAAGCAAAACCTGCTAAGTCCCAAGGCTGCTCTCACTCCCCCTGCCTCAGGTCTCCATCTCAGGTGATGTTTCCCTCTAGCCTGCATATTTTGGCAACAGCAGGCAGAGATGAGTGGCACCATGTGCTCCACCCTGGCTTTTGACATATTCAGGGCCTTGAGGATCTAGGAGAGGGGTGTCCTCCCTGGCAGGGGGTGGAACCTGGTGATTTTTGCTGTCCCTTCCAGTGCAAGCCATTCTGTGATTCTATGACATATTTCAGGTGGAAAAACCATGAAGGAGTCAGGTCTTTTCCAGATGGGGACTGTGCCCAGCAAAGGATTTACCTGCTGATGGATCCTTTGGTGCCACTGCCATAACCCAGATAATTACAAATTGTTCTCTTCAGCCAAAGCCTACGGGTCAAACTGGCCCAGAGGCTTCAAATGGAAGCTCGCATCATCTTTGAGTAAGTGAGCATTAAAAGAAAGGAAACAGACTTTATTTTTAAGGCTGTGCTAGGCAAACATCTCTTGCAGAAAGTGAATAATAAATATGCTGTGTGCCATGGTGATGTCCGTGGGGGGAGGTAAGGCATTGCTATAAAACATGGTATTCTAACTACTACAGATGTTGCTGCTAGAATTTACAGTTTTCCCTGCGTGCTTATCTCTCCTCACCAGTTTCTGCACATTGAATCACATTCAAACATGGGCCATTTGAAGCCATCTCTTTATTATTTTAACCCTTTTTTTTTGAGCTACTATTAATTTCTTCTGTGCTATTCTGTAATATTAAATAGATTCAAGACCTGTATTTACAAACCACATGCAATCCTATTTTTGCACATGTAAATTACATGCAAATACATTCTAAATTAGTTTGTTTATCACTCCAGAATTCTAATCCAAAGGTTTTGTTTTTTAAATCTAGTTTTTATTCTGACATGTTTACAAATGAGTTTAACTCTGGAAAATAACTTAATAAACTCAGGGTTAGCTATGCAATTAGAGGAGGCATCGGGGAACCATAAAACCTGAAAAACAATATTTACATCTTTTGTACATCCAAGAGTCCACCTTTTTTTTTTCTCCCTTAAATTCATCATTTCAAAATATTGCTCTTATTTTCGTATGAGGACAAACAGCAAGAACTCATTTTTATAACCAATGACCCCTCTCTCCAACAAGCAATTCATGGGGTAGCACTGGATAAAATGCATAAAGTAAAAGATTTCATTATTAAAAAAAAAGAGAAAATGAAAAATAACTGAATTAACATTGATCATGACTTTTCAACAGCATTTCTTATTATTACGGCCAGGCAGAGTCTCCTGTGGGCAGTAAAGCTTTCCCATGTATTATTAGCCCTCTACAGAAAGCTATGAAAAGACACAAATCTGTTTTGTCAAAGGACAGAAGAGCATTTAGTTATAAGAGCAAGTATGGCCATAATCCATTGTGGGGTTGAAGGTGAAGAAAACAGAACCATAACACGGAGCCTTGAGAGAGCAATACCCATGCAGTTCATTCCTGAGCTGCACGGCCTGGGCTGCAGGGAGAACTCACTCCCAGGGCAGCCTGGCATCTGCACTGCTTGTATTTATGGGCAGCAGCACTGCTGCCTGGCAGCTCTGCTCATGCTGGCTGCTTCCAGGGGCATTTTTTGGGATGCCACAAGTGTGAACATCAGCGCCCTGGCAGAGCTGTCCCCATTCCAGAGGTGGGAATGCCTTGCTTAGCTGCGCTGCTGCTGCTGATCCTGCCCAGAGCCCAAAGGAGATCATTCAGGAAAGTTTTCCAGTACATAGAAAGAGATTTGAGTGCTCAGATAACAAAAGTGGAGCCCATCTCCCAGAGTGAGGGGGCTCAGTTTGGGATCAGCGTGAAGTCGCTCTCACGGTTGGGTTTGTCCAGCCTTTGACAAGAATCAGGGTTTGGTCCAAGTCAGCTGCAGTTTAAGTGCTCTGGGTCAGATCCCAAAGCAAACATGCAGCAGATCTAGGTGAGGGTTCCTTCTGCATCCAGCCACAGGCCCTACACCCTCACAGTCCCTGGAAGGAAGGTGAGTTCAGCACAGGGCATAGGCAGCAGCACAACACAATTTTGCATCACTGTGAGGCTCCCTGGAGGATGGGCAGGAAAATCAGGGTCTCTACGGATAATCCTTCTTTCCTTCCTTCCTTCCAGTAGTCCCCAGAGGATAAGGACAAGGGATGCAGCTGTGCAACAGGGCAGGTAATATAATAAAGCATCATGAATAACACAAAGTATCATGAATAACACAATCTCCTGCTATCTCCTAGGTATTTTGAAAACAGTTATTTTCATTTTGATTCATATGGCCCAGAAATGTGACTCTGGATTATGTTGCCTTCCCCCTTATCCTCTCTGGCCCTTCCCCTCCTCTGCCTGGCTCCTCTGGCAGCACTCTCTGTCCTGGCACTCACGGCAGGGTCTTGTGCAACGTCAGGAGCAGACCGTGGTGTTCAAACAGAATTTCACCTTCCTTTAACCCTCTTCTTAAGGACACTGCAGTGCTGCTATTGCCTCGCAGTCCTCACGTTATCTCATTTAGCAGCAGCTCAAATGACTCCCTCCAAAACTGCACTGAGCTCTGTGATGAACAAGCCTCTTTTCCACCATGGCTTATGTAGCACTCACAGTCTGAATTCACAGAACCAGCACACCTTCCCCGTTCAAATCTCTACTAAAAATTCCTTTGTTACAAGCTCCAAATAATAATAAGGGCTCTGGGTTATCCTTTCTTGTGGGTTTCCCTGTGACCTTGGCTGACTGCTTTAACAGAAATGTTCTGCATACGAAAAGAAATGAGCCCACTGGCAATCCTTAGAAACAAATGAGCTTAGGAAAAGTGCTTTGTGCAGTTCCAGCTCCCTCTTCCTCAGTCCCACTCATTGTTACTGCATAATCACCACTGTTTTTGCCATTTTCTGTTACATCAGAGATTGGAGGAAAGGGGGAGCAAAGACACAGTTCTATGAAAATAGCATTTTATTTTTGACATTCTCTTTGCAGGTTTCCCATCCACTGCCCTGAGCTTTGTCTCCTTAAGTTGCCAACTATTCAGGAGCAGCTTGGTGTCACTGCACCCAGCAGGATGACACCCCTGTGGACTGGGGTACGTGGATGCTGCTAAAATAGAAATTAAGCACAACTGCTGCATGTGCCTGGCTAGGTTAAAAAAAAAAAGACACAAGCTAAGATTCAGGCCCAGGTGCAATTCAGCTGCACTGGAATAACAGCACCCTAAAGCCAGTGAAAAACGGACTTGGGGTTTATCTGTCTCTGGCACAGCACCCAAGTTATGGGGCTTGGAGGCTCTGTCCCCACACTGGAGAGGCTGCAGTGCAGCTCTGCTGTTCAGGGCTCTGCTGGCTCATGCATTTCTGCACTGTGTTCTGTTTTGTAGTGTCAATATAATCCTCTGCTTCCTTCTAGATATTTAATACACTGATTTCCACTCAGTCTTGTTCAGGTCACTCAGCAAGAAGAAACGTGCCTAAGTGAAGAGTGACAGGTGACCTTGAAAATTAAAATTTCATTAAAAAGGAAAAATGTTTTCCATCCTTTCTAAAAACATCTGATACTGAAGAAATAAAGGGTTTATGAGAAGAAAAGTTTCTATTTTAAGTTTTCCCTGAGCTTACACAAGAAGAGGAGCACAATACACCTGTGCAGAGACTTGCTCATTTTCAGTCCCTCTAAATGAGCGAGATGCTCATTCTGCACATTGTGAAGTAAAACAGAAAGTATTATGTGCAAACATTTACAGCATAAAAAGCCTTGTCACCTGGGATACTTGCTGCCTCTGAAAATTCTGATCAAAGATAAGAACCAAGACAACTCACTGTAATCAATTATGCACAGATAGTCCTCAGCCTATGAGCAATTCATAAAAATAATACTAAAAACATAACGTGGATTTACATGCAGAAATGAAATATGGACATGGTCAGAACACTAATCTTCTGATTGCTATCTGAAATTGGCAATCCTGGCACTTTTTTAGTGTCTGGCTAGATACTGTTCCCTTGAAGAAATTTCCAGCAGTCCTTCAGCAGCTCCTGCTCACACGGGAGGAGCTGCAGAGCCACAGCCCAGGACTGGAGGTGACAGAGGCAGCACCCAGAGGGTCAGTGCTGCAATAACCTGGACACAGGCTTTATGTCTGTGCAGGCAGAGATGACTGACCCCTACACACATCCCCAAAGCCCTGATGGTGCATGGGAAGCCTTTATTTGACCACCTGACTGAATTGAACAGAGGAGCAATGCCCAGCTGTGTCCCATGAGCAGCACAGGGCCCCTGTATGTGCCTCCCCTCTACATGGACTGACAGCCCATGGGTGGCAGTGGTCACCCTCCCACAATGGCCACTAAATCCAAAAGGCAAGTTGAAGATGGATCCAGGTTTCAGGCATGCACATGCTACGATTGTCATCCTCACAAATACCAAATTCACACTTTGAGTTTTCCACATCTTTTCCACTCACCCCTATAACAGCAAAGTCAAGGAATTCATGTTGCAATATCAATCCTCTCATCAGCTTTACACCCCTCAAAACCTGTAAAATATTTAGGTTTCCACGTGAAGATTTGTTCCTGTTTTGCTGTGGCTGACATCCTTTCCTCACAAGTCTTACACATTTTTGCCCAGGTGAGCCCCAAAGAGTACCCAGTGACTTAATGAGCAGATCAATTACTGTTCATAAGAAAAGATACTGTCTCTTTAAAGGTTATTTGAAGGTTGATTGCTATCTTATTGCTTATATCCTGCAAATCTATTCAGCCTTATGAATGAATTTGACCTTTTTATACTTACTGGGGAAAAAAAAAACAGAACAGAAGTTAATTTAGAGCTCTATAATACAACACTTTTTCCCAGAGAAATGAAAGGGCATTCAAATCGATACCTGCACAATAACACTCTGATGAATGTTTGCACCCAATTTTCTCATTTTGCTAACTTGAGATTGGGCATTTTGAATAGTTCTCAAAGAACATATTCTTTATGTGCTGTGAAGTATGTGGTATTGTGTCCAAACAATGCTAGAGGATAATCATTATAGGAGTGTCACTGGGCCTGAAAAGGTCAGTTAGTTAGAAATGTCAGCTTTCAATGCAACCCTGCCGGACCTTCCCATGTAAGGAACCAATTAAAGGGACATGCCAAGGTGCATGGAAACACCATGGTGACCCGGAATAATAATCAGGAGTTGTGGTAAAGCTTGATATTTTTCTTCAAAAGTAATGGATTAGCCTTTAGAATATTTTCTCTGCAGTCTTATTTTGACTTTGCAAATATCACTTCTTCTGCATGTATCCAAAAAAAAGGTCACTTTTTTAAACGCAAAGGTGGGGATGAAACAGCCTTACTAAAAGTAAACATTCTACAACCAAATGGGGATAAAGTTCTGGTTTCATTATTGAATCAAGAAAGTGTCATTTCAGTAGAACTCAAAACTGGGATATCTGAGGTGGACATGGGTGATGTTTGGGGACACAGGTGGAAACTGGTCAGGGGACAGACAGATCAGGGAGGACTTATTCTCTTATTCCCTTGGGACATGGTGTGAGGGAAGGGAAAAGACAGTGGAGTAGGAGGCATCTCTGCAATTATTATTCTGGCAAATGCAGAGGTATAACTGAGAATTAGGAAGGTACTGATCTGCATGAATGAGTAATTACAAGCAACAATAGTATTTCTCCTTATCACAGCAAATGGAAACTCTTACAGTCTTCAGATACTGTAAAGATGAGAAATTGGAGATAGTAAAATTTCCTAATTAGCCTCAGGACAGCTGAAGCCAACCTAATGGCACAAAAAAAGGAAAAAGAGTCCACATCTTCCCTCTGGTCTCTGTTAGTACAATTATCTCGCTAAAGTTTCATCAAGCCTGGAACAAACTTCTTCCTGTAGCTTTATGGTTCAGCTAAGACAGACACCATGAGAAATTCACTTTGAGCAGAGATTTTAGCATTTATATTTTATTTTTATGTTAGGGAAATTCTTGTACTGTGGGTTCAGACAAACCATTTGGGGTCTATTGCCTTGCTGAGCAGTGAGATCCTGACTCCTACAGTTATCACATATTATTGTGGGTGGATTAATACCCAGTGATATGGGAAATAATTCACTGAGCATTAAAAGACTCAATTATTACTGGAATTCTAAATAATTTCTTTTCTCAAGCAGCTTTGCAAGTAAAAGAGCATGTGAAGCTTCACTAACAAACATGAGCAGTGCTTGTGTTAGGCTGTTTAAAATCTTCAATGCCATCCTTTGACACATACTTAGACCAAAATCAATGTGCTATTAATTAATAAGGACTCACCAAAAAAAAAAAGTCCCCGAGTTTTAGCAGCAAACAACTTTCTGTCACATTTTATTAGTTGGTATCATTTTTACTAATACCTGTCTTATAGCTTCATGACTTTGAGTTCATATTATTTTCATGCTTCAATTAGAAAGAAGTTGATAGCCAGACTATCCAGGGAGGTAATGGAAAAGTCTTGTAGCAGGGCTTAGTGGTGGAATTTATAGTTAAATGAAACTTTGAAATATACTATAAAACTTCTCCTTCCTTTACACACTTTTACTTGAGGTCTCATAAACAGTAATATGTAGAAATGCAAAACTTAATCAGCTAAAAAATATAGCAAATCCCACATATCACTTTATGCAATGCCAGGAGAGCAGAAATATATTTTCCTAACCAGAGGAAATTAACTAGGCAACAGTCCTATATCTATAATTTAAAGCAGTAAAATATGTATGGCAGAAGCTAAAGCCACCTTAAAAGAATTCAGGGTAGCAGTATATCACAAATTAATGAAACGGAGACATTTTTAGAGCATGCAGCACTGATGATATTAAAGGGGGGGAGAATATTTCACCACATAGATCAGACTGATAAATACTTTTAAAATCAAGCTTTTTTCCCTGTTTAAAAGTGTAAGATCTTGAATATTAGGAAGAAGCACGTACAAACCATTAACATTTCTGATCAAATCTCAGTGGAGATTAGGATTGTCTTGCTCTGTCCCTGCCTATAAAGCTCTGATGTGGTTTACACATTAGGAAAATCTGAGTAAACCAAAAGCCAGGAATTACAGAGTCAGCACTTACTTTTCTTCATCTAAAACAGAGCTGAAAGGAACTTAAAAAAATTACTTTATATTCAGTGCTGTAGCCAAGCTGGACACTACGGAATATTCAACTACCCCAGGTTTTTTAAAAGCAATCAATTTACTGCTGCCAAATGTAGAAGGTTTATGTACATCTGGGAAACATGCACCTACGGTGCTGATGAATTTCTCCTGACATTGCACTGATTTCAAGAGAATGTTATTTTAAATTGGCAGTAGAGAGACTGGTAGAGAAGGATAAAGCCCTGAGGATGGCTGAATCAAAGAGAATTTCAAAAGAATTTTCCTGATGGTTCTTGGATAATATCATATGTTAGCTATTTTCAAAGCCAATAGTTTCCAACACACTTCCATTTATGGTATCAATAATTAAAAATACTTCAGTGGGAGAGGAACTTACCTTACTGAGAAGAGAAATTGGAAAGCTGTATTATTATCATAAACACAGGAGATGCAAAAAGCTGTGTCTCCATGGAAAAGCTATGGAAACAGGGGCATCTTATTTGCAGCTATTGAGTGGTTACCACAAAATGTGATGTGATTGCATGTGCGTGTTCAAAGTGCTACTAGAACATGATCACAGAGAAATGAAGAGCAGATCCTCATCTCCTTTGTGCAACAAGGCCAAATTAAACTACCTCAAGCTTTGGTGCTGAACCTCAAAGACAACTAGAATAGCGTTAAGGAAATGTTTTGGATCCAATTCAGAGGTAAAGGCTGAGTTTAAAGAAAATTTAAATTACCAAAACTTAAATCTCATTATGTCCCACTCCCTGCCAGCATGTCCCTGCCAGCTCCTAATGAATTTTTAACATCCTTCCCCCACCCCACTGCGCACACCAGCTCTGACTCGGGCACTCTGAACTGTACAGCAGCACTCTAATTGTACCTCACGTGTCAAGGGGCAGGAAGAAAGGAGTGTAGTGAGAGCATTGATAAATTTAACTTAACATTCCTCCAGCTACTCAGCAGCAAGGCAGAGCAGTGAACTCCCCTCCACATTTCACAGGGGTGTCAGCTGCTTCAAAGGAATACATTTGAGCACGAGGGAGTCCGGCTTGCTCCCAGCTTATGCATCATTTGTGGCTGGCTGTTTCTGGAGATCCACAGCAAAGCAAAGACTTCCTCCAGTTTGGGGCACAGTGTGGAGCTTCCCAGACCTGCTTTATTAGGGTGCTGGAAGAGGTGAGCCCTGCATGTTGCATGCAAACAGTGTAGTTGGAGCTGCAGCTCCAGCCATCTGTATTTCTTCCTGTTTCTTTAATTTTTTTCACTTTTGCCCAGACTTGTCTCAGTCCAGGGTATAGATTAATGGTCTATACCCATTCAGTTTAACATTCAGATGTGCTTTTAAGCCCAGAACCTGTTCAGCCAAGCACACATTGCTTGGGGGTTGGAAGCCATGTGGAGCAGGGCAAGAGGCAGCCCTGGGTCACTCTTGGTGTGGGCTCAGCACAGCACAGGCAGGGCTGAGGTTCAGGGAACAAGCAACAGGCACAAATTCTGACCCTTCTGGGGGTGTTTTCTGGGGCACCATGCAACAGCCATGGCCATGGGGAGCAGTGTGACTGCCATGGGATAACATCAAGGTTTCTGTGACTCCACAAACTCTCTTTAAATGTTTTGGCACCTGAGTCTCAACAACACTTATCTTACATTAATGACATTATTTTACCTTGCAATTAATCTCATTAATTGGCTGATCAGTTTTTGGAAATTGTTTTAGTAGCATATGGAGAAGAGCTGTTGTACTATCTGCAAGGGATCACCATTGATTCTTCACTAAAGGTAGAAAAACTGTTTCAAGAGCTTCACACACACACACAAGAAAAAGAGATGATATTCATTGTGACAGAGGTGCAAATCTCAGAAGTCACCTTTTCTTTTGAAGCCCTTTGTCTATTCTTACAATTAAGCAATAGGGTTTTGGTGGCCGACACCCCTTGTGGGACACAGAGGACGTTCACAACTGGAACTAAAGCTGTGTGACCTCTGCCAAAAGCAAAGGCTGCCTGCCTGCGGCAAGGTGGAGAACAGAAACAAGTCCCAGAGGATTGGCAGGTGCAACTAAACAGCTCAGCCCCTCATTTGAATCAGTAAATTAAAGGTTGACAGTGATTATGGCTGATCTCAGCCATCATAACTGATATCACGACTTTGTAAAAGCAGACTGTCAATGTCAGATCTTAGAACTAGCACTCAAAGAATTAAATATTTTAAAGTAACAGTCTCCAAAGACAGATAAAAGCCCCAAGGCTATGATTTATTTTATTTTTGTATTTGTAGGGCTGAAACTAGACCCTTTAATCCACAGGCTGACATTTTCCAATCCTACTAGGAATTGAGTGCCTAACTTTTTCAACCCCTTTGAAAAATCTCAGCTTTAGGCTCTTTGGTAAGTTTGGTCTGATCCAGCAACAAGCTTCTCTTGGAAATGCTTCTACTGAAGGCAAAGCTTCAGGCACTTTATTATGTAATTGTGAACAAGTATTATTTTTTCCTCTATGCATCCAGTTATGGTAGATTTCTGGTTAAATATCAAAGGGTAAAACTTGCATTTCAGAAAAGGTATGCATTACAGGAAGCTTTCCCCCCCTTTTAGGTATTCCTACCTACACAGTTATTGAAGATCCTTCTAACTAATTGCTGTGTTCATTTAGTAGATTGCTTTATTAAGCAGAGATCTGAAGCTACAGCTGCTTACTGATCACATCCATGCACAAACTCAACCCAATCAACCCTTTTACAGTGAATATTGTACCAGAAATTATGAGAAAGGTATCATGAGTTTTTTTTACAGAAGAGTCTCATATTGAGTCATTCTGGCCCCTAACCTTCTTTCCTCTTATTGAAAAAGAGTCTGTGGACTTTGGTGCCCTTATCCAAGATCTGAGCATGTGCTATGACTAAGACCTTCAGAGATATTTTTTTTTCTTTTTCCTCTAGAAACCGGGAATGCTGAAGATATGGAAAATGAAAAATGTGCCATGTTTGTCCTTGAAGTTACAGTTAGAATAGTGACAATAGCTGTATCACACTGTATTGTTGCTTTTATCAGCAAGTGCCCTGAGCATACATTAACATAATTGCAAACTGCGTGAAAAGTGAACATGCAAAAATGTGATGCAATTGCCAATAGCCTCAAACATCTGTCCCAACAAAGTGTTCCTCCTCCTTATTTTAATTCTTATTATTTTAACAAGGTTAGTGAAGGAGAAACCATGTCACAGATTATATCTACATTTAGAGTGTCAGAACAATTATTGATGCAAAATTGTTATCCAAGCAAATGTGTGTCACATTTTGTTCACTTCCCATAACACCTGTTCACTCTGCTAGCACATTATTACCAGTTAAGGCCAGAATTCATTAGTCCCAGTTAAAGCCCACCTGAAAGCTTAATTCATGCACACATCTGAAAAATGGACAAAGTTAACCAAATTGTGTGGCACTATTTGAGCAAGGCTTCATCTGAAGCTGGTAGGCAGCAAACTTCTGTAGCAGCTAATGGAAAGAAAGTGAGCCAGGCAAACAGGAATAAATTAAAATCCACCCAGCCTTAAGGGCTAGGATCACAGAGGGGCACAACTGAACCAACCTGCATTTCCACCACGGTGCTGAGACCTTCAAAACTCACTCTTGCCAGAGCCCCACACTTTCCCAATAAGAACAAATTTTGGTTTATCTCCTTAACAGGTTAATGACAAAAGCCATCACGAAGCAGATAGTTTAAGGCATTTTAATTCTGCCTAAATATTTCCTGACCCACTTTGGGGTTGTCAGCCCTGAGCCTGGACCTTGATTCCCTTCCACACACGTGGAGTGTCACCATCTCCTGACTCCCCAAACTGCTCCCGTTTGCACCAAGGAAAGCCAAGCTTGAATTTCTGTGATACTTGAACACACTTTGTGAATTTGAGGGCATCTGCCCTGCAGATATACCACTAACTGTAACCCCAGGAGGCTTGAAGAAATACCAGCACTCCAATTCACAGAGTAAAGGTCTGAAGAGGCAGCTCTGTGAACAGATAACTGCCCGGGGCTTTGCCGAGCACAATATAGCTGTCACTTGTTATTAGGTGAAAGATTTTCTGGGGAACAGTGTTTTCCATTTTGCATGTTGGAGATGGGGGAAAAAAACACATTTAGACAAGCATCTCTTTAAGGAAAGAGTAGAGAGCTCACTTACCAGGGCTGGTTATTGTCAGCAGGTCAAGTCGCCGTTTCTGCTGAAAAACAAATTATAAAGGAATTGTTAAAGGGGGACTAATTTCAGTGGGTCAGCTTAGACCTGCAAAGTAAGTGTTCTGACATTTACAGCAGGATTAATTACAAGTTACACGGCTCACAGTAACTCTTTTGGAAGGGATCCACATGTACTTTATGAGGGAGAAAAAACCCCTTCCTCAGTCCTTTTAATGCATTTTTATTTGCACTTATAAAGTGTTACTATTTCCTTTTTGGAGCATACACTTGAAATGGATAGCTGGAAGCACTGATGGACCAATATATTTATAAAAGTGATTTCTGATTCCACAGGGAAGAAGACATGGAACCAGGACAAGCAACTCTGAGTTCTTTATTCATATCAATCATTGACTCAATGCCTGTATGTGATCAAACACAATTATATTGCCTTGGGGTGGGCCTTTCAAAGACATGTAAGAGGATCCAGACAAACTCAGGACTGATAAAAGGAAAGCTTCTTTACATGCTGAGTGCTGTCAGCCCGTGGATCTCATTGCCACTGGATATCCCTCATCCCAAAAGCTTGCCAGATTTGATCATCACTGGATATGTGTGCAGATAGCAAAGTACAGGGAGCTATTATGGCAAGTAATCAAGTTTACACAGAGGACTGGTTTCTGGAATGGCTGCAGACCTTCACAGGGCAAACAAACCCGTACTATGAGAAGGTTAGGAATGTTTTTGGCCTGG
Organism: Irena cyanogastra; assembly: GCA_013397155.1. NCBI lineage: Eukaryota > Metazoa > Chordata > Aves > Passeriformes > Irenidae > Irena > Irena cyanogastra. Next base: position 1,077,510 of record VWZV01006848.1, on the reverse strand, counting down.
AACAAGGCATCCCACCAAAGCCTTTGGGATGGTGGGATGCACCTGAGGTTCCCTTTCCTGTAACATGTGGCCAGAGCTTTTGCCTGCTCCATGTTCCCAGTCTTAGGTGATCTCTCCACCACTGTCTCTCTGCAGCTTGCCATTGAAATCCAGGTGCCCCTGGACCATCATCATCTTTTTCCACTTTTCTGTGGGCTGAGAGCTTTCCATCACAAGCAGGGCTTTCCCCATCTCACAGACAGACTGTTACTGCTCCTTCATCATAGCACTTTCCAACTTACTGTCTTCTTCCTAACTTTGCCCAACATCAGTGTGTCTAGCAGGTATTGAAGATTATACTGTCCAGTTTAATTTCTCTCTCCTAATTTGCTCAATAATGTCTGTGTTACTTTCATTTATTGTCAGCCCTATTGATCATCCAATCTAATTCTCATCACTGTGCTCACTGTATTCCCTCTGTGACAGTCAAAGTCCTTGAGGAGGAAACATTGACTTGGTATTCCCTACCCTGAGTGCCCTTCCTTGGAAATCATGACTGATGAAACTCCTTTCCAAACCCATCATTTCCCTGGGGTAAAGCTTCACTGGCTGAAGTGCATGAACACGGTTGCTCATCCACTGAATACATTTGCTGGGCACAACAGCAAATTTGGCCTGCTGGAAAGCCAAGTGGGGTGTCAGGCTGGAAAAAACACATTTTCTGAAAACTTCTTGGCCTTCAGTTCCTTACCTCTGGCACAACACAAAATATATTTGAAAGAAAATTCCTATCTGTCTTTTTCCAGAGGTACCCCTTGTTCTCTTAACTCTGCTAAGTCATTCTGAGCATGACCTTAGCAGTCTGCTCAAGCATATTTGCTTTAGTTTAAAATACTGGGGCCAGTGTATGCCAAACCTTTTTCCAGGTATGCCAGGGTAAAAGGGAGCAGAAAACCCTGCTGCTGCCTTGGGTCACCTGTTCACCCCCCTCCTTTCCTAGGAGCAGCAAAGCAGAGTAAGAAATCCTGTGTGTGAGCACAGGACCCACCTTCCCAAAGGGAGCTGTGAGACAAAACATCTCCTAATGAGCTCAGTTTTATATAGATCCTGCACCTTAATCCTGATTCATATGTACAAAGCTGTGAAATGCCAGAGCTTAGCCCCCTCTGGGCCAAAAGCTTTGCTTACATTTCTCAGCACAACTGGAACTCCAAATGCTGTATATCAAACGAACAGCTAGAGCAGAAAATATGTATCCGAAGCCTATACTCCGTGAAAGCCTCTCTGCTAGGAAAAAAGGTGGAATATAAATATCCTGCATCAAAGAAAGTTGGAAAATGTAAAGATATGGAAGAGAGAGAAAGGCATGCAGCCCAACTGGCCCCCAGTCCTGACTTGAGTCTGTTAAATGGGGTAGAAATAAACATTAATAAACCAAAATAGCTTAGCTTGATACATAAGGAAAACAAAAGCATATAGGACAGGTCAAACAAATGGGAAATAAAATGAAATTATTACAAGTCAAATGTTCAGTTTTTAACTTTTTTCCAGCTTGAATACTGCCTTCAAGCTGACCTTGGAAAAAACAAATTAACTCTAGATCCAGGAAATCTTTGTGTATATGTTGAACTTTAAGCTGAACTATTTCTCTGACTTCAAGTGGAAAAGCACTGATCTTTTGCATGTAACACCTAACTGCTGCAAGGGATTTGAAATGCCACCAGGTTCTTGGCACTGGCTCCACCCAAGTGCTCCAGGCTGGAGCTTGGTGGTTCCTGCCTGCCTGGTGACAGAGGGAGGAAAAAATTCTCAGCTGTGACCTTCACTGGACCTTGAGGAGGTTTCTCTGATTTAGCTCATCAAGGGAAGTTTGTGTACACTCACCCCAGCCCTGGAGAGAAGCAAGCAGCAAAGTGCATTCCAGAATCATGCATTTAAACATGGAAAAATGCCCTAATTATGGACACAATCACTTTCTGGAAATTCCTGCCTGCTCTCAGATCTCAGGGCTAGCTCTGCTGTTTCCAGGGCTCAGCTGGATGCAAGCAGCCTAGTAACTAGATGGATTTAAAAAAAAAAAAAAAAAAACCAGACAGACTCACTTATGAGCAGCTATAAAAACAGCAGTATTTGAATTTAAAGAGAGAGACATTACAAATGTCACACCATTAATAAAATAATTTCATCAGAAGAACCGTGGCTGTGGGGCTTTATATATTTGCTTCTTTCTTCAGTGTTGAAAGATGCAAATTGCAGCTGTGGCCCCCCTCCAGCATGATCACCCTCTCCCTGTTTTGACAGATTTCTTGAAAGACTCAGCTCACAAGATGTCTGGCTTTTTTTGTTCTGCCTTTAGGAATTTTCCACTTTGCAAACACCTGCCCCTGCTGAGATGCTTGGGACCATCCCAATCTTCTGGCAACCTCCTGTCCCAAGAATTTCTTACAGTCTGAGCAGTGAAATGTAACGAGTGCTGTCCCTGGTTGGGAAAGTGGTGACAGCTTCCCGTGTCTCTAAGGCTGGGCTTTCACCCACGTTGACAAAGGGACATTCCACGAGAGACACAAAAATGATCCCCACAGCATCAGCCGTAATTTACAAGAGGCAAACAGAAATGTTCCCTGCATCCTCATAGTATTCCTGCCGCTGTAATCCTGTCCTGCCCTTAAGGGGCAGCATCCTCTTTTCCACTCTGCTGGCTGTTTGAGATTCCCAAGGGCAGGAAGAGGCCACTGGTGATTCATTCTGCTTCCCACCTGGAGCAGTTTCCATCACTGGCACTACCCAGAGGCACAGTCCCTACAGCGCACCAAACCTGCAGCAGATCGTGCCCAATTCCACAAAATTAACACAATCTTTAATTAATGCAATAAGCACTGATGAGTAATAAATCATATTAAAATACAAGGAAGGCGATTTTTTAATAAATTAAGCATTGATTCACTCAATAAATATTAATCTACTAAGCACCAAGAACTCATTACATTTTAGGAAACCAGTTGAAGAACGTCGCTGGTGAGCTGGTCTGCACTGTGCAGAATGGTCCCTGTTCACCCATAATGCACACTTACTTTTAACTAACTCCTGAATTTATCAAGTTAAACAACTTGCCTGAACATGAGTCTGGATTATTATTCCATTGCAAGATGCAATTTTCTCGACACAGATTCTAACTCACCCCTCAGATTTTTTTTCCTGTTTCTTAGTAATTCCTTTTCTAAGAACCTTCTTTCTCTTCCTTGGTTTTGGAGGTCTTTAAAATATTTGCTGACTGGTGTCATTTAATTTTCACCTCAATTAACTTAGCAAGAGTTGCAAAACGAGGAAAAAAAATTGCAGGGGGAGTGTAAATTAACTCATTCATTTAAGTTTAGCTTATCTATGAGATGTTCTTTCACACTTTGCTCTCTGCAGAGTTCCTCCAACCTTTTATATAGATGTGGGATGTGCTGCACTTGCTTTGACTCTTATCTGCAGATTAGCAAAAGAGAAGGGAAAAAAAGGCAGATGCAAAGATGCCCCACGAGACTGATATGGAGCTGTTTCTGTAGCAACCGATGATTTTCTTCTCATGTAAGAGTGAGCCTCGCCACATCTAATTCTGAGTGTATCTGGGCCTCACTTGCCAGCCAAAGCTGTGTCAAGTATTAAGTCAATATAGTCAGAAAGAGTGATAAAAAAGCAATTATAAAGTCATCTTCCCACTCCTCCTCCAGCCATGATCCAAAAAATGTCCTTATCCCCGCCTTCTGTCCCAGCACATCATCTCCAGGGCCCCAGCACCAGCAGTGCAGGTGAGTGGGGGTAGAGCTGGCAGCAGCAGCTACTCAGGGATCTATTCTACACATGATGCTGGAAGCTCCTTCAGCTTCCCAGCCATCCACATCCCAGGAGCCAGCAGAGGTTTTTCTAAACAGCAAGGCCATCTATCTCTGCCTTGCTCTCAGTCTCCATATAAAATTCCTAAGCCCAGAGCTGAGATCAGCTTCAGCTCTAGACAGCTCCTGTTAGGTTTGTGCCTCTCTGCCTTCATTCTGGGCAGTTTTTGCTGCAGCTGTGAACCCAAAGCCAGGCTGCCCACTCACTCTCAGTTCCTGCCACCACCCCTCACAGGGAGCTGGAACTGACTCTCTGGGACCTCACGAGGACTTTGTCTTCCAAAATGCATTGTACCCTGGTCTCTGCTATTGATTTCTTACCCCTAATCTGAGTGTGTTTTGAACATGTGTCTGTCCCTTACCAACTTCAATTTACTGTGCAGGGGGTTTAAGATTGAAATGAAGCACACAATGTTATTTTTCTTCCTGGGAACTTTGCCACAAGCTGTCACTAATAGCACCTTTTCTTTTTGACTTCAAAACTATTGTTTCTTTTCTGTAAACTGTGTTGACACAAGACTAATTGAAACCAGTGTATCTTATCCCAAATAAAGCTGAGGATGTACTGAAGGGTGCATTTCACATTTCTGTGGCCTTTATGATTGCCACACTCTGTAACATCAGCACTTTGGAAATCTGTCCTTCACATTATGGCATAAAAGAATCCAGGAGTTCAGAAAAGATCAAAGAGATCCCAAGTGTGCAGCTTGGCACAGTTGGGTGGCACAACATGACTGCCCACAGGCACCACCAGGGTTTGCACTGCAGGGAAGAAGTGCAGGAGGGGAGGTTAAAGGCTGAGTCTCATCCTTCCTTGTTGCCACCTGTTGTTGGACAGGTTAAGAAATATTCAGGGCTGATCAACATCTGGATAAATTTTTTAAGGAAGGAAGGTGTTGGGAAAAAAGCGAGCATTCATGTCTGCCTAGTTCCTTGTTCCTCAAATGCGAGGTTCACTACTTGTACCTCCTTCCCTTCAGAGTGCAAGAGTTACCTCCAAAGAGAAACTCTCAATTTAAGTAATGACACCAAATAACTACTACTTCAAATCCTGTAAAAATGGATAATTTGATTATTTAAAGCTGTCTTTTTTCCCTCCACATGATTCTGAGCAATAATATTTTCTTTCCATCCTAAAATCACAGACTTTTGTTCACATAATGAAACAAGATCTCACATTTTGTACATCCTTTATGATTAGCTGCTAAAGTTTCCTGGTATAATGATAAAATGAACCAGTCAGCTTGTTGACACTTGACTGGGATTTTAGCAAATTGCATCTGCTGTAACCTACCCTGTGGAATCAATTATTGATAATATAGGTGTGGAAGAACATTTATAAAGTGGTTTGGGATATGTTATTGCTCATGCTAAGAACTATAATGAGCATTTTAAACCATTTTGACAGTGACCTCTGCAGATATTTGATCACTGCAATATGTGGTACCTCGATTCTGGTTTAGAATCAAAACAAAGTCTAAATAATGAAAGACAGTGCCAAACCTTTGAGCTGCTTTATTCATTCTTCCAGTGCACATACTCTCCTACTTAATATCTGACACTTGCCTGTTTCTTTCCTCAAACCAGTGATTCGTGGTACCTCCCTTCTTTCCCAAAGCACTGCCATACAAGTAGCTGAGACTTCTCCTTCTTCCCCCTTGAACTACTTGTCTCAGGAGCAGGAGATCCACACCTAATGTTCTCACAGCCCTGTTGTGCTCCAAAGCTGTACAGAATTAACATCAATACAACAAAGCTTAAGAAGTGTTGCAGCATGTGCCACAGCACAGGTCATAGTTGAGACAGCCACAACACACAACACTATCATATCAATACACAATACCATCATATCATTTCAGAAAGCTCTAGGCATTCACACAAATAGAATAGTACTATACCACATCTGAAGGCTTCAGGTATCTACCCAGACAGAGCAACATCATTCTTCTTCAGAAGGCTGCAAGCATCTGCTCTCTAGCCCAACTTCTTATGCCTCTCATGGTTCACACATTGCACCTGTGTGCCCTTTGTTCCCTTTGGTGATAGGTCAGTACATTTCAGCACTCTAGGTCTCATTGCATTTAATAGCATTCACTTGTTTCTCACAGCTGTAGCCAATTGGGGATGAGGCTCGGCTGCAGCCCCACTCCCAATTCCCACAAACCAGGTACCTACAAAGAAGAGCTGGAAAAGCCATTTTTCAGCATAGAGTGAGCAAAACCCATGGCAGTAGTAGAAGGTTGCAGCCCCTGGGTGAGCAGGTTCTTACCAAAAGTTGTGGATCATTGCCCAAGCCATGGGAGCCACTCCCAGCTTTATGGGCCCCACAAATTCATGGTCTCTTCCACTTGTTCTTGAGTGACATCGTGCTTCATCTGTAGGTTGCCTCATTTACATGTGCAGCTCCCATAAAGTAGTAACCAGATTCATAGTGAGCCACGAGGAACCCAAAAAAGGCACCTCTCTGTTCAGTGTAACATTAACAATCACAGCAAAAAGTTGTTAAGGCCATCTCATCTCTGGGAAGAAAGGCAGGAGGAAGGAACTGCTTTGGAATCTACTGGTCCTTAATGTTGCCAACAAAAGTTATGACAGCAGAAAGCCTCTTGACTGAGGGAAAAGAAAGGATGATGCAGCCAATACCTTTGTTCTGCTCTTCCCCAAAAGCTCTGGGCCTGCAAGAAATGGAGGAGAAGAGGCCCATTCTCCATGGTCTGGCCCCACACCCAGATTGGGATCAAGCCCTTTTTTAGCTGCACTAAAAAAACCCGCGGCTTGTGCATGTTTTAAATGTACTCACATAGCAAGGGTTCAGGATCTATCATTCCACAATTTATCTCAGCACTCCAAGGGGTTTGTTTTGGTGAAACACTGCCATGCAGGTTTTTCATAGTTTCTTGTATTGCTATGTAAATTGCAGAGCTGTGGCTATAATCCTGTGCTTGTGACATCAATTACTCAATGCCTATAGAGATTATTGTAATGCCATAAACAAGGGATTATGTTTTAAAGTACATAGTAAGCAGCAGGAGCTAATAAACTCTTCCATTTAAGATGTATTTATTTTGAAAAATGGAGTAAACGAGGGCAGGAGAAACTGTACAGACCCCACACAGTGCCATTGGCACTGCCTTGCCACTCTTTAGCTGTGATTCCTGTCCTACATTAAGTTTTCCCAAGGAATGGGGCAGCATTTCTGAAAGCAATTGTGGACTTTGAAAGTTCACCATTTGTTGGGGAGCAGGAGGAGAGAAGCAACAGTGTTCAATGAATGTTTAATTAGAAACAAAGCATATCTACCAATACCAGTAATGGGATATTGACTGACCAGCCATTGTTTATGGGCTGGTTTAGATAACAGGACAGATTAACCCCCAACATAGGCAATTTTTAAACTAAACATGCAATTGTAGGAGTCTGTGATTGCATCATAGGGGAGACAAAAATTCAGGGGTTCATGGCCCTGCTCTGGTCCATCTGGATCTTGAAACTGAGCTCTGAACTCACAGATAGTTTCTTCCAAACGTTCTTTTGCTGCCTATGCCTAAATAAATTGCCTATGCCCAATTTATTGAAATTGAGACTTAAGTTCCAAAATTCATGTCTGACCTAAGCAGTTTAGTTACCAGCTAGTAGCAGTTTAGTAGCAGTTTTCTATTCTCTCCATGTCAACTGATAAGACTGATCACAGTTTAATAAACTGTCATCATGCCAGAATAGCCAGGACACTGGTGGGGAGAAGACTGACTTGGGTTCAAAGGCATTACTGGTTTGGAAAAAAAGGGAATTCAAGGATAACAGGAAAAAAAAAAAACCCCACCTAGGATTCTGAAGATGTTGGGAAAATCTCTGAAATGTGAGAATTTTTCACTGAGAGAGTGACTGACTCCAGCCCTCCAAGCTCTGCTCAGGCTGTCATGGCACCACTACAGCCAAAGACTTTTCTGCAATAGGGACAGGCAAGAGGGAAGGGGGAATAATTTTGTGTTTTCACATTTAAACTAGGAGGATTGTTGAAAATCCCTCCCCAACCCCCACATATTGCACAATGTCTCTTAATTACTGCATATAAGTCAAGGCAACATGATAAAAATTGCATCAAAAAGTTAAATTAGAAACTATTATGTATGGACAAATATATAAATTTATATGCCCAACTATTTTGGTCTCATCTAATTTCAAGCTTTTCATCTAATTTCAGTTTGAGTCTGTTTCCTTTCACAATCCATGACAGTGAGTTTGTGTTCCTATTGCTTAAAATTAATTTTTTTTCCAAACCAGACCACTGCTTGTCATATTCACTTCAACAAATGATTCAGAGCATCCCAATCTTTATTCTCCCCAAACCTGCCTATTTAATTACAGCCCACGACAGCACTGTCTGGAGAAGTCAAATGGCACAAATGAGCGTGGGCTTTTCTGAAGGTAAAAGGAACAATCTGACTTTCCAAACAGACCCATCACTTTCTCATTTGTTTCTGAAGTAATGTCGTTGTACTTTCCTATGAAATGTGTGAAAATCATCACTAATTCCTGCAGCTCAGTACCTTGAGGCACCAAACTTGTGGAACGAGGTGCATTCAGGCTGCAGCTGCTATCAAAATTCCTAAGGACTACCAGGGCAGCTCTGGGACTCCCTACAGCCACTCCCAGGGTCACTCTGCCTTTGTACACTACCTCTTGTAATTCATGTTTAATCAATGGGTGGTATCTCTAGAATTGTTAATAAAAAAGTCAAATGGAGGCTCTTGGAGCCAAGGCAGCATTTCACTCTATACATCTCAACTGGGACAGTTTTATCTTAGTTTTTAAATTTGGCATTTTAAACCCAAATCCTTCAACCAGGTGCTTTAAGCTGTGAAAAACATTCCAGGGGAATTTTTATTCACAGCAGTTGAAGAAAGTTATATATGTTTTAAATAATATGTTATGTTATATTAAAGCAGAAAATAAAAGTTTGGTTCATCAAAAGCACAGAGCTGAGTTAGTCTGCCTGAGAGCAGCCTCAGATGGAGACCTGTGTAAGAAAATGAGGCCATCCAGATATTACAAGTTTGCTCCTCTCCTCAGTCCATGTCAGGTTATTCTGACTAATAAAACAGGGGACAACATTTGTCCTGTTAGCCGAAGAGAGATAAGAGGTCTGAAACCCTCATTTCATTAGCCTCATTGCTAACTGGTTCAAATTATCTCTCTTTTCCAGTTGTTCTGGGAGCAGTTCAGTGGGGACCTGCTGCCTGATGTATATCTAATGGTGCTTAAAAAGCCCAGAGTGTAAAACCCACATGTGAAAAAGCTGGTGTCTGGCAAACTGGGCACTGCTTTGAGCATGAGGAGCTGCTGGGAGAGAGAAGGGAACCAAATGCCCTATTAACCAATCTTAACATGAAACTGCTCATTTTTTGCCTCACAAATGTGGAGAAGCTTCAGGGTCCAGCTCAGCCAAGGGCTGAGTTTCCCCAGCTCCCCATGGTGAGACAGCTCGTGTCCCCCAGAGCCAGATCCCCACAAGACAGAAGCTGAGATTTGCTTTATATTTGATTTGATTTACATTTAACCAAGGACATGGTAACTCTGTCACGAGGTACTGCAAAGCAGCTGTCCTTTGGGCTGCACAGAAAATATGTTTCTCTGGGTAATTTGAAACGTGGATGTTTAGCTATGATTTGTGAGTCACTCTGAAGTTTCCATTTTTTTTTAGAAATAGAGAGTTCTGTATTTTAATTGCGACCATTGCCCTTATTTACATTCTTCATTTTTTAGAAGAAATCCAAGAGGTTTCCAAACATCCATTGAGCATTAACCTTAAAAATTAATTATCTAGATGTTTACAGCAACATTTATACACTGCGTTAGGAAAAGCAATTTGCTTCCCCAAAGAGTACCTATTTTTCAGTTAGCAAAAAAAGCTGTGTTATGTCAAGAATAACTCAGGAGGAAGCATCAGTCCATCATTTCAAATCAATTTCACAGTTGCAGGAAAGGTGAACAGAGTTTCCACAGGTGAAAATGCCAGGAAAATTTATCCTTGTTCTTAGCCTGAACTCCATTGTGTCAGACAGCAATATTTCAGGGTTTTTAAAAAACTTTTGTTTTTTGAAAGACCAACACAAATGTAAATGTTCTAATTTATAGTGGCAAAATTAGGTGTCAGATTCATTCTTGTTTTCAGTGAGCTTAAATTTTTCTTTTGGGCACTGAAGACAGAGAACATTTTTCCTGCTGAAATGTGGCTCCCCTTGCCATGGTCCTGCAGGTTCAGGTTAAGGAGGAGACACAGGAGCCCAGCTCAGCTTTGCCCTCTCCAGTCCCAGCCTCCCAGGAGAAAAGTTTATTCCCCACAGACCAGAAGAAAGTCCCTCTGCTATTTCAGCCACCAGAAATATATCTGTGCTAATTTACAACTGGAAAAAAAAAAGAGAGTTCATGTCTTTTATATCCCCAAATAAATAAACGAAACGGTTCAGACAATACAATGGAATCAGTATTTTCAAATGAGCTTTTTAATGAAGCCTGAATAGATTTCCAGCCCATATGAGCAGAAAACTAAGTAAAATCATTGGGGATTACTGTTAAAAAGCTCCTTGAAAAAAAGAAAAAAGGAGGAAAGAAAAAGAAAGAGAAATTTATCTTAGGGCAGAAAAGGCACTTTGGATACGAGGGGCAGCAGAGAAGAAAGTGTACAAGAACTGAAGATAAAAAGGTGTCATTAGGAAGATGGCTTTGGAGCAAATTACATAGAAATAAGATGAAATTTTTCTTAAAACCAAATAAGCAAACAAACCAGCTCCCCCAGCCCTCTGATCAGCAAAGAAATCACGACTGTCAGCTTTCATCTGCCTTGTACAATAAACCTAAACTCAAAAGAATAGTTAAGTTTTGATTCAAGCCACACAAAGCTAATTTTTGCTGGCCATGGCTTCCCCTAACTAGGTGTTTTGGACTCTGAGGAACGTGAGTTTTTCCAGGTTGGAGAGTGTTTTAGTGCTGCTAGTGTGTCAACTTTGAATTATACACGGATTTTTAAATATGGATCTGTTCCTCTACTTATGATGACAGGCACATTCACATCATATAAAATTGGGAATGAGGAGAGCTAAACAAAGCCAGTGAGTTCTGAATTGATCACCTAAAACATCTGCTGTATTGCTTAGGAATTGCAGCCCATATGGTATTTCAGAGCATCCAATATTTGGAGGCACACTACCTATGCAGAACATCCATAAAATGTCAGAAACACCCATTTTGGCCATTTCAGTCTTAACTCTGAATGTTCTTTTTTTAAAACAAAATGCCTAAAATTATTTCTGGTTTTATTTTTCTGTTTTATCATGTAATTTGATTGCAATCAACTTATCTCCTGCCCAAAGTCTCCCCTGTGCTTCTGTACACTGGGAATGTTAGTAGTGTTCAAAACAACAACATGAACATAATGGAAAAGAGAAAAAGAAGTGATCATCTAAATGTTATCCTTCCTATCTCAGCCAATCTACTCCTTGCACTTATTCTGAATCTCACCACCACTAGGGTACAATAATCCCACAGCAATCCTAACACAGTATTGATTAACAACAAATCAGAAGTACACATTTAAAATGGGATTTTGCTCTGATTTAACAATCCTGCTATATCACGCTCCAGGTCTTGCCAAGAGAAAGGATGTGACATTTTTCAACAACTGACCTCAGAGTGAATTAGACACCCAAATAAGTTTTGGGCAGTAATATATTTTTGAGAATTATTCTAAGCATCAAAATCTCACTAAAACAGGTCAGATTGGAGCCTCTGATTTTGCATCAAAAAAACAGCAAGGCAAAACATCTCATATCATCAAATAAGAGTATTTTTTTAAATCCTACTGGCCAATTATTCGCTTTGCTTTGTGAGTTTGCCTTGATTTGGGGGAGATAAGAAAGGCTGGACTGTCATATCCACTCAGACTACATCCAAAGGGAGAGACAGCTGCTGTGCAAAACAGAGAAAATACCAAATGAGGCACTGGAGCCACAGAGCCAGAGGAACCATTACATTGGAAATAAATTCTTCAAATGGGAGCTAGTCTAGGGAACACTAGAGGTTCAGAAAAGATGGCAGAGATCAGCTAAAATACTTGCAATTTCTCATGCCAGAGTTTCCCTTAACCAGTTCAAGCTCAGAAGGAGGTAAGGGCGAACCACGAATGAACACTTCCAAGTCTCTCTGGTAAACTTATTATTTGTTCTTGCAGTCTCTTGCAGAACTCAAGACAAAGGCTTTCCCTCTGCAAATAAACACTAATAAAAGTTTCTGTGTTTTCGCTTTCTCCTTTGAACCTAATACATTGGTAAAAATCAGTAGCAAGTTGCATAATTCTTAAAACCCCTCTAAATTTTATTGGCTTACATTCTACAAGTGATTACAAACAAACCCAGCACTGATGTACCCTTTATATCTTCAGGCAAACTGGAGATATCCTATTCACCCCCCTCAAACATTCAGAATTTCAGAATTAATTCAGTAATGCGGCATAAAAATATTCTGGGGTGGCTGAGAGGTGAGTCAGGTGCCAGTTCTGACAATTCCAGCTCACATAAACAGAAGGCAACCTGGAACCCAAATTGCAACACACAAAAATCATGTACCACTTAAAACAACTTCTGTGCCTAGCAAGCATTGTCCAGTTTAGCAGGATTATTATTTCTAACACTGGAATGCTAAAATATGGTATTTCATGAAGCTGCATTGTGTACTTAATGATAGCCAGCTGAATAATTCTGAAAATGAAAAGCTTATTTTCTCTCTTTGCACCCTGAGGTCATTGGAACCTAAGAGCGCAAAACTCACAGCTCACATTATCAATGCCACAAAACTTATCCTAAACCTAAAAGGCCTCAAATTTTGTAAGAAAAACAAAATTCAGAGCTTTTTTGAAGAGCAGATCCCAAAAGCAAAACTACTGCTAGAGCAGCGAGAATTCTGTCAGGGCTCCCTCTTTTGGCAACAAAATAAAAGCTTTGCAGATCACCGTGAAAAGCTTTTCACAAGGGGCTCTTTGCTTTCAGGAGTGCAAACCTCACATCACACATGGCCTGGCCTGGCTGCATTTTATCTATTTATAGGGGAGGCTTCAGGTGCCCAAAAGTCTTCATTTAGCCATACAGAAAATGCTTCTGCTCTTGAATTTTGGAGTTGCTTACACTGTCCCTTGATTCTTAAGATTACTTGGAGCAAGAGGAACCACTTGAAATTCCACATTTTGTTGGGAGAAAAATCTTTCTGGGAGCTAGGAGTTATAGGACTGGTCAGAAGCAGGCAGAAACAAAAGCCATTTGGCATTGGCTGGGATAAAAATCACAGGATTAGTCAGGAAAATAGGTCACAGAGGACAGGCCAAAGAACAAGTGTGAAAAATGGCTTTTTCTGATTACTCCCTCCCTGGGAAGTGTGCCAGAAAGTACAGAAGGTCTCCAAGAAATCTCCTCAGGCTAAGTTTCACTGTGCAACGTTTCCACAGAAGCTGTCAAATGGAAAAACATCTAGAAATTTTTTACCACTGTTGGGATTGCTGGTACAGAAGCTTTTTACCTGGACACTTTTTACCTGGACACTTTTTGCCTGGACACAGAGTTTGTAAGAGCTGCTGATGGCTTGGGAAAGGGCCCTGCCCTGAGCTTGGGCTGCACTGGCAAGGGGCTACACCTGAATTTGCACTTACCTGGGGGCTGGAATGGCCAAGGCTGTTCACCTAAGCTGTTACCACATTACTCTGTAAAATGGACTTTGGGGTCAGTGTGCACAACCTACAGGCAATTTAAGGCAAGTTCTTTAGTATTGTACTAAAACCCCAGACCCATTCNACTTTTTCCTTTTGCTTCTCTGTAATTTACATCACCTGATATTCTGAAATTCCAATTTTTTTACAATGGGAGCTTTTTAGCAACTTTTAGTAAGGGCTATGGAAATTTAAAAGTTCATTATGTTGTAATTGTCTCATCTAGGCCTCAAAGGCTTTTGTTGTTTCTGCTGTCCTGTGGGAAATCAAGCAATGGGGTGCTGGTTATGTGAACTCATGGAGAGCTCCTTATAAACATGACAGATATTATGGGGTCTTTCAATTTAAATACCCTGACTGCAAAAGGCAGATTATTCTGGATTTATACACATAAAGAGAATATCATGCTAACTTTTTATTAAAAATTAAAATCTTTTGAGTCACAACAGAAATCAATATACCACAATTTGAGTGAAGTAGAATGATGATCCTGTGGTTAAGTAATTGAAAAGGGAATTGAGTAATCTGTCATTCTCCCTGCTCTGGGCAACTTAGCTCTGGATGTCTTAAGCACTGCATCGTAGGCTCAAAAGAGTTAGACATCACGTTTCCAAAAGCAATTTCAGCAAGCAAGGCAGCATTTTGGGTACATTCCTACATAAAAGTCATATTTTCTTCATTTTGCACATCCCGGAGCTGTGGCCTTTTCTAACATCCTGGGCTAAGAGGTTCAAGGAGCTCAACAAGGTGGCCAGTAAGGATGGAAGGCATGGCCACACGACCCGAGACAATCAAGCAGTGCCCATCTCTAACCTGGCAGGTGAGAACCGACCCTGCTGTGAAATGTGAGGCTGGGCAGGAGCTGCTGAGAGCTCTGGAATGTGCAGAGCAGGTCTGAACCCAGCCCTTGCCTCAGGGGAGCACTGCACCTGCCTGCAACTGCCTCTGAAAAGCCTCCTAAGGAGTCTGACACCTCAAATCACTCCTGAAAATGAGACTGAACCACCTAAAGTGCTTATGCATTACTGTACATAGCGTTGTGGAGGTCAGGTTCTGAATTCAAGAGCTCTTTGGAAAACCAAACTGCTCAGCTAAGCAAAAGGGCTGCTGAATTTCCTTTCTTTTGTTCTTTCACCAGCATAAGTTTGCCCTAGGTGGGAGAACATCACGCAGTGTTGGGGAGTTAGACCAAGTTCTTTGTGCAGATTGTCCTTTGCTGTATGTGTACACACAATTACACAGATCACTGCCTGGTGATCGTGTGGTGGGAACTGGAGTGAGCTGGGCACACGTGGACAACCACGAGGATTTGAAGAGTAAAGGCAACACAAATGTAAAAAAGGTGGATGGTGAAGACAGGCAAATGATGATGCAATTCTGCATGAAAATATATCTGTGCAAACAGGATAGGCAAAATCTGTCCAGGCTTCAGTATGGACCTGAACAACTTCCAGAATCTGGAGTGATGTTTGCTTTCATTCCGTGCCATCAGTGCCTTGCTTGCACCCAACTACAGCAGCTCAGGAAGAGAAGTGTTCGCCTTCATTTTGAAATTGTCTGCCTTTTGTCACAACCTTTATTTCATTGGGTTGCTGAGTTTTCTGTCTTTATAAAATGCACCATTCAAGCTTCCAGCAGACATGCAGATTAGCCTTATCCTAAAGCACCTCATCTCTGTTTATCCCGGGATAATTAGTCACGTAAATTAGAAGCCATTACCAACGGCTACAAAAACCTTTAGCAAAGGCTTTTCCACAGGCTAAACATGTCTAAAATACTTTTAGGTCTGAGGGTTGGGAGAGAGGGGTATGTATGTGGGGGGAGGTGGGGGGAAGAGAAATATCATCATCAGAGGAAGGAAATTCTGGCAGAGGAAATGGGGCTGTGTTAATCTGTATTCATTCCTAAAGAAAGACTTACACCATTGTGTGCTGCCACGGTGATATATAGCAGAGGACATTTAAAATGCCAAGCCATAAAAGTGTATTTTCTTCATTACATTTCCGTTGAATGCTTTGATCTTCCCATTTTACACTATAAGTTTGATTCATCATTACTTTCCAGTAAGAAACTGCCACATTTGATTGTGGAAGAAAGAATTCTTATCTAATTGCAATTTGTAAGCACAGGATTTAGAGTATTGTTGCCTGAAAAATGGAACTGTCTAAATTATTTTCCCTGAAACGAACATCCTCAACAAATAAAAGCAACATATGATAGCTGGGCATAATTAAAGAAAAAATGACACCTACTGTTACATGAATAAAGAAAATATGTTGACGACAAGAAAGGGGAAAAAAAAAAAAAAGAAGTGATTTCCCTGCAGTTTTGGTAAAACACAAAAGCATCACATTTTAGTTCTTTTAACACATTTGCTCAATGAATTGGAAAAAAAGCAATCCCATCCTCCAAAGCAGGCTGTAATGTACAGTTATTTCCCTGCAGCACGTCAGACATTTTGGATTTAGTGTGCAGGCACAGCAGCCCTGCCTGAGTGTCCCGACACCCAGCAGCCTTTTCCTGAGCCATGGCACAGGGATGAGAACAGCCAGGAAAACCTGGGCATGTCAAAAACCTCCCTGAAACCTTCCTGTTTGCAGCTTCACTTTCAACAGCCATTTTGATCTCTTAAAGTGTCTATACATATTTTACAAAATCAGTTTTCAAGCAACTTTCTGCTTCTTCAAACCTTTTCTTTTTTTATTTTCTGCTTTATTGCTCATCATCCTAGCTCCCTCACATGTGCTTATCTATTCCATTCCCCAGTATTAAGCAACTCATAGAAAACCTCTGGTAACAAAACATGTAATATTCTGTTATCATTTGGCATTTTACCATTCAAAGCTTAGAGTATTTGTCTCTTTTTCCTTTGTTTTCAGCACTGTCCTGTCTCACCCCTCCCCACAGCATTCATATATTCATTACAGATGCCTTGATAAACTCGTTTCCACTCCATGGGGTATGAATAGGGTTATGGAAATCACCTATCTATAGCAATACATGATAACAAATATGCAGTGATAGCTCTGAGAGATGAATTATTCCCCATTCTCAACAGTATAATTTGTAACCTGTTGGAGGAAATGCTATCCTGATATTAGTGAGTTTTCCAGCCCGTTCTGAGATCCATTCTGCTCCAGCTACTCCCCAAGTGTACTCAAGAAAGTTTGAAGCCAGACTGGCTATTTCTACCCAAGCTGCCAAGGCACCTTTGACTGCAGATAAGATATATTCAGACAATAATGTGTAATGTACTTATAGAAATATACCTAGAATATGACTAAGTACTACAGAAGCACTGTTAGAATCTACTATAGTGATTATAAGCAAATAATCACTATGTAAGTTAATATAAACACAGTCAAAGGAAACACTATGAATCCATAAAAACAACAAAAAAAAATCTAATTATGTATCTTCATTGCTTACAAATGGTCTTAAGTATTGTCTTAAAATACAGAGCATTATTCCAAGTAGAAGCACAGCAGTAATGACTGGGTTTGCAAGGTAAAAAAAAAAATTAAATGGTTACTCTGGAATTCAGGTCATACTGCAGCAGCAGTGGGGTTGAGCAGCTGTGTGAGGGATGCAGCCAAAACCTGGTTAGAAGCCACTGGCCTTTTCTAGAGATGGAAGAAACACTACATGAGTCACCTTCTGAGCCACCTGCAAACTGCCTATCAACGAGCTCCCAAAATAGCAAAGTCGTGGTGGGGGGTGGGCATGTGCATCTCTTTCTTGGAACAGGATCTCCAGTTAGTAATAATAAATAAATAATGAAAAGAGGGTTTTATGCAAGAGTAAAATATGTTTTTCAAACGGCCAGGTACTGAACCGGGTGTTTGCAAGCTGTGACATTTCATGACAGCTGAATTCCAAGAGCTGGAGAGATCTCACGAATTCCAGAGCTGGAGAGAGGCCTTACTAAGGCAATGTGATAATAACCACCTTGAAGATGAGTGCCCATTTTACCCAGATTTCACTGACCATGGCTACAATGCCATGTTTCACCTCGATTCTTTACATGGAATTGCTCTCTGCACTGCCCATCGTTAGGACAAACCCCGGTACTGGAGCAGAAGAATTTTCCTGTGCACCTCAGGTGAATATCATGTAAAATCCAGGAAGCTGAGCTCCAAACCCAGTTATTCCAGTGGCAGTGTGGGTGCTGAGCTTGCCAAGCAGAGCCTGGCTCCCAGCAGCACTGGGAGCAGCTGTCAAAGGCTGCTCAGCATCCCTGTCACTGCCTGCAGCCACAGCTACCCTTCCTGTGTATGGAGAAGGACCAATCAGATTAGAAAACACTTACTGACATTAAGCATCCATTAGATGATCTCCCAAGGTCCCTTCCAACCTCAATGATGCTATGAAATATTCTTTTATGTCAATAAACACAAGCAGATCTGATCAAATATTGATTTCCAGCACTGCTCTTCCCGAGGCAGCTTCTCAGTAACATTGTGAGGAGTCAAGAGATGGGGAGGATGAGGGATGTTTTCCCCCACCCTGTCTCTCTTTGGAAGCCTCAGGGAGCTCTCTACAGATTCAAGAGAAACAAAACACACGTGGCTTTGAAGAGAAACAGCTCCTTCTTAGGACTGTCGGTACTACCTTGGGTCTGAGGGGTTTTTCTTGGACCACTGGAAGGAGAAGTTTTGTACCAGGCTCTGGATGTCCCCTCCACCATGTGGACTCCACAAGCTTCTCCAAATCTAAGATATTAATAAAAATAAAAGGAACAAGCAAACAAGAGCGTTCCCTGGCTTCTTAGCCCAGGCAGAATTCTTGTTTCTTAAAAGGGAAAATTTCCATTTCTATCAAATAAGTTATGGCTATTGCTGCAGACATTCACTTCACATGAAAGATTTCTGGATACTTCAATGTTAGATAAAAGCCCTGAAATATCTGGGATAAAGGACTGTCCCCGGCCCATGCTATTTCAAAATATTTGCCAGGCAAAATCAAAATGTTACCTTCTTCAGTAATAAAAAGGGCATTATTTATTTATTTTTCAATTTCCCCTACAAGTTCCCCAATGTACAAAGAAAGTGGCATTCCTGCAGAGCATATCACAAGCATTTGGGAGAGTAGGAAAGAAAAAGGAAAACTCTCCCAAACTCTCCTCTTTTTCAGTAGCATCATTCTATGATCAGGTGTGAGCTGTTTTGATT
>VWZV01006848.1:836431-1058703 GCA_013397155.1 Irena cyanogastra | reverse complement strand
TTTTTTTTTTTTAATTGCTTTCTTATATTGTACCAATTTTTTTTTCTTTATTGCAGAAAACATTTTCAGTCTGGGATAATTTTTAACTACTTCATTAAATTGTCCTAAAATACAAAGAATTTCAAAACAGTGTGCTTTTATGATGTGAAAATCCATCCTAGAGCTTTATGGAGCTACTGCTGTGAAATCATAAATCAGCATGGGCAAAACAATGAACCATAATATTTTGCACTGATGTGGGAGGAACAGTTTCTGGTCTTTTATATAACTTCTAATCTATGTTAAGCAAGAAGTAGTAAGACTAACTTAGACACACTGTCAGAGTTTGAAAACAGGTATGATAAAGAAAAAGAATTCACCATTGTCTGTCAAACAGTGCAAACTCAGGCCCTTCCAAAAATGATCTGAGCATCCTCAAATCCAAAATTAAGTCGGCAGAGTCCTGCAGTAGCTCTGTGCTTCTGAAACTCAGTTGCCCATTTTTAATGGAGAATGGCAAAATACCTTGTGGGGATACAGAGCAATTTAAAGCATTATGAAGACAAAACACTAAGTACCACTTCTTACTGTACACACCATTTCATCAGGGCATTTTTAATCAGCATGCCTCTGAGAGAGCCGAGCTCGGCTCCACAATATTTAATGTCAATGGCTGCTGGTTAGCAGGGGTGGCAATTCTGCTTAGTGGGGACATCTTCCAGTGATTTAGCAGTGATTAGTGCTTCTCAGCCTCCTGCTGCCTGTCTGCTTCTTGCTCTAACAATAGCTGCCTGCTTTCCCCAGCCCTTCTGCCTGCTAGAAATTGCTTTCACTGTTTTTCCAGCATCTCCTTCTTCGTGCCACCCTCCCAGGGAGAGCTTTGGTCCCAAGGGCTTGGGAAGACCCTACTGCACAAGCAGAGGTGCCCAGCTGGCACCATTGCACTGCTGTGGGAGCATCCAGTCCCCTTCTCAATGGGATTTAATCTCATTTAATTATGATAATCAATAATCAATATCAACATTTAATTCCCCCTCCATGGGTCTCTTCAGTGGCACAAAACACTTTGACAGAAGTTTTCAGCCCCCTGGGTATGAGCACTGTTGTAGGAAGGGAATTTTTTATGACTTTCTTCATCCATTCAACAGGGAGCTCAGCACACGCTGGCCCTCTAAGAAATTCAACAACTTTTTGATAATTTTTGTTTGCTCCTTTTCTCTGGGACAGAATTATCCTTTTGCACATTTTGCCTCTGGTGTGCTCACACATTAAATCCCAGTAAATGTATTAGTGGTGCTGAAGTCTGCTAAAATTCCAGACCTGCAATTTCAATCCTTTAACTTTAAATCTGTAATATCATTTGACTGCTTCCTTCCCAATGAAAACAGTGGTTGTACTTTTGTGGGTTGGGCTGGTTAAGTGATGATTCATTAAATTCCAAGAAAAAAAATATCTTGCAGTTTTTAATAATTAGTTTCATTCAAATTTAATAACAATGCAGCTTGAATAGAATCCTGATTTAGTGACAGAAAATAACAGAAACAGTCCTTGCTTTTTATTTCTTCTCACTGTAGAACAATACCCTTCTCTCATAGGACACTTTGGGCTCATTATATCAGCAGTAGATGATACCATGTCTAAAATATCAGTTATCTGTCATTGGGTTTGCCATAAACTTCTTGTGTAATCTTCACCAAGTTACAAGTTTACCATCTAAAGGAATTAACTTCACACTGTGCTCTACCTGTTCTAGACATTATATGGTTTCCTTAATAAATATAATGGCAAGAACAGATAGGAGGATATTTAAAAGTGTTTTAAAGGAGAGACAATTCTAAAATACTAGGGGTTTTTTTGGTTTTTTGTTTGGTTTTTTTTGGGTTTTTTGTTTGTTTGTTTGTTTTGCTTGTTTTTTTCTTTGCTAACAACCAGGGAACCTTAAAGGAAGTCTTTGAGCAATAGCTGTATTCCTGGCATCCACTGCTGTTAGAAGAATTTGCAGATTTTTTGGTATTCAAATGGCATCAATAAAATGATGGTTTATGAGCACTCTTTAAAATGCAGAGAGGGAAAGAGAATACAGAAAGCTGTGTAGTAATACAATATTCCAAAGACTGCAGCCTATGAACCCAAGACAATAAGGACTCTATAACAATGGAAGTCTACAGTGTACATAGAGTTTTGATATCAGACAATTTTTTAATCAGAGAATGAATTTTATCAATGTTGGTCTAAAGTAACCTTGGGCACTGTTAAGATTGCTAAAGGGGGAAAGAGACTGGATAAAATAATTACATATAAATCTCCAAGAAGAAATTGCATTTGATCCCAAGTACACATGGAATATATTACAACCAGGCTATTTTTAAAATACTCAAAGAGATTGAAGAATAAGAATTTTCTTGGGCACAAAAAGGAAAAGAAAGCACTTACTTTTAATAAACATTTTATAAATTGTCCTTATACTTCTTTAAAGACTGCAGGAGAAATACTCACTGGATGTAAATGGTTCTAGACCTGCGTCTGCAGAAAGTGTCCAGAGGCAAGACCCACAAAATTTGTACCCCTAGATTGCAAACTAGAAGCAATTTCAGAACAGAAAGACAAAATGAAGAACCCAGCCACTGCTGGAGCTGGAGTCCAGCTGTTCTGCTGCTCTGGCAGCACCTGGATTTAGGGGCTCACTTTGAGCTCCATCTTCAGCAGCGCAAAGAGAGACAATTTGGGGTCAGCTCAGAACACAGGTGAGGCCCCTGCTCTGGCCACCCTCAGCACCTGCAGCCTCCCAAGGTGCCTCTGCACCACACTCAGACTTGACCCCTAAGTGCCAAGATTTTTCAGCATTGTTCAGGAATCAATAATTTTTTTTTCTGTTCATCTTTACAGTGAATTCTACACGTGTGGAAAACTATGCTCAGCAAGTGATGAATGTCCACTGGAGACCAAAGCTCCTGAGACTGGGATAACAATACATCTTGAACTACTCCCTCAAAAGTTTCTGCCATGCCAAAGCCACTGAAATTCAGTATTATTGAGGCAGCCCAAGTGAAGCTGAGCTGTATTTCTTACTCAGAAACAATTTGGTGCACTGATTTGCATAATGGTGCACACATTTACATTGTGAGCAACTTTTGTAATACTGTGTGTGGATGTTCCATGTGTCATAAACTGACTGAAGTTCACAGCCTTGGATATTTAGAAACTAATCATCTAGTGTAAGTTAGTTACCTTGTCTCTCTTTAATATCAATGGATGGATAAAATCCCCCTATAGGATGAATCTTTTTACTTCTCTTGGATAAATGTCTTAGGGGAGAGTGAATCATCTTTTAGAGTTTCCTTGCACACACCAGCAATTTAGAAAGAGCCCAAATTGGCAGCTCAAACAAGGTCTTCACCAAGGTTTGTCATCAGATGAAATTAATTTTGCCCTCAAGTTTGTCAAGACTAGGAGGCACATGAGGACAGCTACTTCCCTGAGCCACCCAGCTGCTGATGCTTCTTTCTGGATTAGGTATTTTAAACTTAATCTTTGTAGGAAGATTCTCAACACAGTTGCAAAGAAAGGGGGGAGAAACTCCCATTTCCAGTTTAAGTCCCTTTAGCAAGAGATGCTATAGAATAAGAAAAATCTAAAAATAGGGAAAAGAGTTTTGAAATACTTAAACCACATTACATAAGCAGAACTAACACGCAAAACAAGTCAGATGAATTTCAAATGGTCCTAAATATAACATTGTAAATAATACCATTTGGGAAGGCTGACTTTCTGAATCAGAAAGCCAGTTAGCATTAATGGACATAACTTCTGGGAGAGATAACAAAATGAAAGGAGGTTAAGGGTTGAACATTTTGTTCTGTTTATTCTCTGAAATCCAATTAACTTCAGGTATTTGAGAAGACAAAGCTTGAAGAAGACATCTGAAGAAACATAAGAGATTGAGACTCTTGAAGGAACAGGAAGAACTCTTGATACAAACATTGCCACACATCCAACAGGGTAAATTCTTTGAATTAGGCATGAAAGAAACAAGAGCCCTTCCCAACAGGCCAGAATGGAGGTATTTTTGTAATTTCTGATCTTCTTTCTGTGCCTCTAAAGTCATCACCTCCAGCAGCTTGAAATCCAGCACTGCTGCCTGTGCCAATACCTGTATTCATTAGCACCAGCATCTAACAATTGCTGTGTCGCACCTGCTCAGCATTGGGGTTAGGGGCTCATTTGTGCTCCTTGGATGCACAGGCAAGAAGAAAAGTTGAGATGCATAAGAGGAACTTGCACAAACAACTTGTTAGTGATTTAAAAAAAAAAAAAAAAGGAAAAATGTTCCCCCAAAAGAAGGGAAAAACCCAAGCTACTGTTTTGGAATATAGAGGTGCCACAAACACAGCATAAGTTTGTAGCATAACTAGCAAAAGTTTTGACCAAGATGCGTGAAGGTGGATCTGCCATGATGCTTCTGCAGCTCTGAGGGAAAACCACTCAGTCACAGTGGAGAACAAGAGAGAGGAGTAAACTCTGACAGGATGAGCCACAACCTCCCAGCCACCAGGTCCATGCATGCCCAACGTGAGCCTCACATGTTGCTCTGCTTTCACAAGAACAAGTGCAAAGAGGGTAAAAGAAAACAGCTCCATCACACTGAACAATCAGGATTGAGCCAGGAGAGAGGTACACCATAGAACCAAGTAAACACATACACACAGGTGTATACCCAGCTTTCAGAAACTGATAAAAACCAGACCATGACTCAGCTGGTAGAATTAGGTGTGCCTGATGTTAGTCATGCTTGCACTTGCATATGAAGAAAACGACCTGCTTGGAGTGAGCAATGGCAGGCACAATGTTAATTTTTTTCCCATATAATGGCTGAGGTAGGGAAGCCTCTTTGCAAACTAAGCCCCTGAAAGAAATCCAGGGATGAAGTGACTTTGTTGTACTGAACAGGAGCTCCAGCTAATTTCAGGCAAAAGCATTCCCTCGTTTTCACCCAAAAGTTCTGTATCTCCATCATGGAGTTCTAGTGCAGAAACTACATTAACTTCTGCTGTGTTATTACACTAAAAAAGAAGAAAAATTAAGAAAAGAAGCTTGGAGATACTAGATATCAGTAAAATACAAATGCTAGCACAAAACTAACTGTAATTTGTGTAGCTGTAAGCGAAGGTAGATAAACACCTGAAGGGAAACCATACAAATTGAAGATCTGTGCTCTCCTAAAGTCAGTAGGATTTCTGTATTTCTGGACCATCTATATTCTCTCAAACACTAAGCTTGCAGAAGAACTTTCTCTGTATATACAGACATGTTTTGAAAATGGCATTCTGTCAAGTCACACTCTGTGGGATCCATCTCACTTATCTTTACAGGATATGCATCAAAGCTGAACTGGTCAGCTGGGATTTTCTTAAAATAAGAGAAACTGGCCCCTCCAAAGGACTGTCAGTCTCAACTATCGTAAACAACAAGCTCAGGATGGACCACAATGCCCTGTAGATGTGGGGATGTTTTTTGTCTTCATCTATTCCTGAAGAAATCCAACTCTAATTGATAAGGTCAGACAAGAATAATTCTCCCCAGTAAGACAACACATTAGCATGTTCTCCTGGAGTCACAGATATGTTTCAGAAATAAAGAGCAGCCTTGGCTGAGGGAGGGAATGTAGAATTGGATCCCTATAGCGCTAGACAGAGCGTCAACAACACTGGCTGTAGCTGAAAGGTATGAAATGAGCTCTCCATCCCACTGCTGCCCATGCAACTCTCTATTCCCTGTAGTGCTGCTTCTCCTCTTTCACCCTACTACAGTCGATTTGGGATTAAAATATGAAAGCAACTAGAGCAGAGTAGTTTTATTAAACAGCTGCTGGAGAGGAAGGCTTTGAGCTACCTCCTGTTACTTTGAAAGATACAATGCCAATAAATCTCCTTCTGAGTAATGGCAACAACATGCTCAGTGTTAGGACTGGTCTTGCCCTGTTTGCTTGTCCTGTGAGAAAGATGAATGGCTGTCATGCCTCACATGAGAATCATAAATAGCCTGGTATGAGCAAACGAATTCAGTGTTTATGGGGCACCAGTGCCAGTGAAAGCACTTGTTGGGAGCGTGCCAGCTCTGGCTTGCTTGTGAAAACCACTGAGTTTTCTTTTCTCACATCAGTCCTTCTAGTAAAGAGGCCTTTGGAGTTTATGCCCACATCAGTATGAGCACTGTGAGGGAAGCAGTGCCTGCTTTTAGTTGGGGAGAGGGTTACCAATGCTTCCATAAATTATGTTCTAAGTCTGTAAAAATAGCAGTAAAAAAAAAAAAACAAAAAACAAAAAACAAAAAACCCAAAACTAAAAAAAAAAAAAAAAGAAAAGAAAAAAGAAACCTAAATGACCAAAAAACCTTTTTTTCTGCTTCTATGAAAACTGAGCCCAGAGATTTCATAGAA
This sequence comes from Irena cyanogastra, assembly GCA_013397155.1. Taxonomy (NCBI): domain Eukaryota; kingdom Metazoa; phylum Chordata; class Aves; order Passeriformes; family Irenidae; genus Irena; species Irena cyanogastra. Next base: position 1,052,288 of record VWZV01006848.1, on the reverse strand, counting down.
ATGGTAGATAGAACTGAAAAGCTGGACAGCACTGAAGCCAGGAAAGGAAACAAGATTTCTCTAAAAGGTCTGAGAAAAGGTTATCAGTCTAGATAGGCAACATTCTTTAATGAGGAACTTGTAGGCAGAACAAAACAAACAGTATGGGTGGCAACTTGCAGTCTCAATTATCTGGAAACAACTGTATTTGTTGAGAATAATTTTGAAATCAGAATGTCTATCCAAGTAAATATCTAATGTCAGTTATATTGGAGGACTTGTTTACTCTACATTAAGGAGGTTCCCATCCATTTGTATCCAGCAAAATAAAACAGGCACTGCCAGCCAATTAAACTGGTTCCAGTTACTGTCTATAAATCTGTAAATGGCCATTTTTTAATATATTTGTCAATTCTTATTTTAATTATGTAAGAACTACATTTTATGATCATCAAATTAAAACAGAAGCTAACCCATCTCATTAAACCTATCTGAAAGGAAACAAAATGCACACTGAAGTGATAAATACCAATTGTTCAATCATCTATCAGTACTGAGAGCCAACAAGCCATTTTCCTTAAAAACCCTGAAAAAGGGTGAAGCAGTATTTCTGAAATAAATGAGTCTGGCAACATAACCTGAAATGGAAAGGGCACTCCTGAATATTTCTCACCCCACCACAGCACTCAGAGTGCCTTGGTTTTGGCTAACAGGGAATGTCATGTGAGGAGACTTCCCCAGGGCAATCAGGAGCTTCTGGGACTGGGATTTTCTGGGGTCTGTTTTAGGGGAATAGAAATAGCATTTGGCTACTAAAATCCTGCCTCCATAGCTCCTACAAATTTGAGCCAAGTTCTCCAACAGGGAATGGTTAGTAACACAGATAAATGTGTTTTACTCCATGCCCTGCAGCATCTCTAATCTTGATTATACAATGAAAACCACAGCTCATACTCCATTCTAGCTACCCCGAGTTAAACCATGCTGAAAATTTCTGGGCTTCTTGGAGTCCATGGGCAGACCAGTTGATCAGACAGCATTTGGAGCCAGATTTTCTGCTGGCTTAACACCATTAGTGCTGGTGGAGTTGTGCCAACAGAGAATTTGGCCCTTGAGCTTGGAGTCAGTTTTCTGAAAACCTGTCCATTTCCAAGCAACCACAGAATGTGCTGTGGAGGGCACACAGAGACCAAAGCAAATAAGAGGTGCTTTTTTAAAAAAAAAATTCATGTGAGTACTTTTGGTCTGTCACCAAAAAATAAATAGTGCCTTCAGCTTTCCACCATCTGCAGCACCTGTAATTGCACAGTCCAGGCTCCAAAGGGGCCTGCAGGCTGAAACTGGTTTTGGTTTTAGATCTTGCAAGTGCTCCATCTCGTGCGAGGTAATGCTGGTTTTGTAAGACTTTTTCAAGGTTTAATTGTCTCACAGTACATGTGCAATTCACTCAGGTCACTTGCATGCAAGCACTGTTTCTAATATGTCCTGCCTATCTTTTCATACCATTTTTTAGTGATCAGGAAAGATTTTTTCACTGTTTTCTCTTCCCCTACTGTTCCTTTTTTCTGCCTGCTGGCAATAATTATAAGTTGTGCAGACACAAAAAGGCGGATATTAAATACTCTGTATTTTATTAAAAACACTGTCATAGGCTTCAGTCCTGAACCAGCAGTCTGACTAATACATATTTGCCTTCCTTTGGGACATAAACATAGTCATTGTTCCTGACAAAACAAAAAAAAGGGGGGGAAAGAATTGTAGCTATTTAGTAACAATTTAAGGTTTTCATTTACTGCCTTGCAATGCAATAATGTACATGCAGCTGTGTAATTGTTTTTCCTATGCATTCTAGTTGAAATGCATCCTACTTCTTAGATTCATGGCAATGAAACATTTATAGCCTATATTCTGGGATTAATTTATATTTATGGTATTATATTACATTATCAATATTAACATGCCACTCCTCCCCTTTAATTGTCCTTTTCATAGTAACAGCTTCTGTGAAGAAATCCAGTTTGCTGGAAATTTCACACAAAATTTTTTATCCTATCCTAGTCTAAGGATGTTTGGCCAACTCTTCAGGTGATATAGCATTAGCTGATTTATACCAGCTGAAGGTCTCATATCTCATCTCAAACTGTGTCTCACATCAGTTCTCAGACTGTTGTGATAATTCTTCAACTTGATCAGCTCTGTTTCTGCCATTGCCATACCCTTTCTTTCACTCCTTGTTTGCTGAAGGAAGGTGCACGTGGAGAAAGGTGTAGGTGAAGAACACACCCACAAAGTTAAATTCTGTAAAAATCTCTGACCCAATGCACAGGGAAAACATCCTCTTTATTGGCTTCATGCTGTGTTTGCTGCTTACTGCTTGGTTTTTAGAAACGTTTGCTGATCACTGTTCAATGCAGTTCTGGCTGGAATCAAACGAATTGGACTGGGCTTGAACTGCTGGGGTAAAATGCTGGTTTACAGCTCAGCTCTATTTCCTACCAAATGTGAGAAAGAGAAGACCCTCTGCTGAAGTTGTATTGGAACAGCAGAATTAAAGTAAATGAAATTGGGCAAAAGCTCTAACTGCTGAGCTTTGGAGTCCAGAGATAGTCTCAGATAAAATATCTTTAATCAACTTAATACCACAACAGTTAAGGAAAGAACTTGTGTCATGTTCTTAGGGTGAGAGATCAGAGCATCCTGAATTTGTATATAGATAATACAGTGGCTTGGATATTGGTTTCATTTCTGTCTGATGCAGGAAATGGAATTAGTTTCTTGGACATATAAAGCACCAGATAATACTCTCACAGCCCTTTGCTTCTGGGTAGTATCTATCCTCAAATGATCTGAAAATGTATTACATGGCGTGAACTGCACAGCAGCTCAGTAAAGCATGAAGATTGCAGTTGATTATCAGACAGCATTAGTACTACAGACCATAAAAATATTTCTTTACCTGCTGCATTAAGTCCTGGTCAGTGGATCTCAAGGAGTGTTAACCCTTTGACACAGATGAAATAAGTGCTGTGGGCATCCAGCCCAGAGCATACAGCAAAGGCTGGGGCCTCCCCATTCAGAGGGGAAAAAGGACACAGACAGTAAGGAATGGTGCAAAAGAATTAATGTGACTGGCATTTCCCACTATTAAGTGGCAGGAGACAAGGACAGTTTAATAAAACAGAAGGGCTGAACGTTTGAAACATTATATGAATAATTCTTAAAATATGCATTGGCTAATCTCTGAAACACTCTAGCACAAACCAGTAAAGAAAGATTTAGTGTGATTTAAGAATTGTTTGATTTCTGCACATCTAATGAGACTATTCAGGGGTACTTTTGGGTAGAAAGAATAAAGGAATTAGTTCTTTGCTTAGGGTAAGACTTTAACCATTTTCTGGTATTTTAAGAAGAAATCAGGCCATAATATGTAATTCCATGGCTGCCCACTTTAGGGACTCTCAATGACATGTTTGTTACAGCTCATGACTGGTTATAGGATGCAGTTGCTCCTTGATCTGATTTGGTGTGGTTGCTCTTGTACAAATGCTTGGGGTGAGGTAAGAGTGATTTACCTGAGGTGACAGAGAGAATCAGTGACACAACTGGGAGCAGATCCCAGGAGTCTGTATCTCAGCTCCAATAGCTAAGAAGTTGACACTACTCACTTCTCAGTTTTGTAAATAAAGGAACAAAGACCTCTTCAACAGAGAAAAAAGGCACATTAACTTTGGAAGGATGAGGCACTTATTATCTGTATGCACATACAGTACCTAAATTTATTATATTTTTAACACTGAGACAAGGTAGGATTCTATTAATTTTGCTGGAATTGGTTTAGGCTCATTCAGTGAAACAAGGAGTTAAAGCACATCTGGTTGCTGCAGTGGTTACTGAAGTGTGCCCACTGAAATTTGCCTTCTGCAACCTCTGCACTGCTGCTGCTGCTTCCTGTGCTGGGAAATGCATGGCCCTTGGCTGTCTGGTGACTCCACCTGCACCTTGCCAGACCCACTGAAGTGTGCCCCCAAGTCCATGATGGGCAGAGAGAAGGAGGACAACCACAGAACCACAGAATGGCTTGGGCTGGAAGGGACCATAAACAAGGCTGTAGTTGCAAGCCTCTGCTTCTTCCTCCAGATCCAATCCCAGCCTTGCCAGGGCCTCTAAATTAACTCCCCAATGCTACTCAGTCCCTAAATCTATAGCTGAAGAAGCAAGTAATATAAATTTATTTTAAAATCTGTAGGATTTCAGAAGTGTTGGAAAATAATAATTTTTCTATAACACCAGCTAATGCCCCTTCTGATTTCTATTGCCTGTTCCTACACTGGTAACTAGCCACAAAATAACTAGCAACTTGAACTTCTGCCCTGGGTGAAAAGATTCAGATCAAATCCATCATTTCTAGACACCAGTGGTTTCTCAAGTAACTGAAGCTTCTGCCAGGAAGTAAAGAGAAAAGAAATACATAGAAATATGTCACAAATTAATTTTCTATTTGAACTCTGTTAAGCCTCAAGCAGGACTCACTTCACTCGTCTCAGACTTTTTGGGATGTACTGATGTACTTTAGCACCTTCATGTCACTGCCACTACTGCCAGCAATCCTCACCAAATCTAAAGCATCTGGTTTCATTTCTGATCAAATTCAGGAAGGAATCCATCCCCTGTGAAGAGCTGAATTTGACTTGAACATAAAATTGATTATCAGCGTCAGACCATGTAATTCCCTTGGTAAACTATATCCTGCCTTAGTCCTGCTGAGGTCACTGCCAGGGGGACAGAAAAGAGTGAAAGTTGGATGAAAGTCCAATACATCAAGTGCAGACTAGTGAGATGTTACAAAGGGATGTGCATTTTGAATTTATCAGAGGCAGTTCTAAAACATTTAAAAAATTATCATTTGTTGTCATGGCTTTCATGCTCCAAAGGCTGCTGGTGTCTTGTTTCTGAGAATGCAAGTAGACTTCTCTTTCTAAGCACTGCTTTGTGTATGCATCAAAACTTACTTTGTTTTGACCATCTTTATGCAAAACCCTATTTTCTCTTTAATTATCACCACTAAAACTTGTGTTTAAATAAGCAATCTGATCTCTGTGTGGAAACCCACTGCATATCTGTTTGATCTGAAGACAAACTGGTGTGTTCAATCTGCTGAAAGTAAATCTGTGACATGAATATTCACAGTCCATTTAAACAAAGCTTCACAAAATAATTTGAGTGGTTACTGAGAAGCACTGCAGAAGGTACTGTGCCTGGTGAATTCTCTCTTCTCAGATGTTTGAAAAGATAATTGCTGCCTACACCTTCTATATGGAGAGATTGAAAAAAGGCTTTGGACAATAAGATGCAAAGAACACACTACTGTTACCAGTGGGCTGAAATATCTCATCCACGTGTACAGTTGACATAAATCCAAATTAAGGCTGATGTGGAGAGCCTTATACTCTGATTGCCAGCTCCATACTTTCCTTTATACAAAGTCTTTAGCCTCTGAAAGACTGTCAGGTTTATTTTCCTTAGCTCAGCATTCATGCATGCAGATACATGCACAAGCATTCACCCTCTTATCCATCCTTCAATTTTTTGTATACACTCAGAAGACTCAGAAAGCAAAATATGCTGATATAACTTCATTTAGTTTGCTTCTAAGATGGTTTTAGTCATCAGGGTGTAGGCTGCTGTTTACACTAGATGACTCTCCCCTGGGTAAAGAGCTACCTGGAGGAATGGGGCTTTGGGGAGAACTGCTTTTTCTCTGTGAATTCACATCCTGCTCATCAATTCCCAACTCCCAGGATTCACAGCTCATGCACCACTGAAGGGGAGAAGAAAAAAATGCAATAAGAAGATAAAGTATGTATCAGTGTGAGAGCTGAACAGGAAAGTGCTGGCACATCTCTGTTAACCTCATGCTTTTGTAGCTGCTCCCTTGTGGCCAGGCACGTTTGGTGTCACCAGAGTAAAGCCAGAGTCAGGGTTTGCACATCCAGGTGCAGCTCAGGGAGATACCAACAGAAACACCAGTGCTGCCCCTCTGTTCAGTTTCCTTGTAACATTTATCACTCTCTTTTTTTCCAGTTTTTTTCTGTTCTGACTATTCACAGGGTCCCTGTGAGGGCCATCAGGAAGTGAACAGTGACCAGGGGTGGAAGTTCAGGAGGATCAGGGATCCCCTCTGATAACTTTCCCCTGAGTATTGCCCACTGGGCACTGCTGGAGCAAGAAGCTGGAATGCACAGGCCTGTGGTGACCCCCAGAATGAAGGTTATTTCATTATTTACTGTTGTTCCTGGTATTTGCCCAGTCACATGGATGCAAAAGCCCCATGCTAGAAGCTTCCCACAGAACCTGTGAGCTTACCATGCTGTCCCCATGCACAGCCCTGTACAAATAATCCTAAAAGCTTTACCATTTGTATATGTGTTGAGGGAGAGTTAAAAACACCTACAAACTGAGGGAAGGCAGGTATCCATTCATCCATGCACCTGCACTGTCTGGTTTTCTGTTCTAAACGTGGTGACATCAGCATTAGTGACCCGAGGGAGCACTCCTGATGCCCACAAAACTAGTTTTATTTAGAGAAAGCAAGCCTTTAAATAACAATACTGAAATGTTCTTATTTAGTTGCATCTGTAAGGTTTTACTCAGGCATTGCTTGGTATTAACATGCTGTGTTTATCTCTAAGTACCAAACTCCTTTCTGCCCAAAAAAAAAATGATACTGAAAATGCATAAAAGCAACATACTGTGAATAAACAGCTTATCTTGGGGGGAGAAAGATAAAATTCACAAAACTAAAAATGGGGGAAACCTCCTTCACTGTTGAATTTACCATTTATAGATTAATCTGTCCATTGTGTTGCTATGAAAAGCTTTTCTGGCATTCTACTCAGAAAAACAAAATCTACATTTAAATGAATGTAAGAGTGTACTACAGCAGGAGCCTGTCAGACTGTTTTATACCTCATTGCTATAATTTAATGTTATTGATGCAACCTAGATTATGTTTGAGAAATGAGATTGTGCAAATTCTCTCTCATAAATCAACCAATGTGGCACAAAATATTAGGCTACAGCATTATGTAGTTCTGAAACTATTATATGACCTCAAAGTTCCCTAAAAGGCTTCAAATTGGCATAGACTAAGAATTTGCTAAGGGTATGTTTTCAAAGGGAATAGCTGTTGCTTGTTCATGGCTTAAACATCATACTATGCCAGTAATAAAATACCAGTGATGCATGCAAATGGAAAATCGTGCTGCTTTTTGTGGTAAAAAGGTTAATTCCTTTGGAAGAAACCAAGTCCCTGGATAAAAAGCATATCTCAGCCACCTCACTAACACACAGACATTTCAGTACAGTTTTATTGTATACAAGGGCTAGGAAAATCTAATAATATCCTGCTTTTTTCCCTAAGATTCAGCAGGTAAAAGCTCTGATTGAATTTCATCTTGATTTCATTAAATATTCATAAAGGCCAATTAGAAGGGCAGCTAAGTAGGCCACAAGGCTCCCTTCCATCATCCTGTCAAAGGCAGTCCATCAGACAGTCCTGTTTGCATTAGGGCCTGTAGTCAATATCTTCATTCAATCTTTATGTAGTATCCCTCTAAATCACTGCTCCATCCCACTTTACGGCTTTTATGGACAGACAAGGGGGGAAAAAAATCTAATAATTCTGAAGGCAAGATGCTTACTCGGTAGAAAGCAAAATGCAAATGAGAAAAAACATCCTCAATCAAATGTTGGAATGAAAATCTTTTCTTTAATGAGCAATGACATTGGTAGAGCACTGATTACATTGAAGAAAAACTGTTTAAAATTCATAATCAATCAAGCAAGTTTATTTTAACCTTTCATGACTAAACCGCTGGGTTACAGTTTAATTTATTGATGGTGCTTATCTCTCCCTTCAACCACTAATTTTAAAATTACAACCCATATAGAATATGCTGAGTTGAGTCACGAAAATATATACTGATGTTTATATTCAAAGAAACCTATTAGCTCTGCCTGTTTCCCTTTAAAGATTCAGTGGCCTTTCCATACGTGCCATGTTATAGATATTTGCAGTTTGTGCAGCTGAAATGCATTAACTCCACTGATGCCTGACTGGACTGAAGTGTCATGGCAGTTTCCATATTCAGGTCTGTCTGTCAGACAGAGCTGAGCAATCACTGCTTTTTGTAGATGAGCATGAGGCAGTGCTTCATCCTGCCACTCACCACCCGCTCCTGGCTCACAGGGCATTGCCTTCCTTGAGACTTCATGAAATTTGAGGATTTTGCAGATAGGCTTTTAGTGGGAGCTTTCTAAATTTGTCTATATCAGGTATCGTAAAAAGAAAATTATTTCCTTTACTATTGGCTCTCTTTCCAGAAGGACTTAAGGAATGCTGTGGGTTATAGCAAGGCAAGATTGGTTTATATCTTGTTTGAATCAGTTGCCTTTGCTTGGATTGCTGTTTTATACAACACCAAAATATTGTCCCAATATGGTTTTAAAAGACTTTCAAGCTCTCTCCTGCATTTTCTGAAAACAATGACATGTCTTTCCCACCTAACACAGGGCATGGAAACGTAAGTTTCACCATTCTGTGTTTAAAAATATATTGCCATAAATTCCAGAGACCTAATGGCAACAAGCCCCAGCAGTTTCTAAAGGCTGTGTTCATTTCCTTCATCACAATTCCTCGTGAATCTTTAGAGCAAACTCTGTAGGTCATTTTCTGTATAGCAGCTCCCTGTTTCCTTCCTACAGTACTTGCACATGTTCAGTTAAGCAAGCTGTACCTAATCCTTAATTAATATTTTCTGTTCATTTTCTTTTTTTCAATGTGTTTAATTACCAACTACCTACTTCTCTTGGTGACAAAGAAATTGAAGGATGGATATCACTGGGAGTTGTTAGCAAGCAGGGGAGACAATTGTATGTCTTTGTTATGCAGCTTCACCTGAGGACACTTGAGAGTTCAAAGGGGTTGCCATGAGAATAAATATATTTTTGATTAGTCCTCTCATTTTCTCAGCAACATATTACATTATTAAAATGTACTTTCAGCATTCTTTATATTAAAAAAAATTGTCATAAAATTTACTCAGTTTTGAACAGAGATTGGAATATTCTTTTCTGCCCAACTCCCTGTCCTCAGTATATGTACAGCTCCATTAGGGCAGAACGTGGTAGAATGTGATTTCAGTCATCTGAGAGGCTGAAAAATATGGTCATCCCATTTATCCTGCCCTGTAAGCTACTGAGACACAACATTTGGTCTTTTTGGTCTGTGTTTGTTCTGCACTTAGGCCTGCTTGCTTAGGTCAAGCAAGAACCATAACCAAGTTATTCAGGGCTCCCAGCAGGGTGAAGCAAAACACGATTTTCATTTGCTATGGGAAGGCCAGCTCTCTGCAAAGGGGCTCAGGTCTCTTCCTGCCTCTCCAGGCAAGTCCCAGGGGCACATCCTGGACACTGGGGCTGGGGAGCAGCTGGGGCAGGGTCCCCTTTGCTCCACCCACATCTCTGGTTAATCCTGCAGTCCTTACTCTGTCTCTGCCTTAACAAAATTCCTTGTGTTATAAGTAAATCACACCAAAAGGCTGCACAGCTGCAAGCAGATCAGGCAGAGGGAAGATATTTATCATTTTATTTGGCCTGCAAAGAGTTTGATATGCCTTCCATAGGCCACTAGAATGACAGAGCCTTTAAAATATTTGGGTATCATTTTAATGGAGTAGACATTTTCTACCTGTTCTCTGTTCACTTTCTTAAATCTTGGTCCCATTTCAGTACCAGTTAATTTGAAAAACAACAAGAATAAACCACACAGAAGCTGCTTTAGGCAGACTAAAGATAACCTACTGTATTGGACATTCCTACCCATAAACCTCTGGCATTAACCATAAACCATCCTAATCACCACTGGAACTACATTTCTGTCGTTTTCCTAAACTGCGAGCAGAGAAACTCCCTGACCTGTAAAAAAACCAGAAAAATGTCAAATGGCTCAGTTTGTAGCTTGTGTTCAAATGATTATTTAAAGACTCCATCCTGAAAAATTTAAAGCTTAAGTAAACCACTTCTTTCCATTCCTCCCCCTCTGTGTTAAGGAAAAACATGTCAAATACTCACTGCCCACTTGTATTTGCTACAATGGCAGCCAAAAAATCCCCGACAGGATGTTGGGAACCACCAGGAAAGCTGTTGCATGCAAGCCAGAACGATTTTACTGCTATACACACCCCATGTGAGCATGAATGTTTTGAACCTTGTGTTTGGTTCCTGCATTCTAGGAAGGACACGTGGAGTGCTGCATCCAGCTCTGGGACCTGAGGGGGATGTGGACCAGTCTGAGAAGAACACAAAGAGGATCAGGAGATTGGATCACCTCTCCTCTGAGGAAAGGCTGAGAGAGTTATGTTGGTCAGCCAGGAGAAGTGAGAGCTCTTGTGCTTTCAGTACTCACTGAGGGCCTGCAAGGGAGATGGGGACAGACTTTTTGGCAGGGGCTGTAGCAGTAGGACAAGGGGGAAACCAAAAGGGAAAAGATTGTCACTAGAAAAGAATCAATTCAAACTAGATATAAGGATGACTTTTTTCACAGTGAGGGTGGTAAAACACCAGCACAAGCTGCCCAGAGAGGTCAGGGATGCCCCATCCCTGGAAACAATCAGGGTGAGGTTGGACAGGGCTCTAAACAGCCTGATCTAGCTGAAGATCTCCCTGTTCATTGCAGGGGTTTGGACTAGGGGGCCTTTAAAGGTCCCTTCCAACCTCAATCATTCTGTGATTCTACATTTCTATGAATCTATGACACAGCACAAGGAGAAAGGGTACAGAGAAGGGTTACAAATGAGTAAGATGATGAAGAAGCTGCCTAGTGAGGAGATTTTGAAAATGCTTCAGCTTGTAGAGTAGTCTGTAAGATGGGATAGAGGATTACAAATCCTGGAGCTTGTGGATAATGTGAAATCAGAAAACAGAGTTGTTACTCACCAGACCTCCCAGTTACAACCAGGTGCCATTATTCTTACTGAAACTAGGGAAACACAGGGTTAAACCAGACAAAATTATAGCATTTAAACAGCATCAAACTTCTGGAATTTGTAGCCCTAGGAGGTCATGGAGGCAGATAGCACTGGCAAGCTTAAAAACTGCAGGGGCATCAGGTCCACAAGCAGATCCTAAAGTGAATAGGTGAGGATGTATTTTTTTAATATTCCTAATCCAGTGCTGCTGGCTGCTGAGAGGTTGAGAAGGGAAGGCAGTGCAAGCAGTGGCCAGCCTGATCCACCCTCTTTATTGAGCACCTCTTGCTGCTCCTGTGGGAAACAGTGCCCTGAGTTAGACAGACCCCTGCCTGCCTCAGCAGGGCCCTTCTGATGTTTCTATACTGCTCTGCAAAAGTGAATGTTCTCTGAAAGATGTGCAGATTGCACCTTTACACAGTAGGTTTAAAAATAAAAAGAGATAAGTTGAGCAAAAAAATGTAATATGACACGTTTTTAGGGGGTTACAGAGAAAGGAAACTGGAGTCTATTACAGTGCAAAAGAATCTGAAGTGTCAGGGACCAGTGGAGAGAGGAATGGAAACCAGAAATACACTGGGAAAATTGTTTTCTTAGGGCTGAAAGGATGGTGGATACCCAAGTGCAGATGGGAGAGCATGAATCATTTGTGGCCTTAGTTCTGCTTGTCTGTTAAATGAGGTCTATTCTATTTATCCTGACAGAAAACACAGAAGCTTAATTTGTTATGTTTCAAAGAATTTTGTAGAAGCTGAAATGCAAATTGCTTGGAGATGGATCCAAAATGTGCATAATTCAATAAGGCAATTTTCAATAATTTCCAAGATGCCCTGTGGAAGCCAGCTCTTAGCACCGCACACCAGGTTTAGCAGCAAACTGCTCAATGAGGGCATTTGTTTAGCAAACCATGCTCTCATCATCTTCTGGAGGAAAACAGGGATGGATGAACTTTTAAGTTTCTAACACCAAATGAAACTGGAAGTAATTTCCCCTTCCTGAGAACATCATGTAGTAGGCACCACCCTAGACCATCAAGAAAACAAAAAAGTGACTTCTTTTTTTGGATAAAGAGAGCTACATAAACTGAAAAGCTATCCTTAGTCCTGTACAAATAAAATCTTTTCAGGAGCAGCCCTTGATGATTTTGGTAGCATTTAAAAATGTTTGCTGATCTATAGATCAAGAAGAAACAGAAGAATTTGTGGGGGGTTTTCTGCTTCTTTTTAGGAGCACATTTCTCTTTCCATATTTCTGCAGTTTTTCACATTCTTGTTCTGGATGCACACAATTACTTCCATTAGGCAGCCTAGATACACCAAGAGAGAAATAGGAATGTTTCCCTTTATCCTCCAAAAGCAAATGTAATCATGTTCCCTTGCTGATTTGTGTTTTGAAATTACCATTCTAATCCAATAGTTTAATTTTATTATACCCTTCAGTCTAACAGACCAGGCAGAGAATGTGTAATCACAAACAAAGGGCCAAATCCTGCTTGCCGTACTAATGGGAGTAGTCCCACTGATTATAATGGGACTACATCAAGCCTTACCCTTAACTAATGTGAAATGAGATAAACACACTCAGCCTCTGCTGCAGGGTTTTCTTGGAGCATTTCTCTAGGCTTGTTACTGAGATTTTAAAATACAGTCTAATGCAGTGGTTAAAGTATCACCAAAGTGGAAAAAACATCTTCTTCATTGGAAAGTGCAAGCATTCTGATATTTAGCTTATGTTGAGATAAAAAGCCTCAAATATAGTATTTATATATAGGCATTTGAGGTGTTTAAATATATATATATATTTTAATATATATATTTTCGTATCCTTTTGCAAAAGAAGCCACGTGATCTTTCAGGTCTAAACCCACAGATTTAACTACTTTCTGCTTCTAAACAAAGTTAGTTGTAAATCAGAGTGAAAAGGACACTTGATCAGTTCCCCCATTTGTTCTGGTGCTCATCCCACACAGAGGTCCCTGTGCCCTGTGTCCCTGGCAGGTCACACAGCATCTGCAGAACTCCTGGGGGGAAATCACTCCTTTTGTTTTCTCTCAGCTCCCAAAGCCATACTCTCCTGATTCTCTCAAACCTTCTCAGTCAAGGCTTCAAGGTAAAGAAAATGTAAGTTGTAAAGGGTAGCTGAGACTTATAAAAGAAATCAGGTGGGAGACTCGTAGAGAGAGGTGTTAAATAGTTGCAATATGGGCAAAGAAAGAGCTATAAAGTGAAAAATAAATCCTGGGGAGAACTACAGCAAACCTGTGCTGCTGGCTAAGCAGTATAACCATTGCTAGGCTATTAAAAACCTACTTTAAAATAATATAATTGATTCCCTACTTCTCCACCCCAACCTTCTGTACAACCAGGATGAAAATATTTGGAAAACAATTCAGGACAGAAAAGAAACAAAGAAGGGGAAAGGAGAGGTTTAGTACATGGGTTTGGGTTTTTTTGGTGAGCTTTTTAATATTTTTTCCTCTGAAGTGTCTGCTCTCAGTTGTTTCAGAACTTAGGTGGCTCTGTATAATATTCAAACTTTTCAATCCTTTAACATAATGTTTATTTCTGTCAGCTGAGCAATCTCTTTATCCAGTTCTCTGATTTATTAAACTACAAACAAAATACAGCTTTAAAGCCTTCATCCTTTCCCATTATCAGGTCCTATGTGCACGTTTGGCTTTTTGTTCTTGACTATATGTTATTTACACAGAACATCTTTCCTTGGGCTCATAAAAGTGTCTAACTGACCATGTTTCTGATATACAAGAGTCAGTCAATATAAAAGATGTAGAATGAATTGATGACCAAAACTTGACTTTTCCAAGCCATCATCAGCAGTGCAATAAAAATGATTCAAACACCCAGCATGAGTCATACTGGCAATCTGATGGGATCATTGTTTCCCAAAAAGAAAGCCTATGCAGAAGCCTCTGTGCTATTCACTTCACCAGCCTTCTTTTAAAATAATAAAGCAATAAAAGGCTTGTCAGAAATCAGGTCTTACCCAAACAGGACCACTCCTCAAACACCCCTGCCATTCCCCTCTTCCCAGAAAAGCCTGGGGACACACTACAGCCTTAGAGCACACATCTCAAGTGGGAAGAAAAAAATCCAGAGTACTTCAGAAGTACTTCCCAAAATCAGGGTTCTTTCCAGGAAGGAAAACCTGGGGCCCTCTCTTTTACACTGCTTTAGATCCACTCATCCCTGGATTAGGTTAAGGGGGTTGCACTCCTTTGTAACCAAATTGATACACCTTATTTAGGAGTTAAGTCACCCTAAGCAATGTAAACAGCTAAGGGAGAGAGACAGACATCTCCAGAAAGCATTTGAGCCAAGCTAAGATCCAATTCACTATGGAAGTGCTTTTTTCTTCACTGATTACCAAGAAAGCCCCAGATCAAGCTCCTCGCTTAGAGCAAATCTCAGCAAAATGCTAAAAAAAGGATCAGTTAGGGCTGTAGACATCTGCAGAGGCAGGCAAATACCTTAATCCAAACCAGACAGCCAGTAGCTATCACAGCTCACTAACAACATCTACTCCCATTTTACACCAATATTCTCTAAAGAAAACTCCTTGTTCTGTAAAGCCAAAGCATGCAAAGGACTTTGGATCATCAGTGAAAATGAGGGACAAAACTGACCTAAACTCACCTGCCTTCTTCCATTCCCCAGTGGCACGAGGGGAAGGGTCCCCTTTAGCCATTTCTATTCATATATGTTCTAGTCATATATATAGATATATATATTGCACATATATATTTCTACTCATATATGTAAATAGATAAATATATTATACAGTGTCCTGGCCCCGCTGTGGTGATGGTGAAGGGGACAAGATGAGCCTGATCCAAGGCCATGATGATGAGGATGGTGCTCTTCATCCACCCACTTATATTAGGGAAGTTGTGCTTGAAGTGTGTGCCAGCTGTTCACACACATAACAACAGAGTGTCAATTCTGTTCAGGAGACAACAATACAAAACTGGCCATCACTTCTTCTCAATCTGAGATTCCAAGATTAATGATATTTTTGCCCACAAGTGATATGTGGCATCCCAAAATACATACTTTAAAAAAAAAGTTAAATAATAGTGACCTTTCCTGTCTTTCTGGGTAACAAGATATAGTCCAGCAAGCTCCTTTTGAGTTTTGAATTTTAAATGCCACAGAAGGCACTCCACAGCCTTTTCCCCACATGTGTGTCATTCTTCTAAGAGCTCATGTGAGGAGTTCTCTTGACACAGAATTTTAGAAGCTGAAATGCAAACTAAAGGAGAGCAAGAACCATCAGCACAAAAACATCTGAGTCTTCTGCCCCTTTAGAAGGAACATATGAAGTGCATCAAAGTCCTTGAAAAAGTGGCTTGAAAAAGTGGTTTGGAAGAACAACCAGGCTTTTATACAGAGTCATGACCAAGACTGGGCCAAAAAGGCACCAAATGGGGACAAACATGCCTGAGCCTTCACCCACTGAGGCAAGGGGCCAAGCTGCAGATCCTCAGCATCAGGGAGAAGCAGCAATGAGAGCAATCCCAGGGGCTGAGAGCCTGGCAGCTGGAAGGGAAAAGGGGAAGCCTGGGAGGGAAGAAAGGAGAGAGACTGCCAAAGAGTTCAAGCTTCAGTTCTTAGAGAGGGAGCTACAGCTGGAGGTGAGGGGGTAATGCTCTTCCAGCTTGGAGCAGCACACTGAGCCGCCCTGCAGGGGAGGAAGTGGCACAAAAACTTTTAATGGCTCTGATTTTATACTCTTCTACCCTCCTCTGGTGGTTTATGTGGAAAAGCAGTCTCCTTGCATGGTAAAACAAAACAGCCAAATTATCCAGGTACATTTAAAGCAAATCCAGAGACCAAGAGGCAGACAAAACTCACAGACTGAAACTGGAGGTGCCACAGAACTGTAATATAATAAATAACAGCTATAGCAAATTCAGAGGATATTTTGTTTATTCTTTGCCAGAGGTAGAACAAATGTTGAGTGATCAGCAATGGATTGATTTTTCCCTGTCAGCTAATGCTGTTCAGTGTCTGAATTGTAATTATTCTGCTACTATTACCTGAGATCCAAAAATCTACTCAAGGGTTTCCTTCATCACGCACAGAACAGGAAACATGGGAGTAAAAACTCAGCAAAGAATTAGTACAACTACAAAGATAAATGGCTAACAAAGGTTGGTGGGAGAGGCATACATTTTCCCCTGACTGGAGCTGCTCACACTTCCAGTAACTAATACCTCATTCAGAAGGACTGAATTCCAGCCATCCCACAAAGCAAGGACAAGGACTCATGGTCAGCTACAGTGTGGTGCACCAAGGCAGGCATGCCAGCTTTCTATTATCGTGGTGAGATTCCATCACTGCATTAAGCCAAGTTGCCTGACAGCTATGAAAAAGACAGCTTCATCCACTTTTATCAGAACACTGACCTTCTCAGGAAATGATAGGAAATATCCTGCTATCATTTCTCACATGAAACTCCCGTTGGGGTCAATAGGAGTTTGGCATAAAAATGTGAAATCAGTGCTTGGCCCATAATGTTTAGTGCCACATAACAGGCTATTGGGAAAGGATCCAGCATTAAGCACCACCTCTCATTAACTGCATTGCAGATTCCATTTCAAAAGATTTTCTGAAATTTTCTGTGCAAATTAAGTGCCAAAAGCCAGATCCTGAGCTGATGTAAATCAGAATATCCACGATGAAGTCAAAGAAATAAGGTCAATAAAAATCAGTCAATGAACTCAATACAGCTAAGGAAAACTACACAACAGAGAATCTGGCCCAATGAATAATTCTTTAGTCCAAGCAACACTGCAGAATTTTTTATCTGCAGTGACTGATCTTTTCTGCATATTCTGTGGTTCTTCACCTGTGGAAGGTCATTAGATGAAACTGCTGGAAACCCCAATACAACAAAGGATGTACCATGGATAAATTCAGTTCTGGAGTGTAAAACAGCTTTTTGCCATACTATAATAAATAACATTCTTTTCTGAATTTTGTAATGGTCTGACTTTTCTTGTGATGAAACAGTAGCATAATTTACTATCTAACAAATCCCTGCCTACAGGAAAGGGGAGAAGTTCTCTTTTGCCTACTTATTGTGCTGATTTTTATAGTCCTCAGTGTTATGAAAAAAAGGAAATAGGCTCAAATGTTTATTTTTAAATGAAGCCATTGCTAAATATGTAACTTTCTCTCTTCTTGTTTGAATATGACTTAGCCAGTCTAGAGCCCTGGCTAATATTTTTGGATCCACATTCCTAAGAAAATATATTTGAACTACTTTATATATTACAAGCCTGTAACATAAGTGTTGTAGAGATCAAAAGTCTCCACACAAGCATTCAGTTAACCAGATACAAACATTTTTAAATCAAGTCATAGAACACATTTTTCCAAGCGAAAATATCACCAATTTTAACAATAATATTTTATAGTGCCATAAATGTCCTAACAAGAAAACAGGACTATTTTAAGCTGAGCGCTGCACAAATGCCAGCCAAGGTGAGAGTAACAAAAATAATAATACAGAAGTCCTGTCACAACCTCTCCTACACTCCAGAGAGCAAAAGATGCAGCAGTAAAAGCAAACAGACTTTATGATACTGTATTGCAACAAGTCATCTTCTCTTTGTGTACAATTTGGGTTTGCAGGAAGCCTTTGCACCCTGGTATTTATTTGGTAAAACTAAAAGCTGGAGATTAATCTGGCATGTGTCTTGGACCATGCAGCATTCTGGCAAGATCAACAAAGCCCTAAATGGGGCCCACATAAAAACCAGCTTCACTACCCTCCTCCCTCTTTGCAATATTCCTAAATATGAAATTACCTTAAATATGGAAGCTGCATGACAACATTTCAATTAAAAAGCTTTTAGGAAAGGTCATGGAGAGCATCTATAACATATTTCCAAAGGTCTTGGGAAGGAGAAGGGTACAATATGGGTCACATCACAATTATGGTAAATTGGGTAAAACACAGTTTCCTGAGACTGCTGCAAGCAGAATAAAAGTGATTGAGAAAGTCACAATATGACAGGTCTTAATAAGTTCTACCTATCATCATGTCTGATATAATATCTTTTATCAAAAGGATCCCAGAGCACTTTGTAAAACCCTACATGAACTAATTTCTTTTATCACTTACACATTCCCATTTTTCTGAGAAAGCAGGGCACTGATGAACTCTACACAGCAGCACAGCATGAAATTTTTCATAATCCCAGAAAGTGAAGAATACCATTTCTGTTTGAAATTTGGGCAGGGAAATCTGTGTTTGGGGGTAAATTCTCACCAGCACAGTACATTTTCAATAGGAAACATCCTGAAGTGCTGCTTCCTTCTGTCCAAAGCCAACAACATCCAGCACAGCTGTGCACTTTGTAACAACTTTTTTAGGGTAAGTTCAGAAGAGGAGCCTTAGTTACTGAATCACCAGGAATTTGCCCTTCAAAAATCCATGTCCAATGCTGAGGTTTCCTATCAAAGCACTGAATTATTCACAAATCTGAATTGTCAGAACTGAAGAGATTCCAGTCCATATGACACAGCAAATCCCACACTCCAAGACTATTTAACAGTCAGTAAACTACCAAAAAACCTTCCTGGAATCTTGCCTGAGTATCTAGGAAAGATGACCTGTGTTAAAACCCATAATGTGTTTAAACAATTAAAAAAAAAAGAAGAAACGAAGAAATAGATGGATTGCTGAAGAGGAAATTTCAAGGGCCTGGATCTGACAGGCTTGTAAATATTAAGCAAAAATATGTGCCTAAAATAAGGAGAGGAAGAAAACAAAGGCCTATTACCAAGTATAAAATATTTCCACTTGGTTCAGACTGCCATCTTTTTACCTTGCCTTCCTTGAACTCTGCCCATTCTTAAAATATCTACTTATCCACCTATCTATCTACCCATCTTCAGTGAAACAGCAATGCAAAAATGTGATTTTTTTTCCTATGCTCACAAGGCTGGGAGGAAGCATGCCTCATGTCATAAGGATGCAAAATTACAGGGAAAGAGCTCTCAAAAAACAAATCTGTCTCTTGTGTCTTGGGAGGAGTTTGATTTCTGTGACTATGGATTTTTTTCTGGGTATTATTATTTTTTTTCCATGCCTGTGAAGGCTAAGTGAATAATTATATTGCAAGAGCTCAGCCTAAGAAAAGTATTTGTTTACAAAGAAAGGTATATAAAACTTCATTTGTTGATCTTAAAATCTCTCCTTTTCCAGGTCATACATTTGAAAATGTGCTGGGTTTTTTTTTAATATGCTTTTCATAATATTGATGGCAAGACAAATATTCACACAGTTTTTCAAAGTAAGGATAGCTCAAGGTCTTTAAAAATCTGTGAAATTCTTTTATTGAATGTGATACGTCTCAAATGAGGACTCGATTTTCTGAAATATTTAATGTTTCCATATTTACATGCATTTGTCCAGGTCATATCTCTCCCTTGCCTTGAATTTTTTCCCTGACTTCGAAATGTCCCGGCAGGGCTGCGTAGGTAAGAGGACATTGCAATCCTATGGATCCTATGGATCACCATTCCTGTCCTTCTATTATTTCCTAGAAATCATCTGAGATCTGCACACGGGGATTCCTGCCTCCCCAGCCCACCACATGCGCATGTGAGCACACACACACACACATACACACACACAAAGGATTATTTTATACTGACATTCAGCTGCCAGCTCATTTTATCCTGGTCTTTATAAAATCATATCCTAAGTAGCCTATTAGCTTTAAGGTCAAAGTCTTTGTCTATTTTCTAAATCTGCTCTCTCCTCTTCCCCCACCCGCCCCGCACTTCCTTTCCTTTCATTCCCCTTTCCTATCAATTATCTCATCCCTGCCTGCTGCCCATCTGAGCGAGCCAGCGGGACCCCCTCGGTGCCCGCCAGATTGTCTCATTCAGCGCGCTCTGGGGCTGCCGCTGATTGCCGTCTTTATTCATTACCCAAACACTTGCTGCACGGCGCTTGGGCCTGGCAGCCCAGCCCGACGCGCTGCCAGCGCGAGCGTAATTACTGCTGCACCACAAACAGAGAATGGACTCTGCTGTCAGTTGGTGGAGGCAGGAGTGAGGTAGACCTGGGCTGCTTCTGTGCTCCCGGTTTGCCGATGATGGGCCCGAGTCGCGTTTTTGACGGGCTTTGTCTCAGACAAAATGCTCCCCTAAACAAACGCAGCTCCGTCAAGGTAAATGTAGATTCCATTTGCAGGTATGGAATATGGCGTGAGAGCAGCTTTCAGCTACACATTTATGAAGTGTCTGCAGCCATTGGCACTGCTTGGATGTGGAAGGTGTGCTGGGAGCCTTCTCTGATCTGTGGGAGGCTACCCACAAGGGCAAAGTTCGTTTTCCTTATTTCTTTGCTGAACTGAAACAGTTATCAGACACTGTTAGGCAGCCTAAAGTCTCCCAAGTGATGGTTCGCCTTCCCAAAGGAGCTGGATGTTACTTTGAAATGATCTCAGGCGCAGATTATCCCTTTTTCTCCTTGTGTGCAAATTGCACAAGTTCTTATTTCATCCTCTGTATTTATTGCCCTTCCCTGTAAAAACCCATCTTAAGATTTCACTCTTCCGTTGGGGAAGTAAAGCTGAGCAGTGTTGCTGTTTCTAAAAAATATTTATTAGGGGAAGATCCTTCTAACATCAGCTGAAAGCTTCTGTGTGCCTTTTGTATCTGCTCTTCAAATCCTTAATCTTTAAAGTGCTCACAACGAGGAAAATGCCTTAATGCTAAGCAGTCTCTAGCAGATTTGAAAGTTAAATTCAAGCAGCATTTATCTCACCATCAATGGGAAGGATTTATCCTATTACCTATTACTGCCATTGACAAGAATAGGTCCTGTGTATCTCCAACATACAATGGGAAGCAGACCCATCTAAAACTTCTCATATGAGAAAAATCACCTTTGATCCAAGCAGTATCAAACTGGATGACAACAGTTATAGTGATAATACTATATATCACATGGAGAATAATTGATGAACTGAAAGGAAGCCAAAGAGATAATTAAAAAAAAAAAGAAAGAAAAAAAAAAGAAAAAAGAGAAACCTTTCATATCACAGAGTTACAAAGACCTTGCCCCTGGATTTGTTTGCAGTGCTTTGCTTAAGGTTTAATTCTATTGATTACACATTCCATTTTCCAAAGTGCCATTTGCCTGAAGGAGCAGGTGGTGTTTGCTGTTTCCATTTAACTGATATATTAGCCATGTGGTGCACTGCATCAGTGGGCAGTATTAATCAATTTACGGCAAGATGACAGAGAGAATCACTCACAGCAAAATTGCAAGGGGGAAAAAAGGACAAAAGCAGGAAAATAATGACCATTAATGGGGAACTTGAAAACAGAAAAAAACCAAAATCTGGGCTTTTAATACTTCTCTTTCATAACAAATGGAATTGGAAAAATTTAGGAGCAGCCAGTGCTTGAAAGGAGACAAATATTGCTATGTTCAGTGCAGTACTTTTGGTAAGCACTTTGCTGTTTGGCATTGCGTGATGAATACATAGTCACAGACCTCAATACTTGCTAAGAAACTAAGATTTCCCTCCCTTAACTAAAAGCAAAATGCATTGTACAAGATCGAAGCTAGTACAGCTCGTTTCCTGGAAGATCCATTAAGTTCCTATATGTGAAAATTGTTTTTGGGCTATTTTATTTATTATTTGAATAAATATTTTCAATTTGTGAATTTAGTATAAAGATTTCTATGACACTGAGGTATTCAGGTTCAAATCAGTCTGTTCGTTCTGTCTGTAAGATTTTTATTTTTATTAAAAAAAAAAAAAAAGACCAAATTGTACATTGTTCTGTACTTGTGTTTCTTCAAAAATATATCTTGATTTAAATTCAGTGAGAAAATAGAGAAAGACACATGCAGAGGAGGGCAAGTGACTTCCTCTCTATTTGCAGTCAGGAAATTCATACCTTTCTTCAGGAATCACAGGAAAGGCACCAAACTTTGACTAAATAGTTTTGCACTCCAAATTGCTTCCTCATCCACAAAATAAAGAATGGGCAGAGGAGTTTAGGCTCCCCAGTTGTGTCTCCAGCAGGAGCTTGGAGGTCCCTGCCTTTCCCAGTCATGCCAGTCACACCAGAGGAGGAGCAGCACATTCCTCCACCACAAACCTCACTGCTCTTCCTCTCCCCATCCAACACCTTCCCTGCCAGACTGGGTGCAGGACCAGCCTGCACTGCTGTGTCCCTGTCCTGCAAACAGAGAAATGCCCTGGCCACATCCACACTGGATTAATTTGGGTGGGCCAACAGAGATTCTCTAGGGGGCAGAAGTTGAGTTCACAATTTGAGGCTGGATCAGATCCTAAAAACCAGATCCAGTGAGTGCCACCCCTGCCCATGGCAGGGGCTTGGGACCAGCTGAGCTTTAAGGGCTTTTCTACCCAAACCATTCCATTATTCCATGATTCTATAAGTCACAGACAAGACCCATGATGGCTGAAGATTTCTTGAAGTTTGCAGAATCAAAGGATTCTGCAAGAAATGCAAACCCTCGCATTGAATACCTAGCAACACACTGACAAAGAGCTGAAAGGAATGTGAGCCCATGTAAAAGGAGAGACTCCATTTAGGAACTGTCAGATGTTCCTGAACAGCATGTAATCCATCTCCTTTGTCTCCTTACACATGCTGTCTCCTATAAACTGACTTATCCCTAAGTAACTGATGCATTTTGTTGTTTAATATTCTATCCTTCCTCATTGTTATAAAGTATGATGCTGCAGTGAAACTATGCTTCATAAATTAACAAGTAATAATGTAACACTGCTTCAGAAACTTGTCTAAATGATGTAATGTTATCATGAATCATAGCCTTAATGAGGATAAAGGAAATATTTGACAATGGAGTACCATACTGCAAAATGCAATGCAATGAAGTTATAACAGCTCTCAGTAGCACCCCATCACTAAATAAATTTAGCAAACTTTTCAATTAGATGCCACGTCCTGGATGTAATAAAATTGTGGAGAGTTTGCCTTTGTATCTTTTGTAGCTTTTCTTTTTTGCCTCTCTGGACAGAAAGGGAGTTTGAACATCTGAGCAAGTTTACAGGGTCTAAGAGAAGATGACAATAATGTGAAAAGCAGAACTGAGAAAATCACTTTAAAACATTAAATGAAATTGTACATGGGCTAATTTACAGACTAGGGACTCTTAAGGGAAATTTCTTTTATCCTCCTGAGCTACTTCATAGCAAAACATTATCAGGAAACCATTTCAAAAAATCATGCCAGCTTAGGAATTGCCACAATTAATGAATCTCATGGACCGATCTTCCCCATTGTTCTTTCCTTAACAATGTCTAATAGCTTGCATTTTGGAAGAAAATGTGAAAAAGCCCCACAGCCTTGCTGCATGCAGCTGTAAGGTTACTCCCTTTGGTCTCCTCACAATCGCTAAAATGAAATAATTTAATGCTGAAGCATATGCTGTAATATTGTGGGAAACTTGTTAGGCAATTAGAACTCTAGCTTTTCTTTATAAGCATTCAAGGAGCTGATCTTAGGGGAATGTTTCTGTGTTTTTGGTCTCTGTTACACCTGGTGTCTAATGGTTTCACAGTGGATTTTTTCATGGTACTACTCCAGCAGCAGGCACTATTCTTGCCACTCTGTGGATAACCATTGTTTTTGGTAGATTTTTGTCTGTTTGCTCTGATTTTTGTGGCAATAGACTATGTAGGGACACAATATAGCAGCTGCTGAGTGTTCCATCACCTTTGCCAAGCTTTGCAGCTCTCACTCATACAGGCACACCCAGGATATGAGATGCTAATTAGTTCAGGAGATGCAGTAGGAAGGACTACTCACATCTCTACCCCCGAAACAGAGGACATGGAAACAGAGCTGTGAGTTTCTATTTGCAATTTCTGCTTTGGTATTCTCACTCCGTGCTTTCTGCTCAACATGAAACTGTTCTTAGTGATGCTGTAAGTAACTGCAATAGATTACCACGAGTCACCATGAAGGAGCAAGGGCCTTAACATCTCTACCTTAATATTTCTTTTTTTTTTTGTTTTTGTTTTTGTTTTACACACCCAAACACATAGTTCTGGTGTCAACTTGCGTATCTGCTGTTGTGAAGACTGGCAGAATAATGCTGCTCACACTTCTTGAGAGAAGGGAAAGATGCCTTGGGAGCTGCAAGTGCCTTCACCTCTCTAAGGGGAGTGGTGGGACAGCAGTGACCTTCCCTGGCAGCAGGAGCGACGCCACTCACGGCTACAATCCCGGAGCACGTTCCCAACGCACTGCAGAGCACCTTACAGCTCTGCTCTCTGCCTCCATCAGCACCACAGCCTTCCAAGAGCCTTACAGCCCTGAGCCCATTCCTCTCCTTGTCTCCTGAGGAAGACAAGCAATTTATTTTCTCCTCTGCAGCAGTGCCCTCCTTCCTGGCCTGGCAAATCACTCCGAGTCACTTGGCGTGATGGAAGGGCAGGCAGAGACTGGCCCTCATCAGCAATTCTGCACAGTTGTGCCCATGTAGAATAAAAGCAGCCTTCTCCACACCAGGCTGCTTATTAAACAGCTCTTAATGGTCTGTGAGACCTTCCCTCTTCTCTCTGCCTCCAAAAATGTACGTTGCTTTATGGGACTTGTGGGAACTACAGGCTGACTACGTAGAACTAGAAAAGGATGAATTCTAATTAAGAGATAATGTCAGTGGAATAGAACTTTGTCACAGGATAATGATCCCCTGCTGTTAGATAAATATGGAAGCAAAACTTAGGCAGTTTTTGAAAATAAACAGTGAGGTGATGCCAAGATGTTTATATTCAGAAAGGGAAACATTTATCCCTCTGCAGTATTTCTGTTTCATGGGGTTTTTTAATTAAACAAAACCAATCCTTCCCTCCCACACAACAGAAAACATCTTCATTAATGACCTTGGCCTTGCAAACCATCAGCAGTGTACACTCCTCACTGAAATCCAAGAGGGGTGGAAGGCAGCACTGACAGGTTCACCTTAGGGAAGTAATAGAGTTTTGAGAATGTCATCAATAAAGCTTAGCAACGATTAGTAATATTTTTCCACTTATTAATACTCAAATTACTAGCTATAATGAGCCAAACTACCTTCTGGCAAAACTCCTTTTTGTCAATGGATGTATGCCAGCAGGCAATTTGGTTCAGTGTTTTACATTTACTGTATATGTATTCAGTGGGCAAATTTTGATCTGTTACCTGTTTATATTTGGAACACATCAACAAAAGTCAGTGGAATTACAAAGTGAAAACTATGCAAAATCTGCTTATTAATGCTTTCACACTGTATTTCTTTAATTTACAATTTCTTGGGAACTGGAAAGAAAATAGAGCATGCAAAATATAGTGACTTATCAAGATCTGAAGGAGAAAAGCTGCAGAAGTAAAACTGTATGGCAGTGACTTTGTTTGCTCTCTCTGCCAAAAATAGTTCTCTTCCTCCAACGCAACTGGAAGTTGCATAAAAATCAGGGAGTTACAAATGTGTGGGGAGAAAACCTGGCTGCTGCTTCAGGCTGCAGAAAAGGGCATCAGAAACACCAAGCTTGGAAGTTCCAGGTAACCAACCACAGGCTCTGGTTTTTACCCTCTGTTTAAGGGAAAAGCCTTGTTCCCACTCTGTTTTCTGGTTTCTAGTCAATCTAGGAAGGGATACAATCAGGGTGCACTTGTTGGTCCCAAGTCCTGGCATATCTTTGGAGTAAATCCCACAAATGAATGTCAGCCCTGCACCAGTGCCGATGCAGCTCTGGAGTGACTTCTCTACTACCCCCAGCAAGAAGGAAGGAGGAAATTTTTGAAGGATGCCAAGGAGGCATCAATGTGCCAGCCAGAAAGAAGCAGCACTGACATGCCATCAGTTGGAGCTTGTCTCACATGACAGAACCTATGCCACAAAGATTCAGCTGCTTCCCTACGCAATTTAGGCTCCATCCTATCCCAAATTGCAGATTTTGTCAACTGAAAAAAAAGCATCGCACAGATATTTCAGCAAGAATGGGCATAGTTTTAGTTAAATTGATTAAATGAATCTGGTACACTTCTACATTGTTTTTCTCTTCTGTTATTTTCATAATATGGTATTTAGCTGCCAGGAATTACGATCAGGAAAATTCAGTGGCTTGTGTCTGGTTTGGGTCTTTTTCTCTAGATGAGCAAGTATAAAATAAAATCAATTAAAAAGCAGGAATGCAATTTCTAGTGGCACTTTGCAATGACTGATTAATATATTTTGAATATTTTTCCACCATAAATTTGCTCGGCTTGATTCTCTTCCCTAGGAAACTATTTAAAAATGAGTCAACTTGTCAACATTTTGTTTATTCTTAAATGGCATAATTGTTGTTGTTGTTATTAGTGGAGAGTAACTTTGTTTTTTGCCATCCAGAGGATTCCAGGAGCTCTGGCTCCGTGCATGGCCCAACTATTTAATATTCAGGATGCTTTGCCCCTTCTTCCATTGCTATGACAAGGTTACACAAAGTCTGCAGCTCTGTGAAAACAGGTTCCTCTGGAAGCTGCAACTCTGACAGACTTGGTGCACAGCAAGGCACCCGTGACATCCTGGCGTCTGCCAGCTCCATTCCTGCTTGATTAGCTCTTGGTTACCTCAGTGATAATGTCTGGAGGCACTGATTAATGCACAATAATGGCACATCTCACTGGAAAGATAAGCTTATAGAAGATCAATTAAACAGTGGCAATTTCACAGGCTACAGGCTGGAAGAATGGTACCTGCAGCCTTTTCTGGGAGCTGTTTTTTAGCCAGTCTCTTTTGCTTGCTCTAGAATTTTCATTTAAAACACTGACTAGCATAGGGGGGAAAAAAGAAACACCCTGAAAAGGAAAGGTGATGGTACCCATTGAAATTACAAGGGAAAATGAATATGAATCAAGGCCCCTGAACATTCCTTCAGCTGTCAGAAGGCTACAAATTCTGCTTAGATGATAAGACAAGAAGTTTTTTCAAATGCAAACTTGCCATAAATGGTACATAGGAGAATGCCATTGTTTCATGCAATTACATTGTTGCCTGGGAAACCATGTACAAAAGTTAATGTAAGTACAGGTTTAAAGATGAAGTGTCTCCTGAATTGGAATAAAACCCCATTTAATAGTATAGATGATCCACAGGAAAAAAAAAATGACCTGAATGTAACTATAAAAAGACCTCTTCTTGAGAAGGAGTATAAATTAAAGGTTATCTTCCTCCTTCAGTTTTTAGTCAGTCATTTTAATAATAATAATAATAAAAGCAGAAATCTCCAGGTACTATATCATAATAGATATAACAATGAAAATGTAAAGAACATGAATATCATCTTCATATCAGAAAACTTTAGAGAGATTCATCTTCTAAATAAAAAATTCACATGACAGTTTTTCTCATAAGGGCATTTAGCACAGACAACAAATTATTTTGCCCTAGAAAACAGTACTATGAGAAAGTATTTAATTGAAATGCATCCAGAGATTGTTCTTGCAGTAATTATATTTAATGCTGATGGGGAGGGAGAAAGCCCATGTTGTACTGGGCAGTCAGTTTTATCACTGGAATGACTGCACTTCTTCCTATCATCAGGCTGGATTTAATGGCAGAATTATGGCCCATTATGTCTATTGCAATGACTTCTCCGGAAGAGGGTGACCAAAGATATATATTTGAATGTGGAACTAAAACACACTGTTGAATGTATTCTTTGGGGTATTTTGCCTCCCTGGTCACAAGCTAAAGTGGAGAAACATCCAGAAATCATGACAGACAGAAGCCATGAAACATCAAAAGAGCAGAAATTAAGAAAGACAAAGATCTCCCTTGTTATGCAGTCATGGGCTTGGGGTTTTTTAAAATCAAAATATAATCTGCAAGGCATCCTGCATTTACATCCCTATTTATAATGACAGCAACTGCCTCTGCCTGTCAAATCAAAAGAAATACCTTTCTCAATTTGCAGGGAAGATTAAAAATTCTCTTTTTTCTTTTCTTTACAAATAAAGGTATTATTTTTGAAAGAAAAATAAACCCTTGTGCAGCCTTTGTCACTGTAAAAAAACACCAAAGATGTGTCCTGTATTTGGAAAGGACAAAACACAAGAAAACTTATTGAAAGGAACAATGCTGTACTACTGCAGACATGGAGCAGCTGACCTCGCAGGCCTTTTCCATCTCTTACGTCTTTGACTCTGTGAGAAATGGTACAAATGCATAATAAAGTCTAACACACATTCACTAAGACACTGAGGAACTGAAATACATAACAAAAATAACACAATTTTGCCTGCTAGGAAATGGTAACTGTGTTTTGCTGAAAACGTCACTTAGGAAGAAAAGAGATTTCTAGCCGATGTTGAAAGAAAAACCTTTCTGTGTTAATCCAGTTGGGCATGATTTTCACAAGTGCAGAACACTTAAAACTCCACTTGAAGTCAATAGAAGCTGCAAGTGCTCAGCACTTCTCAAAATCGAGCCCCTCGGGAACTGGTGAAGAACAAAGAGCAAGGAACTTGTGCCTCAGATAAACCGACTGTCAAAATTTGTAGAGCTGCCATCATCTTCTCATTTAAACATGTTCTTAACACCTTCCTCTGCCTCTGAGTGATAGCTATAAGTCACTCCAATCTGGCACTGGTTAGGCAAGCAGCAAGCTAAGATTTCTGCATTTATGCTAATGCATGTGATTTGGAATGATCATCCTGCGTGTGGAACTCCGCACCTGTACTTTTTAATGTGTTTAACACACTCGTGCTGTCTCCTACCCAGGCTGAAGTTATTAGAACAGATACCTTCATAAATCATCAATTAGATATAATCAGTTCTCTCTCCTTTTTTTTTTTCCTTTTTCCTTTTTTTTTTTTAATGCATTATTAGGGACCTCTCCAAAGCTGGAAGAACAAAAAATCAACAAATCATCCAGCTTCAGCACGGTTATTATCAACCTGAGCTTGTAGAAACTGCAAGATTATTAAGTTGACATTAAAAATCACAGGTAATTGGAAGGTATCAATCTCTGAGTGTCTGTCAGATTAAGGTTATAAATCAACACAGTTAAGAACAAAGAAGGAATTGGACATTGAGCCATTTACTTAAACATATACTGACAACTCCAGCAACTGTAGTTTGTTTCTGAGGAAATTGGAGAACTTAAAACATCCTCTCAGTTTGATAAAGAAAGGAGATCTTATTGGAGTTCTTATGAAGAGGAAGAAATGTCTGGTTATGACTCATAAAATAATAAGAGTATGAATAATACTTTGCATTGTTTAAAGCCTTCTATCTCAGAAGCTGAAAGTAACTTTATAAAAATTAATGGATTAATCGTGACACTTCAGCTTTGAGGTGCACCATTACCTTTGTTTTACAGATATTAAACTAAAGGCAAACAGATTCTACACATCTTCCTAGACTAACACTTGGAGCAAGCATTAAATACAGTCTTTGCAGGAAATGCTGGCCTTCTGTGGGAGTGAGGCAGAATTATCAGTTCATCTGTTGGTATAGTCCAGATCATATGAAATTGCTTTTGAACCTGATGGTCAGTGACATTTGAAAGAACTGAAGTCTCAATAATTGGTAATTTCCTCCTGAAGTCCGGAGGCGAGCAAAGGCTATGATCCAACATAGTGTCCATCTGGCATCAAGATCTACATTTTCCAGACCTTTTATTTGGCAACTATACCTGATAGCCAGCATGAACACAAAACTCAAGACAAGCCATGGTTTGTTTCCTTCCACCCAGAGGATCTCCTGGAGCATTTCTCCTTGTGCAAAGAGGAAGAAGTGGGGTTGTGCTGGGGCTAGGGAACACAGTAAATGGATCTGTGGGATACCAGGGTTAAACAGTTCTGCTAAAAGAATATCTTAGTGTGTGCTTAGTTAAAAAATAAAATTTATTTCAGAAAGCAGTCACTTTAGAAAAAAAACATCAAACACCTGAGTGCTAAAACACATCTTTCAATATCTATCCTTCATTTTTGCCTAATGACATATGCCTGGGTAGCCACCAATCCAGAGTACTTCGGAAAAGATCTTAATCTGTCTGAAATGGAAGAGCTGTCACACTGAGATAAGCTCAAGGACTAAAAATTTGTTTTACTAAAAATTGCTATCTGGAAATTCTTTCTTTAGAAAGGCAAACAGTTCCAGCTAACCTACTTTCTACAGAGTCAAAGGAAATATTTTCAAAGGATACCAGAGGTTCACATACCAAAACGCATACAAATTTCTCTGGGCTTGCTTATATACTTGTGTTTATCATGACTGGGCACCTATGACAGTGTCAGCTTAACAGAAGTGAAAGTCAAAAAACATCTAAGTATGTGTTTCTGTGCACAACTGCAATAATACTTCACTGGATGACTGAAGGCACAAATGCCTCGGCAGAGCAATGTGAACAGGAGATGTTCAAACTGATGAAAACTCTTTTTAAGATGCATATCCTGGGGACAGGCCAGAATTACATGGTTTATTATTAAGACCCTTGGGTTCAGCCAGGACAGATTTTACTGACCACAGCAAATTCTAGGAGGGTGCTGTTGATGGTGTATTATTCATGTAGTGCTACATAAAATTAACACAACAGTGAGGAAATACTGGCTACAATCCCAGTAATAAAGCTCTCACCTTATATGAGTGCCATTATTAATAAGGAGAAATAAATTATGTGCTTTACCTCTTCCTTCAAGTTCCCCAATGTAACATGGGCTCTTTTACAGCTTGTGTATGTTTTGAAGACTGGTGTAAGAGTCATATGGATCTCTTTGCAAGATAAAAGGTTTTTATGTATGAGGCATGGAGGACCACGTAGTTCAGTTCACCTCAGCTGCAGAGCTCTAGTGATAATATATAAATCATCGTGCCACCAGGGCTGGGTATCTTTGAAGGATCTCTACATTTGAAGCTCTCCTAATCTCAGATCTGATTCTCTTTATCCCTTCAATCAGAAGACGAGGCAATATATTAGAGAGCAAGGCGGAAGCACAGCTGATGAGTTCCCCATTTAACAACTCAGGCTAAAAAGAAGAAATTTCCAGGACTCCAGAACTGTCCCAAGGTCAGCTGCCTTCACTCACGCTCCTTTTGGACAGGGAAGATTGGTTTATAGACATGGCTTTGGAGGATGTCTCCAGTACAGGAAGTTTACACAGGACCACAAGTTTGGCTCTTTGCAGGATGTGATGCTGAGGGGAAGAAGAGCGTTTTCCCTGAGCTTTGGATTCTCCCAGTTAGTGAACAGACCAGCTCAGCACACCGGGAGAAAGCAGCACTGTTGACAGGCCCATCCAATTTCAATTAGCATTTCAGCTTCAGCTGACAAGTCAGAAAGACAGAGTAGGGGAAAGCTGAACGCGAGACAGCGAAACATGGCACAGAAACTCAGCAGACAGGGAAATAACGTAAAGGCTGCTTGATTTGCAAATTGACTCATGCAGCAAAATCAGTTTCCTTATTATTATTTTACAAGACAGAAAATTAAGGGGGGGGGAGATATATAACTACATGAAATTATTTAAACTCAAAGAGAATATCTGGAAAATGTGAATGGTTCATCCACTTAAAAACGCTGCAGAAGTAACAGGCAGGGGGAGCTCCTCTACTGGTCACAGGTGAGATTAAAACCAGAAGGTCCAGGAGCTGCTGCCATCCCTGAGCTGGGGCAGTGCTGGCCACCTGCTATTTAAAGGGTCTGACATAGCTACCATAAAATCCAAGGCTATGGGATTTCCCAACAGTTACAAGAAGAGTGGACACAAAAGTCAGGATCTATTACAACTGGCATTTTTGGCGAAAATGAGCTATACTACAGATCTATTTTCCCTCAGGGTTTTGAAGAAGGGGGACAGATGGTTGGATAATTTATACCATTTGGCATGAGGTTACATTTGGAAAAAAAAGAGAAGAGAAAATAAAGGAAACCAAGAGAGACAGAGAGGCATGAGCTATACATAACTGAGCAGAGAGGAAATCACTAGACACAGATTTGCTCAGGCAACACCACCAGTATGTGTCACTAAATATTATAATGGCAATTTTAAATGAAGCATAGGGATTGGTGACTTCACCAAGGAGAAATTAGAGTGGACAATATGAACATTTATTTTCTAAACACCCCCACTTGAAGATCTCAGAAAGCTCTTGCATCTGTTTACATTAATACATGATCGTGCTTTTCACTTCATATTCTTACTCATCACAAGGTACCAGGTTTCAGTGGTTCACTTCCTCCAGACTTCAGCTTGCAGCAAATACTATCATTTTTCTTGTACAGTAACAAACAGGTAAAGTTCTAGCTAACACTAGATCAATTTTAGGAGTGATCATACTAAAAAAATTTCAAATATGATGGTCAATTACAGTGTAATGAACTTCAGAGCACATAAAAGTGGAGATGAGCTCAATGGGGTAGTAAATGCTACACATTCCCAAATTGAGAAATAACAAATCATCTACAGGGCACTGCAAAGGGAAACACAGCAAATTGGCTTCCTGAAGGATTAAGTTTATGTAAAAATCCCTATTAATTTTTCAGTCTTCTCTACCATCACTGCACCCACTAGCCAATTTTCACTAAATCTCTCAAAGACATCAGATTGATATATGGATATTGGGTGGTTTAGGCACAGGAACGGGTTGCCCAGTGAAGCTGGGGATGCTGCTGCATCCCTGGAAATGTTGAAATGAAAATACTTTGAGGAAACTGCTCTAGTGGAAGGTGCCCCTGCCCATGAATGGGTGTAGGACACGGTGATCTCTAAGATCTCTTCCAACCCAAACCACTCTGTGACTTTGATTCTATGATATTGCAGTTAGACAGGTGGTACAGGAGTAAATAAAGGAGAGACACTCAAACTAGATCCAGAGCTGAGGAAAATCTCACAGCCCTAACTTCATGGTGTGTTACAGAGCAGAGCTGCCACACAAAGCAGTGCCACAGGGAGCCTGTGTGCACTGTCCACTCCTTCCATTTAGATCTGCAAAATAAATCCAAACCAACAAATTTTCCTGAGCCCCTCTGGCTACTGGAGGTGTGACACTTACCTCAGCAGCCTCAATTTCCATCCCCAGCACTGCTCAGTAGCTAACATTTGCTCTCTTAAATGTGTTTCTAAAACAGCCACCTCGGGAAGGTCTTGGAAAAAGCCAAAGCAATCAAAATACGTACGGAGAGCTGTGTCAAATCTGAAGCTGTAAATATTAAAAAGCCATTGCATGAATATTGCAAAGCTAAACGCTGCACGTTGGCAGAAAGCCCACAGTTGCCAGTGACCTTCTTTGGGAAGGGAAGGCCGACCTCCAAACAGCCGTATGGGGGTTGCCTGTGTTTGTGTTTATTGTGCATATAAATACATGCTGGTCTGTTGACCAAGTTTGAGGGACATTTACAGCAGTTATTAAACTCAATCTGTATTGTTTCAACCTTTCCAGAGCTCCGACAATGTTTGTACAATAAATGCTGTCATCTACGAAAGAAACTGGGGGAAAAATGTAAAGGAAAGTGCGATAATATGGGACAGAGAGGCTGTCACAGCCTTGGTGGCTTCCAGGTGGTGACAGGAGAGGCTGAGACCAGCATGGGCAGCCAGTGCTGCAGCCTCTGGAGACTCCACTTCCTCAAAGCTGAAGCAGAAAGCTGCAGCTCTGTCCTGGCCACACACAGGCTGCTATGGAGGCAGCTGTGGCTGTACAGACTCTGCTGCATTCGCACCAAAAATCTGTCTTGTACTTGCTGGTGCAGACCGGGAGAGGCACAGCAAGAGCCAAGGTGATGAACCTTTGGAAATGCTTAAATGTTCAACATTTACAGTGTCTGCACCATGACCAGAACACATTGCTGTGTTCCTTGAACTTGGCATTTTGGTGTGAAACCACCTCTGTTAGAATTAAAAATCCAGATAAATTAGGCCGCAATGCCTCTGAACTTGCTCCAGCGGAAAAAAGTCAGACCAAGTTTGAAAATCTCCATCATCTTCACAGGGTGAAAGAAACCACAGAAGATGATCTTTTAGCAGAGGAAGGGTTGGTGAACACCTTAGACACATCTCTGGCACTAAGGTTTTTATTCACTGGGCTTTTAATTTGTTTTCACAGCGGTTTGAACAAATTGAATTTGTTAATTAAAGCGGTAAAATGAAATGCTGAACATTATTGACTAGATGCTAATTACATTAGAAGAGATATCGGGGGAGGGAGGAGTCCTTGTTTTCAATAGCCAGGACAAATCATATTAAGAGAGACAAGTGATCAGTCTGAGCCTAAATTCTGCAGGGAAAAAACTGTTTACATGTTGTGGTTTAATGTTTATCATTCATGATCTTCAATTGGCAATACCAATAGAAACATGATTACTGCAGCTTGCTATTGTACCTCTTTTCAAATTTCACTCTAGTTTATAACATTCACTAAGCAGAGGTCATTACCCAATTAAATGCAATGATGCTCACTGTGCTAATCAGGAAGGACATTATTTTAAAGTTGGCCTCATGAAAATGCGAGCAGTTCACATTCCATGTCTGAAAAGCCCTTTGAGTGTTCAAGCTGTAACTTTTAGTATTAAAAAAATTATTATCAAGTTGATTGTTTTGTTTCTTCATACTCCCTTTCATTTAATGACCTTAATTTCCATACTAGCATATTATTTTCAGCAAAATTTTAATTTCACCCTTCATGTATTTGCATGGGAATGGCTGGAATTTGGTATTACTTTCCTCAGTGTAATTTAACATAAATATAACCATAGTCCTTCCTGTTAATGACCACTACACAATTTCTGTTATGGGGTACCCAGCCCCAACCCTGTGAGTTATTTGTAAACAAAATGCTTTCACCACATGACTGCAATCACTACCTTAAAAAAAAATCTCTGTCAAATCTCACTGCTGTGGAATTGCCGAGAGATTTTGGTTCATGAGGTACCTAAATAATGTCTGAAAATTAGACATTAGAACTGAGCCCCTAGCTTACTTAATTGATAATTAATATTGTACTCTACCCACAGCAGTTCTTTCCAGATTGGAGCTATAGATACCAACATGTGTGATCAAAGTGCAATCCAGCTTAAGCCCACAGAGTTACATTGACTTTGCAGTGTGAACAGGGGCAATAAAGATTATCAGAAGCTTTCTGTGTCACTACCATCCA
Source organism: Irena cyanogastra (assembly GCA_013397155.1). Lineage (NCBI taxonomy): Eukaryota > Metazoa > Chordata > Aves > Passeriformes > Irenidae > Irena > Irena cyanogastra. The sequence continues at coordinate 1,017,111 of VWZV01006848.1, read as the reverse complement.
ACAGCTCAGAATCCACAGAGAGGGGATTTGCTGAGTAAGAGGAACCCTTTTTAGACTGACCATTTTCTTCCTCTCTGTTGTGATCATAATCATGACCCTTTTTTGAACACCACCAGGATACTTAATGCTTTACGAAAACACAAGGAGACTTTTAGAAAGAATGAAGGCATTTTGTTCTAAAAGGCAAGTCTCTGCTGCTCATAAATACACTGTAAACAATAGATGAAGCCGCATTAGAAAGAAACAAAGAACAATTGTAGCACAGAGAATCAGTGTTAAACCTTGCTGGGCAGAGGGAATAAACATTGTCCTTCCCTCAGAGTCACAGCAGAGAAGTGGCAATAAAATGATAAAAGACTGATTAATGTAAATGGAATAAACTGAAGCATCAATTTCTATGTCTAAGAAACAGGAGCAGAGCAAAAAAACCTGAACTGCAACCATCAGGACCAGAAAAAGCAGCTGCAGAGCAGGGCAGGGCCACCTGCATTAGCTTAAGCAATAAAGCCCCAAGCACAGGAAGGTGATAAATTAAAGGTTCTCAGCTCTGGCATGTTGAGAGTGCCTTAACAGGGACAAAGAGAAAACAAACAAATATTCTTCCTGGTAGCTGTTAAGAGCATGTACTTTGTTCTCCTTTCCAATATGGACAAACAATGCCCAGAATGGCCTAAATGACACATTCCAATTTTCTTTCTTTTGGGAAGTTAATTGCCTGGCAGCAACACAACCTGGTTGGCTCAGTGGGGTCCCGAATGCTCAGCCCATGTGTAACTTTATCCATTCAGGCAGGCTCATTGAATCTGTGGCTTTGCACAATGAACCCTTTGAGCATGGTCAGTGCTAAGGAGAGTGGTGGCCCTGGGAATGGTGGTGCTCCAAAGCCTCTTCAGCCTGGAAACAAAGCCAGTCAAACCACTGCTCATACATTGGGAATGGCCCCATGTATGGTCAGCAGGTCTGACAGACTCAGGGTAGATTCATGATGCATAAGAAAGGACTTATGATACATAAATGAAGCATAAATTGAAGCTGATTTTCACAATGGTTCTATTTAGAAAAATGGATTCCTCCAGTAATAGTTCAGGATTTTTTTCTCACACATCTATTCTAAAGAACATAGAATGTGACCTTATGATATGTAAAAACCAGGTACAATACAGAGAGCTGACAGGTACAGCATTGGCTGATGGGTCTGCAGAGATTTCTTCAAGGTACAGATGTGCAGCCTGCACCTCTGGGAACCCACCTCTTCAGATGACACCAACTTCAAAGAGAATCAGGCACTTATTCTCTGCTTATTCCTTTTTGAAGTTCTTGAAGAGAGCAGAATAACAGTCAAGAGCCTGATCCTTCCTGCCTAACCTCATTCTGGTCTTTCCCTGAGCATGTTTGAGGTTTTTGGTATCTGGAACAAACAAAATCTGGTTCTGTGACTATCTAATAATGAATATGTTGAAAAACTACTCTCCAATAAACCAGACTTAATCCAACTAAGTCTGCCCTTTGCTAGTTCTAACTTGTTATTGATATATATACTTTATTTACACTCTAAACTGAGAGTTGCTTGGGTGTTGAGTTTTTTGGAGGAGTCTCCTGAACAAGTTTCCTTGAACATTTTTGAATAGAGTGCATATAACACGAAGTTTAAGCTTGAGCCAAATTCTTGGCCAAAGAAATGGAAGAGAGAAAAAACCCAGGAACTTGAAGTAAAATATGTGGAAATGCCACAGTGGAAGTTATAACCACCAATGCTTCCGAGCTCCTGCTGTGCTGATGTGGTTTTACAGATACTCAGTGTAGGTCTGTTGCTCAACAAAAGAATTTTGCTCTATGTTTGTATGGAAGAAGTAATAAATTTATTACAATCAGTGAGCAAAATCCAAAAAGATTGGACATCTGCCTTGGAATCTGCTCGCTATACAAAAAACTGTTTAATGTTGGCAAAGAAACAAATCCGAGAAGAGCACAGGACCTAATTAAAGGAGACGTGCTTAGAAAACAGATACCAAAATGACAGACGACTACTTTTGGACTAGAGATGAACTACGAAGAGAGAGTATGAATTTCAGAGTGTTTGTTTTTGAGGTTGTCAGGCAGGCTACTTGTTAGGACTCTGTGGGTAGCAGCACAGCACAGGGCTGGTGGGGCTGCAGGTCTCTGACAGTGCCCTCGATGGCTCTGTGTGTGTCAGGAAGTTTCACTTTACAAACTCTTCATGGAGGACTGGGCACGCCCTGCTCCACCAGGAGTATACACTACAGAGAGGAGAGGTTTTAATTTAAAGCTGAGGAAAAATGCACAGAACAGATTTACCATGAATTTACTATTTAGATGTTTTGTTGATTAAAAATAAATAGCCAATAGGGCAAGTCTTTGTCTGCACATTTGCTACCTTTTATTTCAACTAATGGTCAAACAAAAAAGCTTTGCTGCAAGGTCCCTCCATTTCATTCATGTTCTGGCCTCAAGAAGTTTATATCTGACATCAGAAGGATATTCCTTTTCCTTTTTTTTTTTTTTAATTCATATGAGCATTTTATTATCCTTTCTTTGGCTTAACCAGTTTAATTAATGTTCTGACATCATAGGAGGAAGAATTTCACTTTTTCCATGCAACAGAAAATCAGTTCTTAAAACTTCAAATGGAATGTCACCATTGCCTTTACCAAGCCACTGGAGCTCAGGAGTGAGTTCTGCAGGATTCAGCCATGGACACTCAGAAAACTCTAGGCAACATTACCCTCTGGAGCTGTTTATGTTTTGAGAATTGTGTCTGGATTCCAAAGATCAAAACTTTGCCTTCTGCTTGCCTTCCACCTGCATTTCAGAGAAGCAAGAATTCTAACTTCACAAGGATTGCTTGTTATATAGTGCTCCTGGCTCTCGGGAAACTTTCAGAAGCTCTTTAGATTCAGAGGAATCTAAAATTAAAGGATGACCTTAGTGACCTTCATCATGAAAGTCTGTGCCAGCTAGCAATAATCTGGTTCATATTTTGGGAAGGCAGTAAAACACCACCATGGAGAAAAGTTTTAAAAATGAATGTAAAAAGCCAAGGGTATTGAAATTAGCACCAAATTTGGACAGCCATTTAAGTTTCCATTTCCAGTAATTCCTAATTGTGGTCAAAGAACATGAAGAATTTCAGTCCATTTCCCCCAGAACAGATTAATGCTGCAATCAAAAGCAATAAACTAAACCACAAAATATAACTGAAAAAAAATGGAACTGGAAGTCCTTGGTCAGGCTAATGGATGTAAGAAGTGAAGCAATTTGTGAGCTCTTGTTGCTCCCTCTGAGCTGCTCCCTACCACTCTGCTAATGAGACAGCACCAGAAAGTTTATCACCGGAGTGCTGGAACAAACCAACCAAGAGTCAAAGGGTATCTCACCTCTCAAGAAACTGTCTCCAGATTTGTCTTAGAAGCAGAAGGAATTCATATTGCAGTGGTTTGAAGTCAGCCTATTGCTTGTTTGGACTTATTTAGATCTGCATCTGTACTGAAAGTGTTACCGAATCTCTAATTTTGCTACAGAGACACATCACACTCTTGTGACAAAAATGCACCTATGTACACAAAGCCTAGGCTGTTAGGTGTTCTACCTAAAATATTCCAAATGTTCAGGTATTCTACCTAAAACATTCCAAACCAGACAAGCTATGAACGTCCCTGTACACTCTGCATGCTGATATGCAGGATGTCCCAAATGTGGGGCCACCCCAGCAGCACAGGAGGTGACACAGGGAACTAAACCCTACAAGAGGTAATCATGGCACACTCCATCACCAGCAGCACTGCACAACTGCTGCCAGTGATGATATCCATCACACAACACTGGAGCTGGGTGATTAAAGAGGAGGACTCTGGACCTTGAATTCCTTTGTTTTGCCATCCACATGCTATGGAGTCTTGGATTCTTTTCAGAGCTGATATGTCAATGCACTCATTATGGTTTAGCTGAGGTCTGTGTATTGTTCTTCATATATATTCACAGCATACAGTAAACTCTAATAGCTCCTTTGGAGCTTTAACACTGTATGCTGTAAATGGTTATTAACAATAGTATTCATTCATTTACATGTAATGGATTCATAATAGCAAAAGTAGAGTGAAAATCTTACGCTGTAATATAAAAAGTAGATACTGCATAAAGGCAGCATTTTAAGACTTGATACTCTGACTGCTTTAATTATTTTTTAAATATCAATAGGTCCTGCTTCAGTAGCTTGTAAAATTACACAAGCCAAAGCAGCCCTTGTGTCAAAGGAGCACAATGAATAGGGTGCACAAAGCCAGAGGTCTTCACAGGCCCAGTGTTCCCACAGACCTGCCCATGGTGAGGATGGAATCCATTCACATAAGGATCTCTGCCTGTGAATGGGCACCAGGATGGAGATGATCCCATCCCTGCAGTGCCCAGCACTGAATGCCTGTCCTCACAGGTGCTTCAGGACGTTGCAATCCATGTGCTGGAAGGCAGAGGAGGCAAAAGAAGAAAACCACCGGGGAGAAATTCATAACACTTTCCAAAATCTACAGGCAGGGTATTTAACCTCCACCTGATCGCCTTTAATAGGACATTATTCAACCACTAAAACTTCTCTGCAAGGGAAATTGAAGCTGACATAAAAGACCAAAACGGCTCCATGGAACTGAGAAATGAAGTCCTACATTTCTGAATGCTGCCATAAAGGAACAAATCCTGGTTCCTCCAAATAGGAAAATCCCCAAAAGACTTCCTCACTGAAAACTGTCCTTTTCATCCCCTTCCAGTGTACATTTCCAGAACCTTGTTTTTTCCTACTGCTTCAAATAAAAATACCAGCAAATAAGTCAAATGGATGCAATTTAGGACAGACAAAGACACTCCACAGAAAATGTCTGAGGCATTCACTCCCCACAGCCACAGTGGCAAATATCTCATGGAACCTTACATGTGCAGCCCACCACTGGTGCAGAGAAAGGGGCAGAGAGGAACCAGCAGCTCTGGGGCCCTCCCTAATAAAGTGAAGAAGAAATAGTCCTTCATTGTGGGTTATTTTAAGGCTTCTTTAAGTTTAAACCCAGCTAAAGCTAAACAAAACAACAGATTTGAAAATGGAGTCTCTAGCAACCCATGGACACACCATGAAGACTGACACCACTGTGAGAAAGCAGTTGAGCTGCCAGTATAGATTTGCTCAAGCCATGTTTTATTTATCTAAGAGTTTAGTACAGCTGGGAGTGTATTTTCTGTGGATTTTTTTTTGTTTTTTCAGAACTTGAGATGGCTTCTCTCATCACAGTCTGAGATGGTAGAATAGTGTAGGATACCAGGTCTCATTATATCAGCTTAGTAACTGGTTTCTGTATTCATCCAGAAATCTAATGGAAAGTGTAAACATCAATACAAATTTAGCTTTAGTTGGTATCCTCTGAATACCACTAATTTAGCCATTAGTTAGATTGCTTTGTAACATAAATGCAATGCCTTTCTTCTCAAGCAATAAGATGAAATAGAAGAGGAAAAACATACATGAATTCATGATAGTGAGCACCAGATATGCCATTAAAGGGATTTTTTTTGAATCTGAGAAGGTTTATATGTAGGATAAAGGATATGGAAGCTTGTGTCTAGCACAGACACAGGAAAAGAAATAGATTTTAAAGGAATTCTCTGCATAAACTGTTTTTTGGAAGGTAAGTCCAACACCCAGTAAAATCCACCAGCAGTTATTTATCACACAAGGATAATTTGCTCCAATACTTGAATACTTCATGGTGAACAGTAAAGAGCAAATGTTGCTCTTTGTTTTATTGTTTCTTATTTTTATTTGGCTAATCAAAGGTACTGAAATCACACTGACATAAGCCATGTTCTAATTTACCTGTGGTTTGCAGCTGTTGTTTTTGAGCTTACACTAAAGGTCAGCAGGGCTACTTGTATCCCTGTCAAGGACGTTCTAAACATCCTATAAATCAGTAATATTTGGGAAAAACAGAATCAAGAAAATTATATCTGCACTGCCATTTATTTTTGTCTACTTATTAAACTACTATTCCAATGTATTTTATATCTGTAACTATTTAATATCATTAGCTGCAAGGCAATGACATTTTTTATAGCACTGGAGATAAAAAGCTAATATGTTAACCCCCAGGACCCAATTTTTGTGAGGTGAGAGTTTGCTCATTATATTCAAATTAGTAGAGATACAAGAGCACAGGCAGTTATATAGCTTATCTTTTCTGCAAATATATGTAGACCACTCTAAAATGATTTGCCTTTTTTTTTCACTGGCTATAAATAACTGGAAAGATAGGTTTCTGGTTTGTGCTAAAACTGAGTCTTAAACTATGAATATCACAGAAAAAAAAATTGTTCTTTTACGTCTGAATGTAAATGTTTACTTCTGTATCATAACTATCTCTTTGTTCATAGGAATGAAAAATAAAGCTTAATATATTCAAAGTTTCATCACTATTAGCAACACGAAAACCAGCCTTGTCTCAGATCACAACTGATTAAAAATAATATTCAATTGTAATTACCAAAATTGCACCCAATCAAAAGAGCTGCTGTATTGCAGGCATATTCAGAACTTCATGGACAGAGGGCAAGGGAGGAGGTTAGAAAATCTTAATGTGAAAGCAATTTGTATGATCTGCATAGTAACTTAATCAACAGCAAAAACAAAGTCATTTCTTCTGCGCTCCTAGTTCGTATTTTTATATTCAACTGTGTTCTGAGTGGTGCCAATTACCAAAGTGAGAGTTACAGACTTGATTATCTCCCTGATTCTAGAGAGTCCTGTTCCATTGATAAGAATATCTGGTATACAGCCTGTATCACACAATGCTGCTCCATCGCCTGATATTGAGTTAAAAGGACCATAAATCCTGCTTGGCAACCTGGTCTGCTGGAATAATGGAAAGTACTTGGCAGCCGTGGCTGAGCTGTAATTCAAGCTCATCTCCTCAGACAACTGGAGAGGGACACACATGGCCGCAGAACTCATTTCGGAGTCTGAAAGCCATTAAACATCTTTTGCTGGCTTCTACTCGAAGGGCTGTGATGCCAGAACCTCAGTGCCAAGGGATACCCAAAGGGAAGGCATATGGTCTGCTTTCACTTGTGCTAAAGAGTTCATTCTTGTTATTTAAAGAAATAATGGAATGTATGCTTCTTTCTTTATCAACACCCTGCCTATTTTAAAGGAGGTATAATGATATATAATTAAATCAAATACTGTATTTAAGCCTCCTTCACACTGTGCACTGTTGTATCTGCAAAATGGTGGATGTGCAAAGAAGGGAAATGTCCCAGCAGGGAGCCCAGCTCACCTCTCTGCTCCTCCAAAGAGTGCCTTGAAAAGAGAGGCATCACTCACCTAGGCTCTTCCAGTCCCACAGTAAACCATGCTGTGGACATTTTCTGTCGACAGGGCAAGGAGTGCTGCTTCTGATGTATAGCAGGCACCAAAGACTCACTCTCTGGCAGAAATGAATGCTTGTAAAAGCAATCCATGTTTCCCCTTGTGTAACCTTCCCTTACATGATCTAGTCTCACATCAAACCCCTCATCTTAGCACACAACTGAAATCTGCAAAATTAATGTCAATATTAATAAAGTTGTCAGTGCAGTGTGTTAGAACTGTGTGCAAAAAACCTAGAGTTGGTTTAGAGCAACTGGTACACCACGAGCTTATTGTGAGTCTTTATTTCATTCCATGTAGGAAAGGAAATTTTCATTCCTGTAGGATTCACAGACTGCCTGTGACACCAACACTAAATATAACCAGCAGCCAGAAATAAGGAGCAGAAAGAGCAGGTACAAAGAAATGGAAGAATCTGTAAGAAGCTGGAATGAGGTTAGAATTCTTTGCATCTTTTTATCAAGAATACTTTTATGGAAAAAGGAGTGGAGCTGGTGCTGCTGGATAAGCAGACCAATGCTCCAGCCCTTTTAGATCTGCTGTTCTTACAGCTCATTTAAAGCCTTGCCTGGATTCCTTGAATCAATACTCAGGGAGCTGTTTTGCCAATCTCACTCTGATGGTATTTCTCCTGGAAGGATGGACAAAGGGGAGAGGGCAATCATCTCAACAAGGTCCAAGCCCTCAAAGGTTTCCAAGGCAGAAAGAGACTGAGACATCAGACACCAATCACAGAGACTGACACCATACAACCCAGCACCAGGTCAAGAACACTGGGTGGCTGAGTCAGTGACAGAATGGGTGTGGCAAGACAAGCAAGCTAGTGTTTATAATAAAATGCAGACCAATTTAAATATGTCGTTTCCCTGTTATAAATTACAATTTTACCCTTAAATATCCACGTTGGCAACACTACAGAAACCTGAAATTCTGAATCCAGATAAAAACTGGATACAAATCGAATCTGAAGTACCTATTCCTTCTTTCCCTCACCTTTTATTCATCTAGGAAACGGAAATTTCACAATCAAATGTTTTCATAAAAAGCAAGTTTCATAAAAGAGTTAAAAAACAAGTTAGATAAATGAAAGCAGGTACTACTCCACCTCCCAGAGTAAACACACTAATGGAGGGATAATTATTCCATTAAGACACAGGCTACAACAAGACAATGAAACTGAACATAGAAACATCAATTTTATAACTCACTGTGCTATAATTATTCTCTGGCTCAGTGAATGCATATACCCTTTCAGAAACCTACCGTGCCTTTCATCTTACATAAAGGATTAAATCTTTAACCCACACACAGGAAATACAGCCTTCTGTAACATTCCCATATTACTCCCTGCACACTGCTAGATACTGCTCATTTATAGTAAAATCTGACTATCTGCAACATCTGAGGAATGTTGTCTGAATGGCTTTTTTTTCAGACAGGTGTATGTATCTCTGACCTGATTACATCTTCCTCAACTACACATCCAATAGTATAATACATTCCTAAGCAGCAAACTAAACTATTTATGGGGAAAGCTGGGAAGAATTCAAAGATCTTCAGTGTGAATGCTAATTATGATGTATAATTGGAGGGCAAAGATATTTCCTTTTAAAATCCAGGAACAGGAATGACCCCTTGTAAATAACAAGATATCTAAACACATTTTCCAAGCAACATTCACCCAATTAAAATCACACACACACAAAAAAAATAGAAGTAATGTGATTTAAGAGTTTCATTCATAACTACTACAGCTCTTGAACATAAACCAATGTGCCATTTACACAGTAGATACCCTCAGTAATACTCTGATCTCTCTCCATGCACAGACATCCAATCCTATGAAGAGGAGTTTATATGTATAGGGAGATAGAATTCTAATTAATCTAGTAGAAATTTGAAAAAAATTCCTCCTGTAAATTATTTGTGAGGCCTGCTTGGTAAACCATTAACTATTTTTGTAATTCAAATAGTTCTTTCAAACATAGCCAGTACTCCGTGTAGAACATACTGCTGATTGTTTCCCATGTATATATGAAAATACTGATTTACAACACTTTCCTCTGCCCAAGCAATACCACACGAACACACACATCTGGTAAACTTGCTGATAACACTCACACAGAGAACCCTGTGAGTTCATTCTGAATTATAATATCTCTGTAAATCCAAGTAACAACAACAAGCAGAAAATCATTCAGAGGTTTTCCTGCGAAACACGAGGTTAGTAACCAACAGTCAACTTCACTGGGTTCCTTTATCCCTATCAAAATTAAATTGTTGCCATGCAATTTGTTTGCCCTGAAGCTACAGAAACTAGGCACTGACTCCCTCTGCTCTGTCATCCCTGATCCCATCCTTTCAGCTGGCAGAAGTGCCAGTTTAGTGCTATCAAATGTGAAGAATCAATATGCTGGCAGACACCAGTAGCACGTTGAGCCATCAGACCATAACAGTCTGAGATCAGTTTTATTTTTTCCCCTTTTGTTTTTGTGCTGCTTTTTGCCTACTGTCTTATCTGGAGTCACTGGATAGAAGCCATCTATCAATCAAGCAAAGTCTCAACAAGGTTTATTACTCAGCTGCTCAAAACAGGGAATATAGATCAGGCCTCATTATTGTCACAGAATATGTTAGAATCTACTTTATTTTGCAGTGATTCTTTCTCTTTGCCACATTAACCTAATGGCATAATTTAATTGACCCACAGGCTACTGACTTACTGAGAAATGTAGCTGAGACTTGCTATAAATAAAAGGTCCCTGAACAAATTAGAAAAACAATAATTTGCAATGTCACTAATATGTGTGGTCAGTATTTTATTTACCTTACTCAATTGTGTTTGTACATGTGCCTGCAGGAACTGATGGCCACAGACCATTTCTTTGAATTCTTGGAAATGGCTTCTCCACAGCAATCAAAATTTATGACTTCCTCCATTCTAATGCAAAGCAGGTTGTTTTCCAAAACTGTTCTTCAGTGTGTTCTTCTCACAGCAGAGAAAACTGAATGCTTTGTGTTTTCCAGCTTCAGTAGAACTGATCCTGGAATGAGAGTCACCCATCTATTTATGTACACCAGTGGATGTAGGCCACAGGGAGGAGAAGATTTGCAGAGGTGTGGAACCCCTATGTGAGCCAAACACCACCTCCACACTGGATTCATCTGTCCTCATCTGTAATGAAGCTGATCATCTGAAGGATGAGTCAGCCTGGTACAAGGCTGGCACACAACAGTAGTTTTCCTTACTGCTACATAAGGGACAGGAACTAGGTCTAATTTCTTCCCCCTTTAAATCAGAACTTTCAAAATTAGGCAATCCCATTGTAATTTTATCATAATTAAAGACTGAGGCGTACAGTGACAGCACTGCTCTCTGAATTCACAGAGATTCATTCCGGGATTTCTTGCTATCCTGTAATTAGCACAATGAAGAACCTTGAAATTCACTTAGCAATTAGCAGTGATGAACAAAAATGAGTTGCCTTTAAGGCACTTAGGCCATATTCACACATCTTATTTTAAGAACCAAGCTGCCTAATTTCCACACCTGCAACCTCTGCTCCTGGATCTGGAAGGATGATTCAGACAGCTTAAGTTAGGACTGAAGGTTTTTTGTATCCAGAACCACACTGACACAGTTTGGATCCAAGTGCAAGGCACTGCTTTCCTCCCTATTGCCAGGCACACTGAGTCCTACCCTGGCCTCTTATTCTGAGATACGCCACGTCTAAAGGCTTTAAATCCCAGGTCAAATAGCAAGAGAAACCAGCTAAAGGCCAGCTTTGCATGCCATGGCTGATGCTGTCCAGAAGGATTTCCAGGATGTGTCAGTGTTATATGTGTCAAAGAACCGAGGAGAAATGCCCTGGATGTCAGGAGCCTCATCAATAACTCTAAACCTGAGAGCAGGAGAAGCAGATAACCATAAAATGATGCTTTGCATATTCAACTGTTTGATAAGCTCTGAAAATGCAATTTAATGACTCTGTACAAATGCCAGGATTGTTGCTCTTTTAGAAATGAAAAGATTAAAAAGCAATATATATTGCATTATCCCTCTCCTGTGCCACCAAGGAATGTGCCAACCAATATTCTTCATAGAAAAGTCCTCATTCTTCACCTCACCTCTTGCAGTTTACACCTACTCTTGACAGCAAATATCTCTATGGTTAAGCATATAATCCCATTTCTTTGTTGTGATGGATTGCTGACCAAATAATTAAACTATTTCTATTTTTTGTTTTTGGATCTGTACTTAAATAGGTGAAATCAATAAGAGGCATTACTTTAATCCCATTGTGGTTTTAATTTGTTTTACTTTGTGCATGCTGAGAAGGTCTTTCTTCCACATGCTTCCAGATACCAGGAACAATGAGGTCAAAGCCTGGTTCTTTGCTTGGACTGAGACACAGGATTGCTGCTGAGTGCAGCAGCAACCACCCAAGTGCAAGTGATGGAAAATAAAAAGTCACTGGAATGTCTTCAACTTTGTAAAAGTCTAATGATTCTGGATGTTTGATTGATTGATACATAAATCTATGATGTGCTGTCTCAATATCAGTAGATAAAAGTACATTGATGACAGACTAACTCTCTCTTTTTTTTTCACTTGAGAAATGCTTATAATATGGAAGCATTTTTAAAGAAAAAGTATTTTTCTTTACTACTTAGCTACATTTTTTCTTTTTCCATGTACTTAACTCTGGCTTGTGAGAAAGAAGTTCTTGTGTTATTAGACTTTTCAACAGTAAAGAAAGCTTTCTATCTAACCTATTTTTATGTCTAACCTATTTAACATATATTTTTATAAACCACTAAAAAAAATAAGAAAACTCTGACGTTCACCCAAAGAAGTTCGTAGGACAAATAATTTTGGTTCACACTGGTAATTGTGAGCAGCAGTGGGCAAAGGCTGACAGGAGAGTTCCATGGCAGCCTGAGCAGGGAGGCCACCACAGCATCCTGCTGATACCTGATCTAAAACACATCCTACTCAACCATACCCACTTTATGGCAGACCTCACACTGCAAAGTTTTACAAAAACTGCTACTGATCTGTGTCATTTATTTCCACTTGAGCCAATTAAAGGACAGTGATTGGAAAAGCATTCTCAGTAAATTATTTCCATTTGGGCTACAAAGCTGGGCAAATGTGGAGTTTTGTGATAACCTTGTTTCAGTATTTTTAAGCAACTGATAGACAGAAGTGAAACAATACCAAACAGATTAGGGCATTATCTATCCAATTAAGAAAGAGAAAGGAACACTCCAGCCTTGGATGATTTGGCAAGTAATGCATTTGTGTGCACTTTTTTTCCCCTTTATTATTACAAAGCAATGACTTGGACCCACAATGCTTTATTGCTGTAAATATTAAGCACTTTACTCAGGGATGGTTCAGCTTCATTTCACTAAACCAGCTTCCATTCACTTCCTTAAAGGCATGCCTTAAAGGGATAGGGAGGTGGAACTTTACATTAAACATATTCACGTATATTTTTGGCCTGGACCCAGGGGTCAGGTCTTGCTGCCTCTCAGTACAATGGAATTTTTTCACTGACTTCAATGGGAACAGGAAAGGACCACTGGGATACAAACCACCCCACCCCAGCACTGTGATGAAACAGGGACACAAGGCTCTCATTGATGGTGTGTTTCTGCTTTGACTAGTAGAAGAGCTGCCATTCAAAACAGATTTCTCAGAAGTAATTTAAGCCACAGTACTAAGTAGATGGTTATAAAAGTTTAGGTGTTATCAGTGGATTTCAAGTTAACTGATAGAGATGCAACGAGATCCAGCAGAACGAGAAATCACCTACTGCACCTGGATATGCCAAAGTACCTTAGAGCATATTTCAGCTTTAACCAAGAAACCAATGAAGACTTTGTGGATGAGGAATGGGTCTGAGAAACAACTTACTCTTTATATTATCTTCCTTTGTGACCATGGGAAAAGCATTCATCTTGTTTACACCATCTCTAAAATCGGGCTAAATATATATTATTCATCTTCAGGCAGGGCTGAGTTATTGATGGCAATGTCTGTGTAACTGTTCACCATTATTTATTATTATCAGAACTGAAAGCTTTGCAATGGATCAGACAATAAAATCTAATAATTTCTGTTTATCAGTGAGCCAAGCTGAAAAGGACTTGATTTTCTTGTAACAAAACTAACATATCTGTGCTTTCCCTTTTCCTCTGGTAATCCAATGATTGCATCCTCCTACATTTAGAAAAGTTATTGAGAAAGCAAATGTGCAGAAAGTTTGCCATAGAAACCTATTGGACTGTAAATTTGGACATCCAGGGTCTTTTGACTTAAATTTTTTCTCATATACTACAAAAGAGATTTTGAAAGCTGAAGTAAGTAGTTAATCGCAGTGGCATCTTCTAAGCATCATCTTTTATTCCAAGAACAGGAACTTCACCGTGTTAAACCCCATATAACCCATCTGCAACCCATTCCCAGCGAATCAGAGATTAATCCCTCTGACACCAGCAAAGCCTTCACTCCGTGCTTTGCAATTTGCAGGGGCAGCTGAGGCAAGTCCTGGAAGGAGCTGAGGAATTAGCAGCTAGAAGGAAACACAGAAAACTTGTGCCCAGTTGCCAGTTAGAGAGTCAAACATCTCCAGGCTAGAGTTATTTTACCTCGAGCACCAGAAAATTGAGATAAGAGTTGAAATTGCACGTTTCATAATTTTTTTTTTTTAAATAAAGTGCAGTTTGCTTTCAGAGGTAGGAAGCTCATTTAAGAGGGTGCATTACTGCAGAACTCACGAGCACAAACATTTCTGAGCTAACCTGTTTTTGTTTAATGGAAAATAGATTGGTGCAATGCAATCATGTGCAATCCTTTATCCATGGATCTCCCATAGAAATTCCCTTCTCACTTCCCTCCAACACAACAGCTACAGAAGAGGCAGAATGTTGAAGCAAGAATGTGAAGTATCTCTTGATTGTGTTTGTTACAATTTCATATACAGACTGATGGCAGTGTGAAGCATTTATGTTCACATAAAATTAATGCTTAGAGCTTCTAAAATCTTACTGTTTTCCAACACAGTTTGTATTTTTTGACTTGCAGAAATTATAATCAAGATATCCTATGGATCTTCAGTAATCAATAAGATACAGAAATCAAAGGCTACTTAAACACCACAATTTAGTATATTAAATTATTTATGCAAGCTAAGAAAAAATAAATTTGCTCTTGTTGGATGAGTGTCACTAGTGGACATGTAACCCACAACATTTTGTCTACCTCCATGAATGATTAATTAAAAGAAAAAATAGTTAATCAAGATAAACTTCTACACCTAGCTAACAGAGGACTGAAAGTTTATCATGTCTAAATATGTTTCTCATACATTTACTGCAAATTAGTTTTTGAAAGTGAATTTCAAGGTCTACTGGCTCCAAGGTTCACTAACTCAGTTTTCATTAAGTTTTCACAAATGATCTACTGTAGCATTATTCTTTTATAGTAGTGGAGATTTAAGGCCCAGTATGAAAAGCAATTATACTGTCAGAAAAGTGTATTTTGACTTATTAAAAAATTGAAAGGTTTCGTGAAACTATTTATTTTGGTGTTCATTTGGAGTGCATGTTGACAGTGTTATGAAGAAAGCCTTTTTTGGGTTGTATCTCTCATTGTACCTTCTTGTTGAAAACTTGAGATAAACTTACTTAGAAGATATGTTAAATACTTGTGTAGGTAGTAAATACAAGGTGATTGTGATTCTGCCCTGCAGTTGGCCCACTGAATTTATTGTGCTAGATCTGTTTTGTATTAATGATGCTTACGTGTTAGTTAAAAGTATATTAATTTTATTTCTGTAAATACTGAAGATGCTTAAAAGAAAACTTGGATATTTAGCAGTCTGATGAGTTACACGAGTCATATCAAGAAACAATTTTGTCCAATTTTCTTGGATCACTTGTTTCAACTGCATTGCATTAACTTTTTCCGATTACCTCATTACCTTGCAGAGTGTTATTTTTATATCCTGTTTGAGCACTGCTCATCTCAACTCTGACTTAGAGAACAACCACAATGCTCTCTTCTGGTAAAGGGCTGGGGAAAGCTTAAAATACGAGGAAAGGATTTACCCTCCAATTGTTACATGGCACCTAAGAATAAATTCAGCTGTTTGCCTCTTGACTTCCTTTTCAGAGCAAGTGACTAAGTATTTGAGGAAAGGACAAAAAGTGGGTGATAATTGATTCAACTTAACCCTTGATCTTGTTACACAAAAGCCATTGTTCAAGACACAAGAGGAAGAAGGGATGACATTACTATTTAGTTACTCCTAAAAGTCAATGCCTACACAGGCATCAGCAACTAAGGGGATTTTTCTGCCTCTAAAAGAAATACTACCTTGTAATTTCTTTTTTATCCATCTCAATTAGATTACTTAAATTATTGTGTACATTAGTCATGAAAAATAATAACTTCCAAGTCTATCCTTTTTGCCTGGCCTTGTCCAATTGTGTAATCATGTAGATTGACACGAAATTCTAGAAACTACCAGAAAGGAGTTGAGCACTCAGATGATGGTTTTCTTCGCAGGAATCTCATTATGTCTAAGCCAAAAAAAACCGGTAGGTGTGAGATGAATGTATATGCTAATGCAAGGTTTGTAGGAAATAAGCAGGAGGAAGAGGAAAGTGTTAAACAACTAATAAAAGCCTCACCACAGCTTCTTTAAGCAGCACACAGTAAGAAATGGTACAGAACATGAAAAATATGCATTACAAAAATTAAGAAGAAGACTTTGGAGAATGGAAATAAACAAAAAGGCCAAGACACAAAGTGAGATGCAGCAAGCAGGTCCAGAAAATTCCCTACAGGAAAATTTTCTAAATTCAATAAAAGTAGAACTAGATCAAGAACATATTGCTCACTATTACATATAGAAGAAAAACTAGCAGCAAACATTGATATTGCTGAAGTATTTAAAACCATTTTGTTTCAGCCTTCCTTAAAAAGATAAATTATTATGAGAACGTTGTGTTCAGAATACAACCTACACAGACCTTTGACTTCCCTCAATAAAGATCTTTGGCTCTTGCACAGTTTTAATACAATAAATGCAATATGGAAAGTCATAATGTTATTTCTACCAAATAAATACATTCACAGTCCCATAGCATGGTTTTCATTTTACCTTACAGCCACTTGCAAAACAATGCCCACCATACCCCAAGCACAGAAAAAATTCAGTTTGAATACATGTTGCATGGTACTGGCCCTACCAACTCCTGCTTAAATGCTGACATGTTGAGATTTTGCTATTTTATTGATTTCCCTTAATTACATTGATTCTAGAGGTTATGCACTGTTATTGCTTAAGCTATAAATACTCATTACATCCATTAGGATCTTTACCTTGAGAAGTGAAGAAGAAGCTCTGTAATAACTACAGAAAAAAGTTTTAGTTATAACCCATGGTACTAGAAACAAATTGTCAATAGGATGCAGTTCTTAGGTGTTAGTAATGAGCCTTTACATCAGCAGAGTTAGCTACTAATTAAGCCTCCAAGCTCGTGGTCTATTAGCATACTCTCTCTAAATGCATTGATACTCTAGCACATGAGATAAGGGATTTGTTTTCCTAATTCTAAAAGCTAAGGGCCTGTTCCCCTTTTGACAGGTTTACAAAACTCTTCATATTTGTAATAGTTCCACATGTAAGATCTTGCACTGCAAACAACCTAATTAGGGCTAAAGGAACAGATATAGATTTAAATAAGTTAGTGTGGATTCTTTATAATTAACTTTCCATGAGTTCTCCTAGAGTTTTCCCAGCATGATGTGGCTTTCTCTCGGCTCTTCCTCTCTGCATTGTCTGCTCCTCCAAAGGCCATAGATCATTTCCTGTTCTGCAGCTGAAATAGCACAGCTCCAAAGGCTGTGACTAACATCATTTAAACCATTATCATTTTTTACCCAACTATTATTAAACAAATTGATTTCCCCCCAGTCTTCACGATAAAGAAAATCATTCATTCATTTTGTGCGTTCTTGGAAATCTGTTTCTTCTTTAAATCACATAATATCAGGAATTAGGAAAAATGATCATTTATCTGATGTCAGTAAGTTGGGCAAAGCTATTACATTTGTCATCATGTAGGAAACTGCCATTACATTAGGCCAATTTTTGCAACTAATATTTTTTGATTCATTCACTACTCAAAAATTATAATTGTCTTTGAACCTTTTTAATTGCCCCACTGGAAAGAAGAATACTTTGGACTGTATCTGACATGACTTAAAAAGAAAAGTTTGGTTTAAAATAACCTCTTCATCTTCCTCATAGCAAAAACGTTTCTAGACAAAACAAACAGGTTTTGAAGATGGGAAATGTTAGCAAGACATTAAAATACTTTTTCTTTTCTTATCCGCCTTAAAATCTAAAGCACTTGCCCCATAAGTGTGGCCTAGAGACTGAATGATCTGCCATGTGTCATGTTCCATCATCCCACAGTCCTTTTCATTCCCTCCTTGCATATTTTGCCTATGCAGTAGGACTCAAGTGAAAAGGGTGATGGTGTTTTTGCCAGGCATAAAGTCTGCATATCTCCACAAAAATCTTTTGTAAAAGGATATAGAAAGTAATACAATGACATCTGTGATGAATCTGGGTAGTCATGTGAGAAATATCAAGCTCAGTACACATTCTGGTAAGAAACAGCTGATATCTGTTCCCATTTAATAGAACTACTCTTGCTAGTAGAATAAACAAAGTTTTTATTTATTCTGCTGTTAGTTATATAAAATCATTTCATGTGAGTGCCTGCTAGCAGAATCTGAAGAAAGCAGCCAATCCTGTTCATTTTCATGACAGATGGTATAAAGTAGTGTTTAAGGCACTGGTGGGAAAATGGAGAGAGAGATTTTAATCTTGAATTCCCCACGGTGCTGCAGTACTGCCTGTAATGCCAGCTCGCCGTTCTGTGCCTCTGTTTACCTTTTCCCTTTCTACATTTCAGAGGGGAGCTTTCCTCCCTGGGTGCATTCATCCAATGCCTGCACGAAAAGGCCACAGCACCAGTGAGAGCACTAAGAGGTGTCCCAGGACCAGCAGTGCTACCAGTTTTATATCAACTTATTTACTCTATAAAAGCACTGCAGTGTACAAATAAATTCACTGAGAAAGGCTGCCTGGTAGAGATTTTCCCTCTGAACTGTTGTTTTCCCACATAAAGTGCAAAAGTTTTAAGTTCACTGAAAGGGTTATCTGAATTCCATGGCTAGTAAATGAGAGAGTTTTTTGGCAATAAATTCATGCAAAGCCAGGGCTGCTGAACTTCAGCAGCTGACACCGGCTTCTGCAGGTGCGAAATCACAGATGGCTACATGTCATTACTGCCACAGAAGTGCTACTGAATTCACTAACATTTGCCAGGCTGTGCAGAACACTGTACACACAATATGCTATAGAATTCAGCCCTGGACACCATATATTCAGGATACTCCACTGTGCTCAGCAACAAACAAATGATTCAATGGCAGGTCCTACATTAACATCCATATCTTTGTTCTTGATGTCACCTTGTCCTTTTAAAGAGGATTACAATTCACACCCGAGAGGACCTGGTTTTGTGCACAACACATGGCAAGGTCAAATTAGACATATATAAAGCTTTAGTCTCCAACGTGGTGTCCCTGACACTATGTTGTTAGGGATGAGAGTTTGGCCAATCATCAATGACAATTTTGTCCTTGCTTTCCCTCCTCCTGCTGCAGGAAACAAGCCCCAGGCTACTGCAGGCAGTTCATACACTGCAACAGAGCAGGCTCAGTAATTCAGGACCTATTATTTAGCAAGAGAATGGGCTGTGATCCTTCTTATCCTCCACAGAAAATAACATAGAAACCAACAAGACCTTATGTTTGTAACAGTCAGCACACACCTTTTCATTGATTTAAGTTCTCATTTTTCTGTCTCCCTTTAAGAGGAATTTTTTTATATTGAAATTGCACTCAGGGTAATAACCAATTTACAAATTTTTTTCACATTCCTATTGCAGACAAATAGATTGTGATCAGAAGTGTTTTAAAACTACAATTCTACTAATGTTATCTACTTGACAAATTGCCCATAATACGTGAGAAAACCAAACAAAGTTTTACTAATCCAGACTTCAGAGAACAAAAGTATCAGCTATGGCTCATTTTGTAGTTCATTTTGCTTCTGCTCAGATACTTAGATCCTTATCCTTAAAATGGAACAGAGATGAAGGACAAAAAATACTGAGAACTCACTCTGTTACTTAAGAGGAGCTTTACAGATTGACCACTAAGTTGCAGGTGTACAGAGGGCAAAATCTGGTCTTTATATATTTTCTGAGATAGAGAACACTTGCTGTAATGGGAGATTATAAAAGTGGAAAGAGGTATTTTTTTTTTCCTAAAAGATAGTGGAGAGTAAGAAACTACAGGCTAAGAATTCTCCTTTGCTAACCTGTCTAAAATACAATAATTACATGACAGAGTAAAAGTGATCCTGTGCCAACAGAAATCCATGGCAGCTAATCACACTGCTGTATGGCTGACCACGTACTTAGTGATATAAACAAATTAATTCCCAAAAGATAGCTAATCCAGCTTTTCTAGCCCCCTAGTAACATTGTGCACCATGCACTAATACCTAACAGCATGTACTTTATATCATTTGGTGGCAACTTTTCCATTAACTGGCTACAAAGGACTTTTTTATTTGGATTTAGAAATTCCCAAAGCAAATTTCTGAAGGGCAAACTTACATAACGCCATTTAATTTGCAATGAGTCCAGATCCCAACAGTGTGAGAGCTCCTACTGAAGCCTGTTCTGTTTCCTTTAACCAGAAATGTGATGGTTCTAACAACAGACCAAATCAGCAATGTAAAAAAATAGGTCACCCCCTCAGATAAAAGATGAATGGAAAAATACACATTTTTCACACATTTTGGTTAGACTAGCATGGGCATGAATAAAAGGACACACAGTTGTCTAATGAGCTCTTGGCTGCTCTAAACAAAAAAACAACCAACCAAAAAAAGGGGCCAAAATCTCATTGCCTCCTTTGCAAACCCCTGCCCTTGGTTCACTGGAGGAAGGGTCTGTCTCCACCCAAGTTTCACATCTGCTTCCGAGGGACACAAAAGAATAACTGTCATGTCACATTCCTATAATGATGCAGAAATTATTAGCTCTCATAAATTCAAATTATTAAAATAAAACAATCTCATATGAACCTCGCTCTTCCCTCCAAAACAAATACATCAAATTTATCTCAAAAGCTACTTTCCCTAAGTGTCCTATTTTCCTTTTACATTATGTGGCAGCATTAGAATATCATTACTCTGGAAATGGATGTTTAAGAACACTTTGATAGTGTTTAAATTTTTTTCCTTTTTCTACTGATTTATTGTACATTCCAAAAATACCCTGGAGCAAAACATTTGTTTTGGTTTGGGAAAGGAAAAGTCAAAAATATATTTGCTATATTTATCTCAGTCAAACCCAAATTTGAACTCAGTCTTCCAAGGTAAAAAAAACTCCCAAGAAATGAAACAAAAACATATATACCCCTTACTTCTGTCCTTCTCCTTCATTCTCTATATTGATACAGAACTTCTGTCTCCAGAGGCATAATCCTTTATTCTTTGAGTTAATTTTTTTCCTCCAAGTGGTTATATTGATAAAAATTTAATACCATGTTCTGAAGTCTTTGACTTTCCCTTGCATATCTCCATTCTTTGCAATTTCTGTTGTGGGACCATATCTAACCTCCACATTCTTTTACCATAGGAATGTAGGAAATAATGAATATTTGCATAGTTAGTGATAAGTGATGAAAACCAGGACAGGACAGCTGCATAAATAATTCTAATTGTGAAGGAAAGTCTAATGACCCACCTGTAATTCACCCTGCACCCTGGTAAAGACAAAGGGGTTCACACAGGGGCTGGAGTTAGATAAAGCTGGCCTGGGAATCCAAGTCAGAACAATAAATATTTAAAACATAGTTATCAGTGATTGCTTAAAAGTCCTTTTTACTTTAATAATTGTTTCTAATAGAAGGTTGCCTGTATCCTCAGTCCACAGATGGCTGACAAATATTGCTTAAGAAAAGTAGTGAATTCTTCTGATATACTGGTAACTGAACAAAGCAAACAACTTAGCAATGAAAAATTTCCAATAGAACTTTCTGATACAAGTTCATATATTTCATATATTACTTAGTGCAACTTCAAGAGCCTCCCTCTGCCATTTTGGAATGGTGTTGGTCTCCTGGGGATCTCTGCCCTATTTGCTATGCCAGTGTGAATGCCTCAGCCACTCAGGGATATCTAAAGCAGCCCTAGAAAGACTTCTGAACAACTGAATCTTATCTCAAACAATGCCAACAAACTGGAACTAAACAAGTGGAATAAAAGGGCTTGATCTCAAAGACGTTGCACACTTTCTACTCTCCAAAACTGATAACCACGCTGGGAAAATTATCTCAATTTATGATGAATGGTATTTTACATCCAATAAGCAAATATTTTTCTCACGCTTCTGACTCCATTTTCTGTCTTTGATTATCTTTCACATTGTCTGTAGCAGCACTCCTTCATGATCAGCTCTCTGAAAATATCCTCTAAGGGGAAAAGACAAGCCATTCTGAAGAAGAGTTGCTCTCTTTGGACTAACTTTAACTGGTGTAAGCTGACAGCATCTTCCATTTATCACCAGGTCAGAGCACACATACAAGCAGTTACTATGGAGCAGCTTATGCATTGCAAATTAACACCTCTGTTTAAATATCACTAATTTATTCACATGCTCACTCCCTTAATCTTAACCAGAGAATTGCATTAGATTGCAACAGCCACAGAAAGACAAAAAATTAGTTATAAACAAGCCACATCCATGTATGTGATTTCACAATATTTTTAAATACTCTTTTGACTCTCAAGTCCTCAGTATTTAAAAAACAAAAAAACTATACATTTCTAAAGAGATTATTAAGAGTAAATTCCACTAGTATTTGAACCACTCATCCCCACTCAGCTTTCTACACACAAAATACATATTGGGGAATGGTGCATATGGAAGGCATATGGACTGTGGCTAAAATGGAACAAAGGCACCTTTCTGGTAAGAATTCTGTGTGAAGTACTCACCTCTGCAGACTAACAGTGATGGCCCTTTCACAAGTGCAAGTTATTTTCCCCTCTGAATTCAGCCAGTGGTGCTGTAACCTACAGACACCAGTAAGAAGCCATGGCTTCATTCCCATAAATTCATCTGTCTCAGGGAGCAAAGGAGAACCTAACACTGGGATTATTCATGAGAACTAACTGTGGAAACCTATCTGGATTGACCAAGAAAGGAAAAATAGCCCAGACATATGGGGAGGTATAGGAAAAGGCACAGATTCTCCTGTAGGAGCATGGGACTGCCAGAAGAGCTAAGCACAAACAGCCAGCTGAGAGCAAGAAATGTCTGAGAAGGAAGGACAAAATGAGCTGAGTAGGAGGAAGAAGAAACACTGAGTTGAAAATGAAAGGGTTTGGTTTAGAAGGAAACTATATTCCAGCTCTTGGATTTCAAGGAAGAGGGTAGTAGAGAGTATCAGGCTAGGAAGGCTAGGTTAAGGGTGTGTTTCATGAATATCAAGGTTGTTCACTCTCCTTCAAATAATCCAGAGAAGTTGATAGTGCAAGATGCTAAAAATATTTCTAGATACTAACACAGCAATGCAGATCACATTAACATACAGCTTTGTAAGGAATGGTATATAAATTAGAACTATTTGCAAAGGAATGGAAATAATAAGCTCATATAGAATGATAAATGTGTGTTATTAATACTCTGTTGTCTTAATTGCAAGGCTTTTGTTGTCTAATACAGAATGAGAATATTCCCTGCAAAACAATTATTCTCTTGATTGTTGGTTAGATTAGGATTTGCCACAGGGCTTTATGCTTCACAAAATATTTTTGCTTGCATGAAGAAACTATGAAAGACAGGCAGATAAACAGTGAAGTAAAAGAAAACAGATCATGTTTGCTCTGTCATTGTGCCTTAACCATCTAACTGGTCATTTATGGATGGGAGTGCTTCCCACATGAGGAAGAAGTGAACAGAGCTCACATGCTCAGTTCAGAATTTGATGGGTTGGTATTTTGTGTGCTATTAAAAAAAAAAAAAATTGGATGGAAGCACTTTATTTGAGCCATTTCCAACATCTTTTGGCCAAACCTGAAATCTTTTTACTTGTTCACACGCTGCCTACTGATAGAGTAATATGAACATCATGGAACTGAAAATACAAGTAAACAAACCTTTCTTTTAAGACATTTATGACTCAGCAGGTCATGATTTTCCAATCACTAGGTGAGTCAGAACTAAGCCTGTGAATTGGTGTTAGAAAGTACAAGACTTGATCCTCCATCTGCAGTGCAAGAATCACTGTGCTGTTCTTGTAAAGTAATCCAGGGCTGTTGTAATGGAATGTGTCCCAGCCAAATTCCCACCCTGGTACTTTCTCCCTGTCTCAACTTGCTCCTGCAATTTCATCTGGATACAGAACTCAGTCTGTTCTGCCCTGACCAGGGAGCTGAGGCTGTGTGTGGCTGAATGGCTGCTGTCTGGGTTGATGTTTGTGATAACACACTTTGAGCTACTTCTGTGAAAAGCACAACAGAAGCACAAAGGACAGGTTCCTGACTCCAGCCTGCAGGAACCAGATCAGAACACACACAGCACTCAATAAGATACAGAGACAGATTGAGAGAGCCACTCTGTGAGGTTTACACCCAAGCAATGAAGGCAAATGGAATCTTGCAGCACTTTTGGCAGTAGCAGCAGCAAGGTTACAGGATGTGTGTATCATGGCTTATTGCTAATCGAGATGATCATCCATGTTTATTCAATCAATATCAGCACATCTGAGGGGACTGGAAAGGCACAAAGGACACACACTGTTTAGGGTAAACACAGGGCTGATTACAGCCACATCCACTTGATTTGGCAACTAAGATTTAAGTGAGTATTTTCGAGATGCTGATAGTGGCACGTACAATTCACCTGGCAATGAGAGAAGCAGAGAGCACCTTCTGGGCTCTGTCACTCTTAGAAAAATAATCCTGGGACTCACCGTGGGTCTGGCTCAGCTCCTGGCAGGCTCTCAAGCCACTGCATTGAGAATATTTAGTGTATAGCTACAATGCAGCAAGGAATGCAGACACAAGCCAGGTAAGTCACCTAGATATTGCTCTCCTACCGTGTATACCCAGGCTGACAAACTGTGCAGCCTGAGTGACTGCAAGCCAACAAAGGATTTGTCACAGAGAGTATGTGCCATGGGACAGTGAAGCACAGAGGTGCTCAGAAGTTGGCTCTAAGATCACAGTCGGATACTGAATGTAAATTACATTATGGAAGTCTATTGCATATCTAGCTCAGATTTGATCAGTAAACAGAACTGTGTGATTGCTCTACAGTGAAGAAATCTTTTGAGAATAAATAATCACACTGTTATTGTTTAAAAGATGAATGATCATATTGGCCCTCAAGAATGCCCTCACAGAAATAATCTGTTCAGATTTTCAGTCATATATGTGTTTGCCATTTTAAGTGAGGGAAGAAACAATCTTGCCTCGATAGAGCTTATATACTAACAGGAATGTCAGCTGGATCACTTGGGACTCTGTCTAAAAAAAGGACTTGAAGGCATAAAATTGAAATCAGGAGGAATTTTGGGAGAGAAACCCAGAGCTGTGATCCTGAGTTGTGAACCTCAGCTGCCACTTGTATCCCATTCATTCAGCATTTTGTGGCTGTAAAGCTGACTAGAGACTAGCAAGTTCTGCTTTGGCACCCACTCAGAATTGCCTGAGTTTTGACAGAGCTGAGCAGTTTGGCTCTTAACCCAGTCAGGCAAAAGGAGACTTGGCATTGCTGATGACAAAGAAAATAGTTTTTGGAGAATTAAATACATTTTTTCAATTTGCTGAAATAGAGTAATTCTAATCATTAGCAGAAGTACAGAATGGCCTGACCATTGCATTTAAGACCTTGGTTTTTCTATGAACACAATAGTACAGCACATTAACTCTCCTGCTAAAGTAGCCCTGCATGACATTCCATCTGTACTATGATGGATCTCCAGTCACTTCCTGGAACACACTGGTGCAGTGCACAAAATCCAACTTTGTGCCTACATATATTTTTTCAGATGTGGCAACTTAGAAACCAAGACCAAAACTGTAATCACAAAGCACTCAAACTTTGTCACTATTTTCTCATCTTTCAGGAGCTTACTGGTGACAATTTTCTCCAGGTCTAGTGGTGCTAAATACCTGAAGTTCCTGTGAAAGTTCAGTAGAACTGAGAATGCCTGATAATTTGACAAACTCTCGCAGGAATTTTATACTTGGTGCCAACAGAATAATATGGAAAAAAATAACTTTTGGTATTTCCTTAGAACTTTGTCACAGAGCAGTATCTGTAAAGTAAAATAAATCTCATGGTCATCATCCATGGGCAAGTCTGGAAGCTGATACCTGGAAATGCTTTTGAAATCAACGACAAAATTTATTCATTTTAACAGTGCAGGAGAGCACACACAAAAAGATTCTTTAACTGTTTCCCCGTGGGCTGTAGCATTCAGAGAGACACGATTCTGGAATTGTGCACACAGCTGAAAAGCTTTGACAAGGTGCAGAAATACCTTGAAACAAGCAAGTCCTGTCACCATAAAAGAAAATTGCACGTGGTACAGCATCATCTCTCAACCTCCACCTCCCTGGAAATCCACCAAGCATTCTGAGGGAGAGGCACTAGGAAAAAGGGCTGAAAAGGCAGGTAGGAACAGCACAATTTGTGCAAGAACTGTTAGATTTCTTTCTCCTTTAAGCTTTTGCATATAGATCCCTCACAGAGCGGGGGACATTAAACACTGCTATGGACTAAGTGCCTTTCCTTGACTAACCACACAAGCTGAAAAAATCCAGGAGGAATTGCTCTCCCAAAAGGGGAGGGAGTAAACAGAAGTTCTTCCAAACTCAGACAAGAAACTGAGGTGGCAGCAGACTCAGGTGATCCTTGCTCCACCTGGTCATGAGGACTTTGCGGGTTCTAAGCAGGGAAGGAATTGTTCATTCCCAAGGTTTTGATTGCATACATACAAGTACATATGAACATAACGTACACCATCTTCAGAGAGTTCCTTGATAAAATACCAATGTTTCAACAAAATAGTTGTAGCAAAAGACTGAACTACAGTATTGCAAACTGAACAATAAAACAAAACAAAAAACACAAACAAACCGCAAACAAACCCAGAGACAAACCCTAAACATATGGCAGTAGAATTCAAATACTTCTTTTCTCTTTATTCACAATAAAATACTTATATAGACATACAAGGTACAAATGCCAGTGTCTAATGTATCTAATATGCAATATATAATGTTATACTGTAATAGCTAAAACTTTCATCTTCTTCATGTAAAGATGAATGTACTCTTTAACTGGAAGAAGCAATCATAAGGAATGCCTCACTAGGGCTATTTACTATTTCTTATTGGCAGTCCAACATTTCCAAGCATGTTTGGAAGGAATATTTGGACAGTATATTCAGCAATTTTAAAGATTCTCCTGGAATTATTTACAGGCTCCAAGAAGAAGTGTTATTTCTAATAATTTAGGCCACTGTTCTCACAATTCTCCTATCTAACAGCTGTGCCTTGTCTCTCTCACAATGCACACATGTACCCAATTTTACGACCTCTCTTAAATCTGGTTATTCCAATCCTTATCCCACCACCCACTGCACATTTACTCATCTCAAAAATACCTCTGGCATCCCAAAGGCCAAGAGCAGCACTCTGCTCTTCACCCCTCCTCCTCTTCTCTCCATTGTCTACAGGTAAATATCACATTACTCCCAGGATTACAGGTGTGCTGGGTTGGACTGGGGCACAATTAATTTTTCTTCATAGAAGCTGGTTTGGGGTAATGTTTAGGATGTTTAGGATTTTATGCTGGAAACACTGTTGATAATAGAGGGATGTTTTACCTATTGGACACCAGGAAATTCCAGACTATATGGCATCACGCTCAGCATAGAAGGTTGGACAAAGAAGGAGGAAGGGGGGAATTTTCAGAGTGATAGGGTTTCTTTTTCCCAGTAACCATGAGATGTGATGGAGCCCTGCTTCCCTGTGGGTGGCTGAACATCCACCTGCCTGAGGGAAGTGGGGAGTAACGCCTTGTTCTGTTTTGCTTGTGTGTGTGGTTTTTGCTTTACCTAATAACCTGACTTTATCTCTTTATTTTCTCACTATTGCTATTCTCCTTCCCCATCCCACTGTGGGGGGGGGGGAGAGAGAGAGTAAACGTGTGGTGCTTATCTACTGGCTGGGGTTAAACCATGAAAACAGGCAACAAAATCCCTTCCTGAGGAGAAGGGGCTGTAAAAGAGTGCATGGAAGGGAGGGGATGCACAAACATGGGGTGACATTTCCCTTGGTGCCTCCACTCTATGCATTACGTGTCACAAGGGACCCTGTGCAAATTTATGATTTATGGTGAAGCTGTAAATCATGCTGCATACCAAAGGCACAGCTGCCTTCTCTGGCTATTTACACCAAAGGGTGTCAGAGTTTATGGGATTCCTCCTCTTTCTTTTCTTCTGCTTAAGAAAAGTCATTTAAAAAGTGCTATCAGAAATACCTGAATTGGCTGATTTGTACGTGCAGGAGTAGTTTGTTATAGGCCAGACTACATGGTGTTCTTAGAAAAATGTCAAATGGGCCTTTGGGATTTTGCCAATGGAGGAAATAGCGTGGGAAAACAATTGTGGGGAAAAAATCCCAATCCTTAATTTTCTCCCATATGAAAGGAAGCCACAGCTTAACTTGAGACTGGTATAATTTTCTTAAATCTCTGCACCTTCAGGCTTGCAGTCATCCTCAGGAAGGTCAGCTCATCCAAACCACCCCTGCCTTTTTGATGTGATAAGCTCAAAACAACACATCAAACCCGAAATACAATGTAAATATTCTATAATTTACCTGCTCTGCAGCAACTCACACAGAAGCTCTTCCCAATTTGCCACACCAATGGCCCAGTTTTAGGTATGATGATGAATACTGAAAATTGCACCATTTTGGCCAACATTAAGACAAAAGGTATTTTGAACAGATGTTATTACCTGTTGAATTAATGTTTGCCTGTACATATAGGCTTATCCGTAATTACATTTCACCCTCCCCAGCCTTTTCCTCTCTCACATTTCCACACATGCATCCTTGGAAAGGAGAAAATCCTTCTGTGTATTTTTATTGGCCTGTCAATCTGCTAACTTTTTTTTTCTTCCATAACTGGAATGTCATGTAGCATGTCAGTCTTCCTGCTTTCCCCTTCACCAGAATTAAGCACCCTGCATGACTGCAGAGAAAGCTACCAGGGGAAAAGGCAATTTCTTTTCAACATTTAGGTTTGATACAAGAGGTGCCATACATTGTGTATCCAAGAAAAGAGACATCATGATCAAATCCAACAAAGTTTAAATCTAAAATATTCTATGTCCTGTCCTTTACTAAAATACATACGGAGAAAAAGACACAGATTTTACTTGGTGGAGTAAAAGCAAGCAGAATTCTTATCAAGCTAGGAATCAAACTCAAAGCATCCATGAACAGGCTTAGAAATGAATCTTTGAAGTCTCACTTTAAAACTGACCCCTGAGGTTTTGGTGACCACCAAAATGTTACAGCATGAAATTTTGGAGACAAGGTTTATCAGTACTTCTTCAAAGAAACCAGCAGGTGATGCTTGCAGTGATGCTGGCACAAGGATACTCACTCACCATTCCAAATTTTCCTCTTCCACGCTGATATTCCATCCATGCCCCTTCCTCCTTTCCCTGAACACCCCCAAAAATATAACACTTAAACTGGATGAAAAAACACAGTAACTAAAAAAGTTCCTATAATAAACTGGAAACTGGCATGACTATCTGTCTTGAAGTGTGAGCAGTCATAGCTTTGTTTCAAAACCTATTCAAACCTGGATAGCCTTTTGTGGGGACAAATGGGGCTGCTGCCAGTTTTCACCAAGTTATAAAATTTTCAGCGTCACAATAAATTGTGAGACAAGAAGAAGAGAAATTCA
Source organism: Irena cyanogastra (assembly GCA_013397155.1). Taxonomy (NCBI): domain Eukaryota; kingdom Metazoa; phylum Chordata; class Aves; order Passeriformes; family Irenidae; genus Irena; species Irena cyanogastra. The sequence continues at coordinate 987,521 of VWZV01006848.1, read as the reverse complement.
ATTTAACAAGGAACTCGTAACTTTTCATTGAAGAAGTGCTCAATTGTGGGACAAGGAAGAAAGAGTGAGAGGTACAGTGTGCATCAATATCTTATCCCTTTCTTTCTGGGTTGTCCTTGGAGGCTTGTCCATAATTTACTTTCCCAGGGGAAATTTAACACAAGTGTAGCAATTTTTCCTTTCATCCTACTGATGGACTGAGCTAGCCTCAGAAAAGAAAAAAAAGGGGGGGTAAAAAAGAAGGAGGATGGGAAGATCCACAGATATTGTTTACCCTGCAGATCATGTATTATTTTTACTTCAGATGTACATATTTTGATAGTGGTGCTAACTGTGCACACACACACACGCATACACCGGGGCAGCGTGATCAATGGCAGGGGTCAATAATCCCATTTCAGAAGCAGTTCTGCTGCAGACTGAAATGAAACAGAGTAAAGTCTAAAGTAATGAAATGTGACAGAGCCACATTCACCGCCATCCTCCAAATACGGGGAGAAATACATTTCTACACGAGGAAATCCAAACTGTCAAATTAGCTCCACTCATATAATAAACAAGGCTACACATGGCATCATCCTTAGAATTTGCCTTCTTCAATTAACTATAATATGATCTCACAAAGTCTGATTTTTGTTGGAGTATGAACGAGTAACCTTCAGGTTTCCTTGTGAGCAAATAGCCTATCTCATTAGTTCACAATATTAGTCAAATCTTTTATTCCCTCTTTTTATTTGTTGTATCACAGTGATATTGTAGCTTCTTCAATTGGTTAAATCAAAAAATGATCTATAAACAATCACAGTGCATTTAGTATCATAATTGTCAATGCATCTCATTACACTGGGCAGGGCTGGTGACAGCTGAGAAATTTGTCTTTGATCTATGAGCAATCCCAGACCTGGGTGAAGCTGCCCTTCAGTCAATATAAATGTCAGAAGCAATAGCACCTGGTTATAAAGTGTGATCATGGAAGCAGTGGAGCCTCCTTCCAAAGCACTGAGCAGATCCAAGGGTAGGAGCAAGCCTAGAGGTCTCCCTGTGCCAAACTGCGGGTGTAAGTACAACAATATTAATTTGGTGGAACTTTGCACCCCTGTATCCGAGCACCTTGGAGGAATAGGAAATCCAGCAGAGCAGGCATTAAGGACTTTCACTGCTGGAAGGAAGCTGCACAGAGATGGGTGTTTTCTTGCCCTGTCTTTGGGTTTCCCCCATGTCACAAATAAAGTTCTGTAGCCTGTTTGTTATGGATAAGATGGATTGTTTTGTGTATCTCTGTATTAGCCATTTACTCATCCTAATCCGCCCTTTCCGTCCTACTTGTCCTTTTCCCAACTTCTGGAAAGGTGACTTCCATTTTTATAAAATTAAAAATCTCAGTACAGACAAGAAATGTAGCTGATGTCTGCAGCAATAATTTCATGAAGCTTTTGAGTTACTTCCAATTGTCACTAGGATTTAAAAATGACAATTCCATGAATTCAATAAAGCATATGCGCTAATTGAAGAAAATTCCCTAGAAGTAGTAATTAAAGAATTAGCATGTGATGCAGATGTTTTTGACGAGAGTCCCAAAAAATGAGCATTACCTAACACTGTCCATCTCTGAATTGAGGATCTAAAAGAAAAGGTGGATGTACTACAGCTGTCATCTCTGCCCAACAGACAGCTGGAGAGGTGATGGATGATGAGGAGCAGGTTAATCATAGAAAACTGGTCACTGTGTTATTCGGACCACTTCAAAGTCTGTGGTCTAGATGCAAGGAAATATGGAAGTATCCATTTATGCATAAAAATACCAACAGAACAAAGGAACTACCCATCTGGTAGGGATAAAAATAAAAAATCCAAATAAGAGTGTAGATGAGACACATACATGAAGAGACATCAAGGGTAACAAAAACCACTTTATAGGTACTGCAGTAAGAGGGATATCAAAGAAAAGGCTACCCTACTCCTTAAGGAAGAAGTGAAACATGATGGATGATGCCAAAAATGCTAATGAATATCTATTTTTTCACCTCAATCTTTACTATAAGGTCAGTCACAATAATGTATCTATCACAGTTAATTTCACTGACAAAGGGCCAGACTTGAGCCTCAAATAGGGAAGTACAATATTCAGAGTACTTTAGATAGGGTGAATGTTTCTAAACAGACTGAGTCTAATGAACTTCATCCACCAGTACTTACAGAGCTAAATGGGAATCTCAAAGTCATCAGGGCTTATCCTTGAGAACTTAAAAAGGACAGTGGATAAGCTGGAAGTCCTAGAAAAAAGACAGTGTAATGCCTACCTTTAAAAAGTATTTTAAAGAAAAAGGCAAGCCTGACAATTGTAAGCCAATCAGTTGATCTTCAGTTCATGGAAAAATACTGAACCAAGCAGCCCAACTCTTTGTAAGTGCCTGGAAGGTAATGAGAACATGTATAACATCCAGCATGGATTTGTCAAGAACAATCATGTCAGAGCAATCTAATTTTCTTCCCTGATAAGGTAACAGGCCTTGTGGACAGAGGAAAAGCATCAGATGTCATTTGTGCTTTGGACTCTTTTTGATCCTCTTCCACATATCAATCTTCTAGGCAAACCATGGAAGCATGGTTCAGATGAAAATAGTACAAAGTGGCTGCAACACTGATTCAGAAAAAATACACTTGGGGTGTGATCAGCAATGTTCCTATTGACATGAAAAGTTACCTCAAGCGACAATCTGGATGAGGCTCTCCTAAGCCTGGTAACATTTAGGATTTTGATTAATGACCTGGAAAATAGCATCACATACATACTTGCTGTGACAATATCCTTCTCAGAGGCATTACAAATACACTGGATTTATAATGACCAGAATTCAGAGCAAACTTCATTAATTTAAAGATCTGAACCAGAAGCCACAGTGCTTGCTTAGTAGGGATGAATGCAAAGGACTTCATTGAGCCAAGAAAAATTAACTACTTGGGTTCGAGAACCACTGACATTGGTAGCCATTCTGTAGAAAATTAAAACTTACTGTGGATCACAAGCTGGATAATCCATCAATAATATCATGCTGCTCTAGTAAAGATGAATGTCCTACTGCAATGGATAAATTAGTTCTACTTTGCTTGACACAGAAGAATCTTTCTACTCAGCACCAGGAAAGCCGCAGCTGCATTTTATTTGATCCAGTCTGAAGAACTGCACCTCCAAAAAGTGAGGAGCAACTTGTGATAACCCAGAAGAAATTTATGATTTAGAAAACACAAGCAAGAATTGAGGTTGTTAAAAAAAAAGAAAAAACAAGTACAGATTGAGGTTGTTAAAAAAAAGAAAAAACAAGTACAGATATAAGTAAAATGATGCTCAAAAAACTTAAAAATAATAAAAGCAAACAAACAAAAATAAGAAGGAAAAGAAAAAAAAAAAGAAAGGAAAAAAGCCTCAAACCACAAAGCTGGTAAATGGCTCTTTGTGCTGATGTTAGATAGGGCAAGGCATAAATGACTTAAAGAGCAGCCAGGGAGACTGAGGCTAGATTTTAGAAAAAAAACCTGTCAAGCAGTAAGAAGCAATAAACAGCAGAGAAGACAGATTGCCTGTGGAAGTTCTGGAATACTCCTGGAAAAAGCTGTCAGAAATAACACAGAAATCTGTCCAAAATAAATGTGGATCTTGCCACACTAAAAGGGTGATCCAGATTACCCAAAGGTCATTCCCACTGGTGTGATTCCACAAGCCCTACTGAAATGTCCCAGAAATCAGACCCTTGCACATGATATTTGGGAGCAGAGAGCAGAATTAAATATCTATATTTTTCCAAATGAACTATTTTATAAAACTGAACAAAATGATGGGAATTTATAACCTACATTAAAAAAAAAACAAGATGTTGAGCAACTGAAACAGACACAGCAAGAAGCCACAGAAAATACTCAAGGGCTGTATATATCTTGACATGAGACTCAAGTACTACAATGTGTTGCATTATCATTAACTTCCCATCTCTATCCCCCATCAAAGCAAATGATTTCTTAATCTTGTAGCAAAAAATTAGCTACCAGAGGAAAAAAAAACTGTATAATCCAAGATTAATTCAACTCAAAAATTAGATTCATGTTTTTAACAGTGAAAGTAATCAGACATTGGAACAAATTACCAAAGGAAGCAGTAGACATTCTGCTTCCTGATGCCTTGAAATCAAGACTGGATGCTTTCCCAAAAGACAGACTTCAGTCATACACAGGTTAAAAGTGCAACCCAAGGCAGTACAGGTTTAATTTAACAGTCTGTGATGTCCTAGAGGGATCCCACAATTGTTCAAAGTCCAGGAATTAATTTAAAGTGAGCCTGAGCTTCTTTTCATCTGAACAGGAGGGTCCCTACACCCACAGACTGGTATTGCAACCTGAAATGGCATTGTCTCCACTGCCATATGGTATTTTCACACCCTGGGCTTCTTTTCCATAGCCCTATGAACACAGAAATGGCCTTTCCCAACACAAAGTTGGGAAATGAAGAAATTATATTTAAAAAACACATCTCCCCCCCCCACCCAAACCTTCAAAACATATTTTGCTCAAACAACAGAAAATGAAAAGTTCTAGAAATCTAAATGGGTGATTTGAAGATACGTTTCTCCTTTTCAGAACTTTAAGAGTCTACTATTTAATGCCTTATTTAGTCTGTAAAAAGTTCTGCCTGCTTTAAGAGCAAAAGGATTAATGGTTTCAAATTCCAGTGTGTTGACCTTTATTCAACATTAAAATGCTTATTTGAGCATTCTGCCATGGTACCAGTAAGCCTCTGTCTAATGAAAATTGTGAGGGAAAGAGAGTTTAACTCCCATATGCCCACAAATAGAATTATTTTGCATTAGGAGGTTTAGGGGATCTTTTCTGCACACACACAGAGATAACATTGATGCAAAGTGCACTAAAACTACAGAGTATACATGCTACTGCTCTGGCTGCAGGCTGAATGTTACAGCAATATTAATGATGATGAAGAATAAAAATGGTTAAGAGCTCCTGCTCCCAAGTTATTGCCCTGAATTATTTGTGACAGCCAATAATTTAAGGCAAAGTCAAACAAAAGAAAGTCATACTAGTTGCTTCTGAAATTAATTACAGAATTTTGCTTCCAAACACCAAAAATCCTGATGAAAACTAAAGAAGCACTTTACATACCAGGGTACACGGTGTGCTGAGACAGCAAGTCAAAGTGGGGAAGGGGAGGCCAAGATTGATTTTGGGTGATGCTGACCAGGAGAGAGGGTTAGCTGGAAATGCTTGGGCTGGCACAGCAGGAAGAGCTGGGGGGAAGCTAAAGGCAACAAAGCCACAGAGCTGCTGCAGACCCTCAGGGCACCTGCTGAACTTAGAGCAGTCCTTGTCTTTAGAGGCTGATGCAAAGAGAGAAAGCCTCAATCACACTGAATCTTTACTGCTCTGATGCTGATTCTAATAACAGCCATGCAAAAAGCAAGGCAGGGGAGCATTTTTGTCAAGGCAGGTTCCCACTCACCCCTCCTCAGCTGAGCAGGAAACAGGACCAAGTGCAATCCAGAGCATCAGCCACACAGAGATGCCACATGCAAGGAATAATTGCCAGCTAAGGTTTTGTGGTCACAGTCTTACCATACTTCAGTAAATGTTTTTCCTGTATAAAAGATTACAGGTCACTCTTTTAAGTACTGAAAGGTTTCTCGGGTAAAACCACAGTTGTTACAACACTTTGTTGAATAAAATAATAAATTGCTGAGAACCTAAAGAGCTAAAATAGCCTCCCAATGATAAAAAGTAATCAACAGCTTATTTGAAGAAGGGGCATTGAGCTAGCACATTTTAAAATGTTACAATACTTTTGTAAGAATTACAAAATGTGTCATAACTAAAGTTAGTCGTGACTAAGAAATTATGCATAGGACAAGTAAGGAACAGCAGAATCAACACTGCAGGAATGTGCAGGTTTAAGGAGATGAGAATAGTAGACAGGAAAATCAATTTATTGCATGATAAATGTTCATATGCAAAATAGCATGAGCAAAAAAACCCAGCTGTGAAGAATGTGGCAGTGAAGGGGATCAAATCATTATGCATCAGAGTGAATATTTCATCATTCTAATTCAAACTTCCTGTGCAAATATTAACAGAACCACAGGAAAAGAAAAATCCTATAAGGCATGCCAGCATTTTGCTAAAAATACGTACAACCACTCCAGAACTGCAAATATAATTCAAAATTCCCAACTCTCTTAGAAGTCTGACTTCACTGAACACAGAATAAATTCAGGCACAGAGGAAACCAGAATGGAGAAGGTAGAGGTGGATTTATTTCTGCCTCTTAAACAACTTTAAATAAACTTAAGGCAAGGCAAGACATGCTCACAGTGAATAAAAGGAATAAAGCTGGGAAGGGGAGGACAGAAAAAAAGTGTTCCGTTATGATTTTTTTAAAAATTATGTTCTTTTATTACACATTGAAATTCAAAGTAATTGTTTTTTAACCTAACAAAAGAAACACAAAAGCTTTATTTAAAAAATCCAATCAGTGAGTGACTACGAAAATAATGGTGTCTGCCAGGAGCACTGATGCCTCTAAAGAAATATATATTTAGTTTGGCTTACTCAGCAGTGCTCAAAAAAACTCTAGGAATCATTCCGGGTAGAATATGCATTTTTAATAAATACCAACAAAAAGAGGGGAAAAAAATCAATCCAACACAGAAAAAAAGGCCACAAAGTTTTTTCCAGCTCTAAAATGCAAGCATTGTCTTAGCCCAGCTCCTTTTTCAGCCGTACATAGGCAGCACAACAGTGAAACGCAGCCAGCTTTAACTGAGCTCTCTGAATTTCTGTAGGTAAGAATGATGATACTGTATACATCATTCCTACTGCAAGGAATTGGCTGCCAGGACAAGGACTGGGGGATACCCCCAGTGCGCCACCCTACACCACAAGGAGCAGAGGCATTGGGGCCAATCCACAGAGTGATTGATCCTTACTCCTGCCATCAATCTCAAATACAAACACTGCTGTACTGTGAACCAAAACATCGTTTGCCATAGCTCGTTGTGCATCTCATTCCAAATTTAATGCCATGCAATTAACAAATCTACTCTAAATTTATTTCCAAAGCTTATGTGCAGCATGTTGGACTTGTGAATTGAAATAGGCACGTAGTAAAACATGTTCCTGTTTTTGCTGATTCTCAGCATAAATGTTTCCTCCCCTCATATCAGTTGCCTGAACACCAGCATGCCACAATCAACTTCCTGCTAGTTAGTTAAGATTCTTGCTTGCTTGCCTTTCTTCTCTAAATACAGCTCTCTCGTGCTGCTATTGATCACTGACTGCAGAAAAAAAAGGCAGGATGAAACTCCTTTTTCTTCCCTTTCTTTTTTTTTTTTTTTTTTGTTATTGATATTTTTTTAAAAGGTCCTTTCATCTCCTCCTCTACCAGGAAAGCATTACTTGATGGAAATACAAGAATAATGAATCTAAAGCTGTTCAACACCAAACTCCCTAGAAATGGAAAACATCCCCCTAGAACTGAGCCTCCTGCTTTCCAGTGATGCAGCACACATGCACTCCAATTACTTCCTCAGTTACAACATCAGAAACTCAAGGAAATTCTGTTCCAGTGCTTCCAGAGATTATATGCCATTGGGAAAAAGGGCAGAATTTGACCCACTTCTTTTTGGTCACAAAAAAACCTCAAGGATGATAGGTAGCACATCAAAATATTAAATATGATTTTATAGTTTAAGATTTACAGCCTCACACTGCTCATGAAGTCTCTGCTTCCAAGCAGTTTATGCTGTTAGCAGGAGGGGTTAATTCCAGGAGAACTTTTGAAAGCCACTTCCCACTTCTCTGGTCATCCCTCTGAACACAGGGGTACCAGAGGTAGCTGAAAACAGAGCAATGTATATTTAGCCTGCAGTGTTATATAACCTGTCTGTTAACAAATGCAAGACACAAAGTAAAGTCATGTAACCCAATTGAAACAGTTCATACTGGAGGTTGATTTCCCTTGGGATACTGAAACATCAAGTAAGAAACTGAACCAGTTAAATATAACCTTTTTAAAGGGCAAAAGAATTCAAAGGTAATCAAGGATTTTTTTTTTTCCTCAGAAGGGCATTTATAATTATATTCCACTCTTATTTATAACAACCCTTTTAATGTTGGTACTACAAAGAACTCCACAGAAAGCCAGCTTTGCTTTATATAACAGGATTCAATCTCCACGTGGTTTTCATATGCAAAACATCTTCTACACGAGGTATACACTGACAAAAGCACATTTCCCTGAAGAAACAAGGAATGCGTTTTCAAAGTGGTTCATGAGCTTTCAGCCATGTGCCTTTTGCTAATATTGTGGGAGACTCGAGAAGAAACCCTTAACTCTTGTTTTGAGAAAATAATGGCAAGTGACTCCATGTGCAGATACAGTGAGCTCAGAACCTAGTGTCTAATTTCATTTATTATCCTAGAATACACTTAATTGTTTGCTTTAATCTACTGATTACTGAGAAGAAGGAAACAGAACAATTACCAAACTGTTTGTTTCAGTTTCTTTCCACTGATTAAGCAAGTATAAGTTAAGAAGTAAAAATGATGGGCACGAGGTAAAACCTCCTGAACCAGAAGCACATTTCAAAATTCAGCACCAGAGTGACCAGGTGGTCTGTGATTAATCATTTAAGATCCCAGGTTTCGTGTTCATGTTGTGTTAGGACACAACATCTTGTGTTATGAAAACAACAGTGGGAATTTCAGAGTGGGATCTGGAGGTGCACAAAGCCAATGAGAAGGAAATCTACAACAAAGGGTAAGGATAGATTTGGGTGGGACAAGCTCTTGCACAGAAGGTCTGCTGGGTGCAGTAGAAATGAATTATATAGAAACCTGCCACTGTGCAGGCTTCCATCTTCTACAGACCCAGCAGATACTCACACAGCCTCACTCTGCAGTCTGTTACCCTTGAACAATAAAAACAATGTAAAGGGCAGAGCCTTCTCACAGCCAGAGATGTTCTCAAATTATGCTGCACAGATTAAAAACGTGCAGGAGTTTCCCAGGATGATATAAATTATTGATCTATCCCATTTCTCATGTTGCCCAAATGCTTGTAAATGTTACTATACAAAAACATCTCTACGAAACTGCCCTAATGAATTTATCCCGCAAAGAAAAAAAAAAGTTAATTCAATCTCAGAATTACATGAGAGACATTCTGTTTGAGTAGCAGCGAGCATGAGGAATCCCAGCATGGATTCCATTGTGCATACCTGCTCAAACTCTCAGCAGACAGACTGAACACCTGCAAGAGCCTGACAGAGGCAATTGGGCTGGTGATTTCTTACCCACAACAGGCAATCTGTTGATACACTATGAAACCAGTATTAGGAGATGCTTTAGTCAAAATGCTGCAGGTTATTAATCACAGCTCTGGGGTTTCTGACAGGATGTTTTGATAAAATAAATCTATTTTAAGTGACTGTAATGAAATACTAACCGGTTTTTGAAGGGCTTTTAAGATGTTTTTAAGAAGTTTCAGATCAAAGACTCAGTTAATGTAACCTCCATGCATTAAATATTTAGTACTTATTCAGTCACTTGAGCACTCAGGCATCTTGACATTGTAAAAGAAGGAGAGGGAAATTGAGTTTAAGTCAGTTTTACACAGTGGGATTTTTCAGTTTTTATGTTAAAATCCCAGGCATGTAATTTTAATACAAAGGGGTCTATTCTTCTACAACAGTATATGCACCACCCATTAAAAGAATTCTTTGTTCACCTGCATAGATGGGTGAATAAATCCTCTATAGAGTCACTTCAGTAGAAACTGTTGTGCTGGGATTAACATCATGATTGAACATTATTCTGTCTCTGAGCTCTCTGATGGACAAAACCAAATGCACACACTTCTCTTTCCTGAACAAGTAGGCACTTACAAGGAACACAGGATTTTAACAATGGCAGATAGATTTAAGCAAGTTCTTTTTAGATATTTGGATTATGTGACTGTAAGATTTTTCCCTTTTCTAGCATCCCTGAATTCCAACAGCTGCTCTTTACCATTTCATTTCTTCCAAGAAATTCTCAGAGATCTCCAAAACTGGTGAGGGAAATAATCCTATTTGAGGACTTATTAAAATCGATGTCTTAAATTAATAAACTGCAGATAAGTAGGGGCTGGATATCCATCCTGAAAATGCAACACTATATATAAATTTTACAGTTTCTGAAGCACCACCTTTCTTGTGAAAGCTCACAAGAGTGTAGTAGGAAGTTGAGGATGACTTCAAGCAGAATGATGACACTCCTGAGTGCATTTCTTGGCTCACTTGCAGAGGATTATAGACACTAAAATATTAAAAATTGCCTTTGAAACTATTGCCATGACCCACATTAGCATCTATTCTCAGAATCAAGGAAAGTATTGTGCATTTCTGTCCTGTTTAACACAAACATAGACACACCCAAGTTCTTTGGTTTGCACAGTTGGTCCAAGGCTCCTGTATTTCACATTAATTTGTAATATATAAAGAAAAGAAATAACCTTACTTCAAACATGACCCATATATGGAAAAAAAAACCAGTAAATGATTCTGCATATTTTTCACAGACATTTCCCAAATTTCATCACAAACATTTTCCCAAAATTTACACTGTGATTGAAGATGACTGCACCCTAATTTGAAAAAAAAAAGCTAAAACTGACCTCTGAAGTAATGGCAGCAATACATATTCCCAAATCTGGTAAGGCACCATGGTTACATGACCCTATTTGTCATAAGTGTCTACTGAGTGTTAAACAAGCACAAAGGCTGTGTGTCACCACGGGCTCAGCCGTGACACAAAGACAAACAGCCCCTGAAAACATCCACATGGATCTCATGGTAACCCCGTGATCTCATCTGTCGTTCTCCGAGAATTGTCTCGTTTTCCCCTGCTTTCACTGCTGGCCGTGGTTCTGGAGCTCCTGTCCTCTCTGCCATCTTAAATTACATAAACACGTGGTGCAGGAAGGTGCAAGGTGATTTTAGAGGAAAAAGGCATTTCTTTGTACATAACTTGAATATTTCTTATGCATGGTTGCCTCTGTCTGCACGCCACTGTGAGAAACTTCCAAACAGTAAATTAAACAAATTAATCCTTGCTCTGCTGAAGAAGATACTATGTCAGAACTGTTCTGTGTGAAGAAATCCAAACCACAAGACAATTCTCACCACATAAAGGATGTTAAATACTCCAATAGGTCCCTCACTGATTTACCCAACAGTCAGAATGTATCTACAAGGTACGAGTGAATAACTTCATGTCTGTGTTTCTTTTGTGGTTTCTTTGATTGTGTTGTGAGTGGTAAATCCACCTAAACAGCCAATGAATTAAGATGATTCCTGAATAATTTAGCTGTGTGAAAGTACATCTCTAAAGATTTCCTGAAATCTTAGAAATTTATTATATCCTCAAAGCAGGAAGCTTAGGAAAAGGCAGAGATAAGAATTTGGTTAATTCTGAAACAACAAACAAACCATCTAGATGTAATCTAGAAGAACCTTGATTGTAATGAGGAACAGCTCAGGAGAAGCCAGATTTCAGATTTGTCCTGCTGCCTCTGTCACTGACATTGTACTCTGAAGGAAGGCAGCTTGGACAGGGGGAAGGTAAGGAGGTTGTGAGCAATGCTCCAATGCAAGTGTCATGAAAAATGAGAGGAACAATGGAAGTGGTTTTGATAATAGTAAAAAAAAAAAAAAGGCCTTTACCCAATTCTGTAGAAACTGAATGCAGCATTATGAAATACTCAGCTTGACTGTGGCACTTTCAGATGCTCTGTCGATTAAAAATGAAAAAGGAAGAAAAAAAGAAAAAAATTGAAAGGAGAAGCTGTCCAAAATTAGCAACATTAAATATTTCAAATAGTATTGATTGGAAGACAGGAAATGTGAGAATTATCACATATGTTTCCTTATAGAAATTAATGCCATTCAGATAGCTTCCAGTTTATTGTTAGTTATGATGTTTCACCTTGTAATGAATATGACCTTTTGAAATAAGGATATATCCACAAGTAATGCTCTGAGATGCAATGGACTTCTGAAAAAAAGCACACTTGGCTCTATGTTAGCTATTAACATAATTCTTCCAGGCTTTCAGAATTTGGGATCATTTGAGTAACAATCAGTTTACACAACTCTGATAGAGTAAAGGTGTCTCCCAGAGAGATTAAATGTAGACTGTCCCTGGAACAAAAACTGTAAAATTTTGTGCTCAGGTTGAATTAGTATTTTAGGGATGTTAATCATCATCAGTCTAAGGTCTTTCTAAACCTCTTGTTGTGATTCAGGACTATTGCATGTAAAGATAATAATTTGTGACTATATGAAAGAAAAGAGAGCTTATCTGCATTTCAAAAAATACATAGACACAAAAAAGGGTCACACCTCTAGGTTATTTTAAAAAAGCGATTAAGGGACAATTACCCTGTGGTGCTCAGTTGCAGAAGAGTATTTCTTTCTTTCCAAGAAAGATTTCAGATTCAGCATGTCAGGACATTTGTGCCGTTATATGTAAACACATGAAACTGGGGTAGAAATAATTTCTACAATCCAGTTTGTTAAAAAATGAACTCAGGTACAGCTCTTATCAAATAAGGAAAGACAGATGAGAACAGGAAAGGTTTTGTCATGCAGTTCTCATTCACTTCCACCAAAAATTTGCTTGGCTGGTATAGGAAATTCTGGAGATGGCTGCTACAGGAAACATCAGTTCACTTTCCTTGGTACTACCTGGTGGTTCATACTGACTTTGCAGTACATAGAAGGGGAAGTGGTTGTTGTCCAGGAGCTTTGCAATACATTGATTTTCCCTTTTTTTTCTGATTTAACTTTCTAATGAGTGGATAGAGAGCGGCATACATAAATTCGTTGTATTGTAACATACATAAATTCATTGTAGTTCTAAAGGAAGTCCACATTTCTAAAAGAAGAGTTTGTATTTGCCTATATTTCTCTGGGAAGATGAAAAATCTGGGATTTCAGAGACCACAGTCATTTTGCTCCATTATTGTCATAGCAACAAATGATCTTGAAGCACTGTATGCAACATCTATAGCCATTTGCAGTATAGCTCTAGCTACTAACTTGTTTCTGTTAATGGCTGGCATGAACCAGTCTCTGTAATCTCTGCAATTTAATTGATGAACCACAAAACAAATGGTCATAGTTAATAAAATTATATTTTGCCATCTGTGTCCAGTAATGAGAAAATCTGAATTATAGGAATGAAAAAGAATGAAGTTTTCTTCCAAACAGATCAATGCATCCCACGTCTTTGTCAGCATTAAATTAGATGTTATCTGTTGCTGTGTGTTTCCCTCCTTGGTTGCCATGGCTAATGGGAGTTTCAGCCACGATGGACAAGAATTCTGTTTGACCACGGGAACTATAATACCTCTTCCTCTGTTTTCCTATGAGTCTGTGTAGTATGAGTCTACAATCTTATTTGGTCTGAGTGCATCCAAGTCTCACTTATAGGACGACAATTTTGTTCAGCTCTACAGTGTTATTTGCTGTTACAAAACCTTATCTATTTCTATAAAAGAAATCTAGAGGATATGTGCAGTTTTATTCCTAAAGCTCTGAAGGATTTCAGAATCAGCTGGAGCTGAAGGCAAATCTGGTGCTGCCACAGTATCTTGTAAGGATGATTACAACAGCAGAAAGGTACACCTCTGGAACACATATTCTGTTTTCCTGAGTTCACATTCTGAGCAGTTTGTTCTCTTAAGAGCAAGGACATAAATTGTCTGGACTCTCCATAAAGAGGCCACTACAATTTAAAGGAAAAACCAAACCAAGAAACAACCCACCCCAAAACCTTTTATAAATTCTCTAGGAACCTCTATGTCATTAATTCCCGTAAGAGATAGGTGGTCCCCACACAGAAGACAGCAAAGTGATTTATGGTGATAACTTGATTACCTAGACCATGCCAAAGATTTGGACCATTTCCTTAAGCTTTGAGAGGAGACAGACTAGGGCAAGAAGGAGAGTATATTATATCCACTCACAAAAGACAAAGAAGATGCAATGCTGCTGAGCACCCTGTTGTGTGCAGCAACACTATTCTTGTTCTACACAGTGCCTTTCAGATTTTGAAATATTCATTGTTTGGATTAATATCTGTGTCTAGGTCTCAGACAAGTCTTGATGGATCTCACTGTATTTCCAAAATATCTCCTCTTTTTTCACCACAATACCATCAACCTCTGTTTTAGTTGTCATCTGTTAATCTATAAAGTGCCCTTAATCAGTCATCGTTGACATTCCTATAAATTTCCTATCAGACATAACACATTACAGGCTATTTTTCATTCTCAGAAGGCAAATAAGAAAAACAGACTTGAGGTTTTGAATCACATAAACTGTGCAAAACAGCAGACTCCATTTCTAGCTCTTTTCCTGAAAACCACAGCCATAATTTGAGGAGCTCGGCAGCTACAAATAGGGCTTGGTTCCCAAAACACTAAACTTATTTTTGGGGTGTAAATGTCAGAACCTGGGGTTCAGTTTTGTGCACCAGGAGCTCTGAAGAGATAAGTTTGTGTTTTTAGGTTTGTTTTCTGTCGAAGTGGCTGTGGAAAGGTGCTGGGAGCGCCTCGGAAATCCCGATGGGCTGCGCTGTCCAGGGTCCTGACAAAGACTGGGAGACTCGATCCTGTGCTGAGCTGCGTCTAAATTATCTGGCAGCTATGGCCGACCTCTGCAAATGAATTCCAAAGGCTTTCCCACAGGCTGCTTCCAAGCACTCCAGGTTTCTGCAGTAGTCTCCTTTCCCATAAAATGACACTGCAGTCAGAAGAATGTTATGAACCTTAACTCACTGATATTTATGCAATTTTTTGGAGGCTGTTGGAGCAAAAGTTCAAAAAAAGAAAAAAGAAAAGGGGATTTTCTTTAAAGACAGGCATGAGATTTTCCCTTATTCCATACTGAGAACAGTGCAGCATTCATAAATATGGAAAGACTAGTTAATATTTTAATTCTAAGCAACATAGATGTTTTTTAAAAAGGGGGGGAAGGAAAAACAAACAACATTTAACAATATGCAGCTGTTACTAATGAATTAAGAAGCTGATTAAAAATAGAATTATGGATATTAATGCATTATTATAAACCACCCTAATGCAGGAGAAAAAACTATGTATTATAAAATCCTGAAGTTGTCAGATTTTGAGAAAGTAATAGTCATCTTAAATTTTAACTAATTAGGACTAAGTGCAAAATTGGATGCAATTAATGAGAAATTAGAAATAAATGGGAGGAAAATTATTTCTAAACCAGATTTTTCTTTCATGCATGCTCATGAAAACTCCCGAAATGGATGATATCTCTCCTTTGTCTTCCTCCATGTCACGCATTTATTAGAACATCAGAAAAGGTGGTTCAGAAAAACACACTTTATGTAGAAAGGTATGTCCACAATTCTAGGGAATTCTGAGTGAAAATATTTGACTGTGGGCCTAAGGCTGGCTTTTTTTTTTTTTCCACTGGAAATGTCATGTAACTGGGGCCTTTTCAATCTGTGTTCATTTTCTCAGATTGTTCTCTGCTGCCACAGTATGGTGCTCAGCTGCTGTTTGAAAACATGAAAAAGAGGATCTTTATCAGAGACTGCAGTTCTTTTCATGCACCAATATGACTGGTTGCCATGTAAGATCTCTTTTAAAGAGTATTAAAAAGGTTTTAAGCTGTACCTTATATTCCCTAAGAACTGAAAACACCAGTTTTCAATGAAGTACCTACTGCTTTACATTAAAAAGCTCCTGTCTCCTCATGTTATTTGTATGTCCTTTTGTCTTCAAAATAAAGATAAATATTGCTTTCAGTATTTGTGGATAATAGCAGCACTTCAACAGCAGCAACATTTTCTACAAAAACACTCTTTTTTGTCTTTTCCAGGAATATCACATTCTTCTAAAACAAAATATGTTTGAATGCAACACGATGTCTTAAATAAGGATGCTACTAGCCTTCCTTACATGTAAGTTTGATGTGCTTCATCACTGCACTATTCTTTGATTCAAAAATACTTTGCTAAGCGTGCAGAAAAGTAAGGGTCATTAAAATCACACTGAAATCAACCACAGATCCCAGGCTACACATAATATCTCTCAGCTGTGCTTCCTTGTGTGTATCATATTTTCATGAGCCTTACTTCCTCTCTTCAAGTATGCATCTTCAAATACTTGGGTCAACAGTAAGGATGCACTCAGCCAGCTGGGGCCACATGAGCTGCACTGCCTTGGTCTCTGCTGTTTTATAATCTGCATCAAAATATGTTCTTATGTCTTTATTTTCTCATTTCTATATGATATCTCCCCAAATCCCTTCTGACATACAGGCAGAAGTCTTCTTAGAGCCAGCTTTTAGCTTTCGGAGCTTAAGGACAAAAGAGATAAAGTCTTACTGAACATGTGCATGGCAAGGACAAAGAACTCCAGGATTAGCACAAATCTCTTGTGCAGAAGGCCTCAAATGCACACCTTACTTATACACTGCTAAAAAAAAAAAAAAGATTGCTGAGCAATGGTGGAATTCACTTTACACACAGACATTTAGCACATTTATAGAGAAGTGCAAAAAGGGGGGTTTTATTATTGTTTTTCACCGGTAGTCATGTCGTTATAGTGGTAGTACAAGTTCACAACAAAACATTAGGGCACCAGGCTTAAGTGCTGATTGTTTTGACCTTGGAGCTTAAGGACATTTTACACACATTAAACTTCATGTCATGAACTGTGCCAGTGACTTCAACATGTCTATTTAACAGGCTTAAGTTTAAATCTACACTTAAGTGTTTTGCTGGATCGTAGCCACAACGCTCAGTTTACATAAATTATGTGAACAAGATTTTGCCTGAGGTATTTAGAGATTTTAATATATTATACGTACATTCTAGAGCTGGTATAAAGTTAAATCAATAAATAGTTCTTTCTTTGGTTAAATTAAAAGGCATAAATCCAAATCATTTGGACTGAGCAGACTTTGAAATTGTTAAATAAGCCTTCAATCCCAAGGTTTCAGCCCTACAGGTAATGTGAGCCAGGCTAACCATCTTCTGGGTCTACAGTCAAAGAATAAAGATTAAAATACTGCTCCAGCCCCACAGATGCATTACACAGTCACCACTCAGGAGATCTAAACAGAAACCAACTCAAACACAGCCAAAATCCCAGCAGAGTCAATGCAGTGAAGTGCTACGGGGCAAATGCAGTTAATAGCTCCACATAGCACGATTTCCCCTCCGTGCAAG
Source organism: Irena cyanogastra (assembly GCA_013397155.1). Taxonomy (NCBI): domain Eukaryota; kingdom Metazoa; phylum Chordata; class Aves; order Passeriformes; family Irenidae; genus Irena; species Irena cyanogastra. Next base: position 970,208 of record VWZV01006848.1, on the reverse strand, counting down.
CACATTCAGCATCACTATCAACATGGTAATTATTGCTTAATGCTCTGCTACAAAGCAGGGAAAACAAATTTCTGGAAATGGAAGTGCAAGAAGACTGAAGGCATTCTAGGGTTTTCTCAGGATTCTAAGGGCCCTACATACCCTCAAAATACACTCATGACCTGCAGGGCAACTAAATAGATTTTAAAACCATGAAAAAGCTTTATGTTGCTGTACACACAGGACCTCAAACTGAGGGTTTTTATGAGATTATAATAATTGGTTGTGCTATGTTATTTCCCAAGCACCAACTAAAAAACAGGGATTCTAGTCAGCACTGAACATGGAAAGTAAAAATACGTTCTTCATGTCCCCAGAAGCTTAGGGTGCAGTAACTAAAGGCAACTGCCTAGATCTGAGGTTGAAGTCTCCGTGGGGACAAAACCAGTAGGTTTCCCACTGGGATTAAAGTTACCCCATGGAACTTTGCAGCACTCAACCAAGTAGGAGAAAGTGCTGAGGACAGGAATGAGTAAAAACTGCCTTTTACTTGAAATTTACCAGTGCCATGAGAAAAGGAGTCCGACCCTGAAATGCCTTCCTGCACCTGGCTGTGAGTTCAGCCATCTCAGGACATCTGACTAGATCATTAGTGTTCCCTTTCCAGGCTGAAGCCTGGACAAGCAACGTATTGTTCCAGCATTTCTGGAAATGCAGGAATGGAGGATGGAGCAAATAGGGAACACAAGAGACAGAAGGACAAGGAAGACAAGTCCTAGAGCAGGCCATGAAGTCACGTGAAGTGGCACTGAGGTGGGGATATAGAGTGCATAGAGGAGAACATGACCACCTTGTGCAGTCCTGGTATTTAAAAGACCTCACAGCTATTTTGGATTTGCCCTTCACCTCTCAAAGAGATAAGGGGAATGAATAGGAAAGAACAAAGCAGGATAGGTAACATAAGAGCAGAAAACAAATACCACAGCTTCTTTCTTCTAGCTAGCTTAGGAGAGTATAAACTAAATGGAAAGAAAAGGGAAGGCTAGATCTGAGGTAAAGAAAGGGCAAGCCAGATGAAGGACAAGTGTGGAGTAAAGGTGAGATGAAGAGTCTGACTTGGAAATGGGAAGAGCCATGAAGCAAAAGATCAACCTGAACAGCTACAAAAAGTCCAGTGAAAAGTTCAGAAAAGTCACTGACTTCCCAAATGTTTCCCTGAGTGGCTACAAGATGAAAGGGTGGGACCTGTGCATGAAAACAGTTTATGTAGACTAACCTTGCCACACATAATTCATTTACTGTCATTTCTTTCAGGAAGTTTTTTTTCTTAATACAATAGATCATAACTTTTTTTTTTTCTTCAGATGATTTCTTACCTCAATGGGCTTTTTGTGCTCAAAGTTTCTTTTTTGGTGAAGTGCTTTTTCCTAGAGGTTTTTGGTTTTTTGGTTTTTTTTTAATGGAGAATGGTAGTTACAAAATGTGAGCTGCCAAATGGACTTTAGATTTGAAACCTTCTTCACAATTTAAGATTTTTTATTCATAGTTAGATAAAGAGCAGTTAATGCAAATCCTTCTAGAAATTATTTTACTTTATTGAACAGTGTTCTTTCTGTAATTTAAGAAATAACCAGCTTATATGTTTAATAACCTTGCATGATATTAACTGCAAATAATCATTTTATTGAGGTTTGTTTTTTCCAAAAACTATATTGCTGCCAACTTAAACCAAAATATTTCTTGGTTTTACCATGAACCCTTGTATGTATCCTACAGACATTCAGCAGTAACATCATTTCACCTATCCTTCCTACTCTGGGATTCCTACAGGCACGTTATCTCCCAGAACTCCCTTTAAATTGTAACAAAGAAATTTTCCTTAAATCTGATGGTATAGAATAGTCCCCTGTAATTTTTCACGTTATTTATATAATTTCCCTGGTAGCACACTGTGCTATTATATGCTATAAATCATATTTTATTTTGGAAAGAACTGCTGGTGGTGTTATTTTTAGGTCCAACTCTACTTCTGCTGATATCCAATCCAGCTAAGAAAATAGCTGTAGGAACATTTAAAATCTCACATACGGTGTTGGGATGACATCCATATTACGAATGTTTTAGGAACAGCAGTACTATAGGAATAAAAAATACACCAAGATAATGTGTCCTGAATATACATATAGCTGCACTTTTAAACTACTGAGAAATGAGAAAGGGGATTTACTTTTCCTAAGCACTATTTCTGTGGCCTTTTTCAGGCCAAGTAAATTGCCACAAATTACATTTACATGACATTTCAACCTAGTTACAGTCAAATCCATTGGAAAATACAGTATCTGACACCAACAGGATTTCAAAGGTACATTACATTACACAGAAGCCTATAACTTCTATTTTTTTTCCAAAGACCAAGAGTATACTTTTCTTTTACAGGGCTGTTATTACATAACCTAGAGTTGAATGCAGAAATGGGAAATTTAACCTTAGAAAAACTGCCTATTTTCTTTGCTTCATGCTTTAAAACGTTCATAACTGAGCAGTTAAAAACGGACCAGTAGGAATCGGCAGAACCGATCGAGTATTTTTACTGGGGTACGAAGTCATTTAGTCAGTAAATAAATGAAATCTGACCAACCAAGGGGCAATGTGACATCTGGTGTGCAGTTCCACACTCTTAGGGCATCGTTCTGCTCTCTCTGGCACCGGCAGGAATCAGGAGTGACTCGTGTAAATTAAAAGCACACCCCAAAGTGGTGTGGAGCCAGGAGGAAGCACTCTGTGTTCCAGCCTGTGTCTTTCAGTGTTCCACATCTGGCTTAAGAGATCGGCTCGTTTACAGAGCCCTACATCAGACATATTGCCTTCTTGTTTTAAAATATGTGTGTTTAATATTTAATTTAACAGAATTCCATATTCCAGTCTCTGTGTACTCTGCAAGTCCCTTTGAGGCTCGTGGTTTGTATGTGCAGTCACAATTCTCCTCAAGTGTAATTTGGAAGCACCATTGCCTAATGGAGTGAAAGGAAGTATCTGGCTCTGATTAATCCTGGTTCTCTTTGGAGTGAGTAATGAAATAATGCCCAGCCAGTGTCGATTTCTAAAGTGGGCTGTAGGAGTTGAGCCAGGCTGTCCAAAACCCATTTAATTTATTATGTGTGTCTATGGAATACTGCTGGAGGTAGAGGTCTCATCAATTGTCCACACACTTCAAGCACACACAGGCAATTTGAACTACCAACTTCAAATGACAGCACACTCCACAATTTTGCCAACTCTGAAAAATTGCTTATTATGCAACACACATAGCTGTTGCACGTGAGACTGTATAAGTATCATAAAATAGGTACTGTAAATGTAAAATATGCCTGTGCTTATGTTTTCATAGAAATATAAAAATAATTTTTAATTATGTTGTACTGTGAAACACTGCATAGTATTTGCTGAGAGGAGAGACACATCAATAATATGCAAAAAGTAATTCAACAATTTAAAAAAGTGCTCACAGACTTTGAAATTCTGATCTGTTGGGGCAAACCAAAGAAAATCTGAAGTTGCCCAAGGCCAATAACAGCAGAATGAAAATAGCAGTTTAAATGGTACCTGGATGACCATCTCAGCTCACTTGCAGGAGAGACTATTTTCAAGAACATTTGGCACATCTAGAAAGTGGGATAGCTCTCTGAAGTAAAGAATATACACATTAAAAGGTCAGAAATAGTACAGCTGAGTTATCCATTTAAATGGGAATGGGAAACTTTGCCATTTGGCTCTGAACCATTTTGTCATTCTCCATCCCAATGACAATTACATGTCCCATATCAATATTTCACTTTCAATTCTCATAGAATTAGTATTTCAGGAGTTAACAGAGGCAGAGTACTTTCTTTAGAGAAGATATTAAATTAGATTAGAAATTAGATTGCCTTGAAAACATTATATGCAGCAAAATATCCACTCAGAAAGCCTCCAGGAGTAATCCTCTAGGCATGGCTTTTTGTGACTGGAGTTTTACTTTTCCAAAACAAAGAAAAAAAAAAACAAAACAAAATAGCTCAGAAGATCTGTGGTGAGATTCTGCCATGTCCAAGAGACACAGCTCAAAACCACCTAATCCAGGAGAAGTGAAATTGTCCAAACACTTCCCCATCCCCATCCTCACAAGCACAGACTGCAGCAGGGGGCTGTAAAATTCCCCTGGAATGAACCCGAGGGGACCAGCAGCTACGTGGCAGCTCCACAGACGTGCTGCAGCCTTCCCCTTCCTCATTGTCCCTCCTCAGCCCCGTGCCCAGCATGAGGACTCGAGTTTGTCCTCAGATGGCACCTTTAAAATACCTTTCCCCATGTGCTGCCAGGGGTATCGTCCCTTGGCCAGGAATAGAGCTTCTGAGGGCCTCTTTATGCCAATCTGATTCCTCTTATCTTACATAAGGGGCCAGGGCAGGGACACAGCTCGCTTTCTTAGCTCTAAATCCATCCTATATGGCACGCAATTCTCCAAAGTACAGCCAGCTTCTGCTTTTATGAAGCACTGTGCAGTGAAGAATGAAGGATCCTGTTTTTCACCATTTAAAGATGTATGATAGCAACAAAGCTCTATGTTAAAATATTTAACTTGCAGAGAACTTATGGAAATTGTCTATTCAAGCTCAGCAAAGACATTAAATTACCAAGCTGTTCTAGGACAGTTGTGTGTGGAGAAAAGCCAGAAATGCTCTGAGATTGTAATGTTGCTCACAAAGATTACAGCATGAGCCTGATTCAGAAGCTTTTTTCATACAGCTTGGTGAGCTGCAAAATGTTACCATATAAATTTCTGCAAAACATACTGTGTGTGTACATATAGATATAAAAGCAGGACTTATACACAGCACATTTCCTGCCACATTTTGAGTGGCATCTGTTTGTTTAGTGTGCTGAAATATGAAAAATAATATTTAGCAACTACTGGTAACACAATGTTAGCAAGATTTAAGAGTATAGCTCTGTCTGTCAAAATGCAGATAAAAGACAAATCCTTCAATCTCTGTGTTTTAATCAGTCAGATCAGAGATTTGATGAATATGTAAATGAGACTGTTTATACACTAGTTTCAGAGTGAATGGAAACAAATTCAGTTTCATTATAGAATTAATGACAGCTCTGTCCTCTAAGATTAATAATTAAAGCCCTACACACATTAAGATGATAGTGCTCTTTCCACCCAGCCTCTGCAGATTTTACTTTTCTATTTTTTAATACCCCTTTCCCTTATAATTGTTTGTCCCCCTAATTGGAATGATTAATAATTAATGCCAGTTCATGGATATGCAATAGTCATCTTTAGAACAAGAACTGTATACTTAACCTACAAAAAGGGTTAAAAAACTACTTCTTTTGTAAATTCTGTTCTTTACTCTTGTCTGTAAGTTAATTTTTTCCTCCAAGTTTTATGCCACCATAGGAATCTCAATGGCCTGCTTTAATGATGGAAGCCTTTTATTTGTTTCAGTGCAGGGTATACATATTATTTCATTTTGATGTTCACATTATACACTGGGTTTCTTCTCAAAGCCCCTGCTGCTTTGAGGGATCAGCAGCCTTCACACCTTTCTGATTCTGACACACACACTACAAGTTTAGACCAAACCAAATCTCAGAGAAAAGATTAAGAGTGTGGTACAAGTGCATTATAAAGTCTGAGAAAGTAAAAGTTTTAAAAAAATAGATTTGAGCTATTATTTTTTAATCTGATGATTTCTGAGTTGACATGGGAGTGGCTGAGTCATGCTTGCCAAATCCCCCAGACAGGCAACATTTCAGAGGAGGATTATGGCAAAGTGAGCAGAAGTTCAGCCTTACCATTAACCCTCCTTCCTGCTCCAGAAGAACTATGACACTTCACTTTATGGGGCCATTAGGATCTATACAGAGACCACTAAATCCCTTCTAATTGCAAATGACCAAAGCATGAATTTTTAAGAGAAAAGAAAATAGCTGGTTTGTGCATGTTTTGCATTATTTTATCAAGAAAAGTTATCTTCTGGGTCAAAAACCCCGTATTTCTTTCGGAACAGAAAAGCACTTCCAGAAAGACAAATGGTCAGACTACTCTAAAAATCCCATTTCTTCAATAAAGCTGTTTCATCTTTTAATGTCTTTAGAGGTGACCTGATCCTACATAGGAACCTAGCATCGCCTTGACTATGACAAAGGAAATATTTTATGTGAAATTAAATTAGCATTTGTCTCTATTTCACCACGCAGGTACACCTCCTCCTGTGCCATTGGTAGCAAGAAAACAAATACATGTGTGTGGGTACTTTAGCAAGGATGATGAATGATACCCTGGAAGCATTTAAACATCCATAAGGAAGCCTGCTGGTACTTACCACGCTGAGCCCCAGCAATTCCCTGCAGAAGTAGTCCATGCTCCTCCTCTGGAGGTTGTCCAGGTAGTGCTGGAGGCGGGTGTAGGTGTAGGGGTAGCAGTAGGCAAACTGGTAAGTGTCATCCTCTCGGTCGAAGCAAAAGGCAAAGGACATGACATAGTTCTTCCTGTGGTCTGGGCAGCGGTAGTAGTACACGTTTTTGGGGGGGATCCTCTGCCTGAAAAACAATAACATGTATGGATATGTGTTAACTGATGCAGATCAACATGGGTGTAAGAAATCTGGGCTGTGTGAGATTCAGATTCCCTCCAAAGTAAATGAAGTGGAGCAGCTTGAACAGCTCAGGAGCTGGCGAGGAGATCCCTGTGTTTGGGAGCACTTGTGCAGACCAGGGCTGTGACAGCTCCGGTGCCACTGCCACCACGGGCACTGCAGTCTGCCCGTGTGCCCAAGCTGGCACGGTCACCACAGCAGGGAGGGCATCATACAGCCAGGGAAACCCATTTCCACAACGAGAAAAGGGTGCACAGGCTGTCCAAATATCCTCTACTTCACTATCAGGCTGCTGCAACCTCACACAACTCATAACTCAGAGACAGGCTCCAGCCAAACCTACCCCCTTTCTTACAGGTTCAATTCACCAGCACAGAGAGGAGGCACAGCCAATGCAGGAATGCCAGTATAAAGCAACACTAACAAAACCATTACTGAAATTCAGAACATCTTCACATATATATATATGTACATATATACACACATATATAGATAGATATACCTCTATCTAGCTATATATATATCTATATAGATCTATAGATATATCTCTATATATATATCCCTCATAGTCAGCATACATATCAACATCTAGCCAATGGCTGGAACAAAAGATAAATTCTTGAGGCTAAAAAACAAACAAAAAACAAAGAATCAAAACATCATACAAGAAAATTCAGGTATGGCAAATGACCAAGTCTTAAAATAGAAAGCAAAGGAGAAAAGAGTATCTGTTGCCATTCCAAACAGGACTGCTGCTTTCCTCAACATTTCTGGTTTATCTGACAAGATAGAAATGAATATACATGGTGGTAAATAATTATAATAAAGACATTTATGTCATTGTTATCAAGGTGTTATCTCTTTGAGGAATAACAAATACCTGCCTGCAATCTCTCACACAACTCTAATGATTTTCTTACTTTTCAAGAGAAATAAGTAATATTTCAGAGGTGGGGCAAAAACCTGTTCTACGGATGAGAGATGTTCACTGTTTCTGTTTGTATGCTTTGTTCATTTCTTAGGTGGAATTTCCAGCTTCATTCAGACAGGAATAGTCTCCAATCATGCCATGCACTTGTAATTTGATGTAAGTAACTTACCAGTCATGTTTGGCAACAAAATGCTATGGTCCTGCAGACTTCACCTGATTCAATTACACAACCTTATAAACAGGTCTCATCTAATGATTGAAGCAGATCTCAGCTAAACTGAGATCGTGGTAAGGGAAAAACATAACAAGATTTACAGACATAGCACCAGTAACGTGTCTCTCTGTAATCATTCCGAGAAGCTGGTCTGCTGCAGAGCCTCAGCTTTGGCCTCTCATTGCTGATATGAATTAGAGGACAAAACCCTCTCATTATACACAGGTACATGTTTGCCAATTAGCAGCAGTTAACGAGTCTGACCAGCAAGACTCAGGATCTACAAAGAGAAACAGAAAGGAACTGAGATCTTCTTGAGAAAGTAAAATAAAGAATCAGTGATGCAGTTAATTACAGTCAGAAAAATCATTTATCTGCCCTTTTTAATGCCCTGCTTTTTGAACATTCAGGGCCTCGATAACTTACTTCACCATCATGACGGAACATGAGCCAGCTGTGCCCAGGTGGCCAAGGAGGCCAGTGGCACCCGGCTTGTACCAGCAATAGTGTGGCCAGCAGGGCCAGGGCAGTGAGTGTCCATCTGTACTGGGCCGTGAGGCCACACCTCGAATTTAGATTGGATATTAGGAAATATTTCTTCAGTGAAAGGGTTGTGAAGTGTTGGAAGAGGCTGTCCAGGCATGTGGTGGAGACACCATTCCTGGAGGTATTTAGAGGATGCGTAGATGTGGCACTTGGGGATGTGTTTTAGGGGCAGCATTGGCAGTGCCAGGAGAGAGGTTGGACTCAATATTAAAGCACTTTTCCAACCCAATGAAATCTATGATCTGATTATATCTTGTTAAATAAGACACTGCTTATCACTAAGATCGGGAAATTCTATTTAACACACAAATATAAAAGACAGAAAAACAAACCTTTTATTTTTTTAAAAAAAACTATCAGTAGGGAAAAAATGCCACCAGCCATCTGCATGCAGCCCTCTTACCTAATGGTTTTCTTCAGTATCTTAACATATTTCTATCATTCTCCCTTACTCTGGAGTGCTATAGGACATCCCTCATTTGATCTCAAATCAAGCAGATGATATGGCAGTGGGTAAATGTATTCCAGCTCCCAGCCCTCAAACCGTAATGCAAGTTTAAACAGTATGTTGCTGAGTTGTTGAACTTTATTTGTTTCCAAATTAGCATGGGAAAAATAATAAAGGACGAGCCTTGCTGTGTGCTATAAAAATTTCATGTAAAATGAGACCAATAGGAGGAAATTCAGGATTTTAGAAAGGCTAATGCTAATTGAAATTCATCTGCTGATAGTTAATGTTTAAATGACACATAGTTCTCCTTGGTTCAATAACTTTCTACTTTTAAGCAAGTTGAAGACAACTTTGTTAATGTATTAAAGGCACTTTTGATATTTCATTCCCTCTCCCCTTCATTATAAAAGCTAAGCATCTGTTTTATTATCCACTTTGACACATCACTTTATGGCTGCATTTGGCTATTATGGCTAATCTTGATGTCTAGGACATCTGGTATTGACATTTCACTATCTGGTGTCTGACACAACAGCAGAAACCATCCTCAGTTCCTAGGTTTAAACTCACCCTCTCGGGGCAAAAAGTGCCCAAACTCTTAATTCAAACCATATCTTCCAAAAATAATTATAATAGTACTCCTGTCACTGCTAATCTATTTTTATCTCTCCTAGCACTTTGTCACTGCTAATCTATTTGTGAGTCATACAGAGAAAGAAAGTTAACATTTAGACACCAACAACACATCTTTACACACAGGAGCTTAATCAGATTGAGATCTTATCAGGGAATTAAAGAAGAAAAGAAAAAAGGGAAAGAAAAGGAAACAAAAGAGACAAAGTGCTAGATATCACCAACTGAGTTTTTGATAACGAAAAGACATTGCTCAGTTCTTGAATTAACCTTTGTGTCCTAGACACACTATTGTTTACTCTTTCCCTTTTTTGTTCTATGCCTTCTGGAAAAGGACACCCACACACTGTGGCAGCAGCTGCTCCTATTAATTTAAAGCTATTACAAAAATTAAAATTAAACCCAATTACTTTGGCTGGTTTATAGCTGGGGAACGGCTTAGTCTGATTGTTCCCTCTGGTTATGGACAAAAACAATATTCCTACCTACAGGCAGCTGCCAGTGGAATACTAATGCATCCAGGGCCTGGCAGGAACAGATTCAGAATGCAGAGTCTAACTGCATTTCTGACTAAAGAAAAATATCTTATCATGGATCTGCAGAAATGCACCAACTTCTTACGCTGTGAGTCACAATGAAGCTGATTTGTAGTTGGAGACAGGAAGGCAAAATGATGGTGGAAACCTCAATGCTCTGATTTGTCCCCTTGCATTTCCAGGAAGCTCCCCCTCAGCAATGCATCCTGCTAATTGATGCACAACTGCTCGGATCTCTGAGCTCCTGAGTGGTTATTTAAAGGAGAAACACCCCCACTCCAAGTACAGTCAGAGAGAATAACGTGCAAAAAACTCGTTTCCAATCTGTTTTCTAGATGTGTTTAAAGAAATGGAGCTTGATACTGTACATCGTTTTGACACAAATTCAGAATGCCTAGTCTTAAACACAAAACTCTTTCTGTGCAAGGAAGAAGGAAGCACAGAAATGGAGAGTTTCTCTCTATTTTGGTGCTTATAGTCCAGTGCCAAAACCTTGAGCCTTTGAGTTCTTCTCCTCCTGTCTGACCAGGCTGCACACCCAACCCAGCAGATTTGCTGCTCCAAGTGTGAGTGTCCATGTTGTGCTTGCTGCTCCTGTCTGTTTGCAGCAGTCTCGAGTCAAGGCATTTGCTCTGTTTTGGTAGTGTGCAGTAGCATCAAATTTGTCAGTGTACAAAACAAAATTAAAATTGTAGTCCTTATCCAGTATCAAAAACCTGATGACTTTAGAGCCCCCAAGATTTTACTCCTTGGTACTACAAGAGGCAGTAAGGGTTATAATTCAGAACTTCGAAAACTTTATCCTAACTATACTTATAATTTGAACATAATTTTAACTTCAACTCTAGGAATTTTGACTGTAAAATCAAACTTTTTTTCTCTCTGTCCTGCTTTTTTTTCTTCTATTTTCTGCTACTTTCTGCTTATTTCTATTTGAAAACTGGGAGTTGATCAATGCTTTGGAGGACAAACACTGGGGGTACTGATGGTACTGCTTTGTGGAATCTAAGTTTTAAACATAGAAGGGTGATAATCAAATCCTCTTGTGGCACCACAGCACAAGTAATTACAAAATAGCAATATTTGGAATGCTTTCCTCTCCCTGTTGCATGACCAAAGCAGGGGGCTCTGGCCCAGCCAAATTCCCAATGACTTTAATGAGCAGCATAAATAGTCTTTGGACTGCTTTTAGTATGGCACTCATAAAGTGATTATTTAGCCCCTTGCCTCCACAGGCTGGGGTTAGACATAGCCCAGTCAGGAGACTTCAAAGTAAGATGATGATCTTCAGAGCAAAAACAAAATACTGCAGGTGCTGTAAAAAATCCGTGGCCAAAAGAAAAACTACAGGATGTGACTTTTGGAGAAATGCTCAAGCAGTGGTGCAGTGTTGGCTGTGGTGACACACTGTGGTGAGCATTCTCAGTTGCCATCAGTTTGCACGGGGAGGGGTGCTACTTAACAAATTTGCAGATTTCCAAACCTGCCTACAGAACTCAAAAGGGTGGGACTGAGTCACAATCTCAGGCAAAATTAAGCCTACTGACCCAAAATGTGATTCTGATTCAACTTTGAAAAATAACCTCCAGGTATTTACTGATGCTGTCCTAAATACTAGATTTGGCTGCTCTTTCTGAGTGCTTAAATTTTAGACCTAGAACTGGATGCCCTCAGTTATTAACTGCAAGAAATAAAAAAAAAAACTCTGGACAAAATCTAAGGATGTAAATCATGTGCTGCAAACTCCTCTTCTGGAAGGCAGCCCTTTTCAACTGAAGGCCTTCCTGATTTCTTTCTCTGTTACTCTAAGCCATTATTTTTCTTCTTGCTTATTCTTGTTGACAAGTGGAGCTGACCGTCTTCAAAATTCTTAGCTTACTTGTGACAAAATAAGTTTGTAGGGTTTTTTTTCCTTGCACATAATTTTATATTTGATTCACAGAGCATGGAGTGACAGTGAATATGTCAGATGGTGTTAAATATTTTGTGCAGACAACTGAATGGGTTTTGGCACAGCTAACTCAGTTTCAGACACTGCAAAACAAGTCCTGCTTTTATTCTTCCTACTGTGTATTACAATGTTCCCCAAATATTTTCATAATTTAAGACCTCAAGGTTTTCCACCTCTAAAAGTACCTGGTTTCTTCTTCTTAAGTATAAAAATCAAAATGCTATGTAATTCAATTTCATAAAAATCAGAAACTCTACACATTAAGCATGCAGCTTTCACTTTTTAATTGAAATAATTAAGCAATCTCTATCAAAACTGTTGGGGAATTCAAATAATGAACTGTACAAAGATTGCTTGTAAAGTCTCTTCATTCTTTAAAACTTCAAGGAGAAAACATTAAAACATTGTATTTTTAACCATTTTTTTCTCTAAAACTCCATTAATTCATTAAGTGTTTTTGGTTGGTTTGTTTTGTTTTGCATTTTTTTGGTGTTTTTTTTTTTGTTGTTGTTGGGGTCTTTTTGTTGTTTTGTTGTTTGTAGTTTTGTTTGTTGTCATTGTTGTTGTCGTTGTTTGGTGGTTTTGGGGTTGGTTTTTTTTTTGAGAGAAGGAGAGAGCTAGCATGTTTAATGTTTATAATAAACATGGTGTTGTGTACCTGTACCAGTGCTAGTCAAATTTTTTTTTGTGAGACCGGCACATCAGTCCCACTAGCTGATGCTAAGATAACAGAAGATCCTGAATATACATTACTCATTTTTTACTACTTGAAAGCCAAAACCTTGAATCAGATTTTTTTGAGCAAATGCAATGAGAATTATATCCCTGGTTTTATACTTTGGATGCATTCAGGAGGAACTTGCTAAGAAAGGTTTTTATCCAAACTATGTCTTCAACCCAGTGACAAGGAAAACTGACAAGAAGAACTCTTTTCTGACAAGGAAAACTCTGCGGTGAAGTGAAACAATAAACCAAAACATAGCAGTGGGAAATGTCCTTGGGCCTCTGTTTGCAGAGCACCTGACACAAACGTGGTCCAACAGGTAGTCTTGTAGGTCCTACAATAACAAAAACATAAAGAAACCTTTTCTACCTAAAGCCAGAGGGAATCAGTGGAAGTCATTACTCTTAAGAGTGACAAAAAATGGTGAGGAAAGGGTGTACCATGAGGGGAAGAGGCAGGGAAGTGTCATGATTACCAGACATGAAGCAATGCTGAGAACCTGCCCCCAGGTTCTGCTGGCAGAAATGAAGTCACCATCCTTCAGTTTGCCAGAATTAGGAGAATGAAAGGGAGGGCTGCTAAAGTGTGAACTGGCAATAAATATTTTTTAAATGACTAAATTAATTTTAAGCATATGAGGTAGAGCAACACTCAATCCCTCAAATGGAGAAAAGTGTTCAGCTTCTCCAAACCTCAATTTGGTTTTTGTGGGAGGAGGTTTCATTCAATGTCTTCTATTACTTCTCACTCATCTATCTCCCCTAAACATGAAATTTGTCCACAAAGGTCAAAATTTATCACTCTTTTGACAAAGCACTTCAGCATGTCTGAGAGCAGCTGTCAGCTGATAGGAAAATCCAAAATCTTCTGCCAGCAGCAGGTACAAGTGGGATTTCCAGTGGACAAGCAGCCAATTCACCTTCTTCCTCTCTCCTGCCTGCTTTCAGAACCAAAGCTATACTCCCCCCTCCATCTCTTGTTTATTCTGTCCAGTTGCTAAATCTTAAACTGCAGTGACTTTCCTCTGAAGCAGCAGATCCAATACTGCAATTATTCTACAGAAACTCTCTTATAAACTGCAGGGATAATGAATGGTGCTGGTTTTTTCTTTGGTCAAAATATGATTTGCCTACTGACCACAGGTATTCCAGCCATGGATTGTTACAATAGAAACATATCTATGCAGTGTTTGTAAATGACAAAAGAGAAAGAGAAGGAGAAAAGCCACCTTTCCACAAAAATATGTTAGCCATATGTGTGTTGTGATCCTGTGAAGGTATCATGAGTGCAAGAGAAGGATGCAGGGGCCAGCATTTATGTCCTGAAATGCAGCTACCAGGAGAAAAAAAACAATTAAAAAATTAAAAAATACTTTAATCGGCACACAAGAATTTGTGATAAGAATCACTGAGTAAGGCAAAGAACAAGGGAAGTAAAGGAGTGACACACCACTGTTGTTCCAAAGTTTGCAATGTAGAAAAGAAAAACAAAAGGATTTTGACGAAACTGAGAAAGACTAGCCACAAACGCTGTAAATAAATGGGAAAGTTTAAAAGAATTAAGTCAGCATAAATAATATTGTACCAGAAAAAGGTGAGGACAAGAAATGTTCCACCTCAGCACAATGCCTGTCCTGGCTGTGACCTATGCCAGATTCTCTGGCCACAAAAGAGCAATGCTCCTGACAACTTCAGGATGCAGTTTGCATATACTGACACCAGGGAGCAAATAAGCAAACAAAATCCAGAAGAATGTGTATCTCTGGCTGCTTTGGAAAAGGAGGTAGGTCAGGAGACAGAGAGAAGGGGACAAGACTGGCACAGCACGAGCACACCAGCTACAAATTGGCCAGGAACAAGGAAATGGAATTACTTTAAACATGCCCTCTTAGGTCTTTGCTTTGTCTACTATCCCTGGAAAGAAAAATCATGCTTGAGAGAATCATGACCTGGACAAATTTTAGGAAAGGCTGCTTGGTGAGAAATGGTTAATCCCTACTAAGAATCTCTTCAAAAGACAATTATTTAATTTTTTTTTTCAACAGACAATTCAGATGAGTTCCAAAGAATTTCACCAAACAATTTATCCATTAGCATAATAGTTTAACATCTTCATGACCAAATTCAGCATTTTACTCTGTAATTCTTTCCTGTCTTTACTATAATCTGACATACAATCCCTCCAGATTATGTTGACTGGAAAACACATACTTACAGGATGATGCAGGCTGTGAAACCGAGTCCTCATGATGTTTGGAGCATGTGTTGGCCTGGGAATGAGGGACCAACCTCAATCCCAAATTCAAGTCCCTGAACTGCATTACCAGTAGACCACTGGGTCAGCTCTAATAGCCTCTTAGCCTCAATTACCTAATTAGCCTTTTCTTCAGTCTCCTCTTCTCCCTTTCCCATCTGTTCATATATTCCCACCACTCCCTGTTCTTCTGCAAGAATAATTTTTAAAATCTATGTTAACTTCATTTAGGTTAGTCTCAGGTGACTTCTCTATGCAAGAATAATTTATAAGTCTCATAAGAGCCCCAACTTGAAGAAGCTTTTCAGTAACATATGAATTCTGAAATCCATGTTTAAAATGTTGATGATTTCAACAGTCTAAATACAAAGTTGAGATTTTTAATTTACGTCATTTAGATGTGAATTTTAAGTAACTACCAAAGGAAGGAGAACAGACAGGAAAGAGCTTTTTGCCAGTTGTAGCTTGGTTGATATTGAACTGTCCTTAGCAAGATCTCAAACCCTGTGGAAGCCTTTGCCTTCCCAAAGTATATTATTCCTGATAAAGATCAGTGCATCTCTGATAGTAGATGATATATGAGCAGGATAAAGACAAAAGAAAACAGGAAATTGTCATCATGGATCAGACTTTGTTAGCTGGGGAAACTTCCCCGTAATATTTTGCTTTATCCTCTCATCTGTCTACACACAATGAAGACTGAGTTCAGTAATTCATTTTTAATGCCCCATTTCTTACGCCTTCTAGCACCTTGTTCACTTTTTCTACCATAACAGCATCTCAAATGACTTCTGCTGTGGAACTGCCAAAAGCAATGTTCAGGGCTTTTCCCTTTAGTCAGAGGATAACGTTTTTGTGCTGTTTCCTCCGCAGACCAACTCCTCATTTATCAGGAATGAACCTTCTTGCTAGATCACCCAGAAGTTTGCAACAGTGTGCTACAGGCTTAAATTATTTGAGTAATTACACGTCATTTGTAAATGTTACCACCTAATCCTTCACCTCTCCCTCACGACATCATTAATAAAGATATTTAGCATGTGACCTGATAGTTAACTTTAAGAAACACAGCTGCTGGCCTTTTAGTGGGATGAAAACTGACCACTTAGCCCGCTGCCTTTTTGTTTCCTTGTCGGGTTCTGATCTATGGGGATACTTGCCCTGTCACCATATGTGACTACTTAGCCTTTGCAGCCGTGTCTTGTGACAGACTTTGTCACATGCTTTTAAAAAGTCAAAATACATTATGTCAGGCAGCTCGTCTCGCAAGCCTGGGAGCTGAAACCCAAAGGTGAGGAAACATTCCCAGGAACTCCCAGGGGGAAAGTGCACCTTGGCCTCCAATGCAGTGGAAGGGAAATAAACTGGAAAGGCTGGCAACAAAGCCAGAAATGCCTTTCTTTGGCACATATTGCACCTATACATCTAAGTATAATTGTATTTTTTTCTGTTTTTCTGAGTTACTTCATCACGAGGAGAAAATGTGGAAAAGACCACATTAACAGACTGTCCAAGTGAGTCAATCCAGGAAGAGTATATAGCAACAAAATACAAAGGTCACACCTTAAAAGAAAAAAAAAAGCTGGGGGGGGGGGGGGGGGGGGGGGGGGGGTGTGGAGGGAGAGGTAAAAAGGAGAATTGGTTTAAAGCCTTCAGTGGGACATGCTAGTTCCAGATGCTGTTTAAGCCTCTCTTAAGAACTGGGAGCCTGTGCCTAGTTCTCAGCACTGTGCTTACTTTTGCAAGGGTTGAAACAACAGAACAAGACAGCAGAGGGGTGGGAGCTGATGGCAAGAGGGGGTGAGAGCACCACGGACTGCAGGGCAGCCAGAGCTGTGGCCAGCAGAAGCACTAAGTGTGGCCTGCCAGGAAATGTTTGGCTGGGGGAGTGAGGAGCAGCTAACAAAACAACTGAGGAACTGGTTACTGCTACTCCCAACATCCAACCTGTTGGAATTCTCTTTGATCCTTTTCAGGAAAACCGAAAAGGGTGGTCGAACATGGTTGTTTATTTTGGCACCCAATTCCTTTTTGTGAATGGAGGAAATCCTCTCTCTGAGCACCAGTGAGTTCAGGACTGGTTTCTGGGAAAGGGATGATGTCAGCATGTCAGCAGATGACCCCCTTAAATTCAGGCATGGCTTTTGGTGCTGTCAATCAAGTCCAGGGGAAAAGGGTTATCTAACTCTTTTCATTCCTCTCTCTTTCCTGTGTGGCTGTGACAGAGCACTGACAGAGGCAGGATGCTGGGCTAGAGGGAATTTTGGTCTGATCCAGGATGATCATTCTAATTCCTTTTTATGGGCACATTCACAGAGTTCTAAGCAATGTAGTGAGACATGGTTTTCCTTTGCTGAAGCTGTTCTCATTAAAGTCTCTCACATCACGATCTTCCAGGTGTTTTATTATTCCCTTTTAAATTCCTGTTTCGACCATTTGCAATGTGCAGATGTAATGCTTACTGGTCTAAATATAGGATAAACCCCAGATACTTGCCAACCCTCTGGAAAAGAGCTTGGTTTTAATGAGAGTGCATATCTTTGTTAGCAGTTCAGCTAATTCATTCCTAATCTTCCTCAGAATTCTTTTATACATAAATCATGTGGGACTGATGATTTACTACTTTTTAATTTATCAATTTGCTCCATCTCCTCAATCTCTGATAGTGCTTCATCTTTATTCCCAGAATAGAGCAGGTCTAAGATAGGTACCTCCTTGTTTGCTATAAAGACTGACTTATGCTGTAGAACCACCTGATTTCTTTGCGTGAAAACACATAATTTTAAAACATGTACAAGACATGACAATGTGAGAGCAAAATAATTTAAATTCAGCATCGCAAAGTTTTTATTTCTTCCCCGGGCTACGCATCTTGCATGTACACAAATTTTATTCTCCATGCTCCTCCATAAGCTCCTTCAAATTCCCTCCTTTCACCTCCCTCCATTGAAAATATACTTTATAACATCCTCCTACTCTTGAGAGTGTTGCAGAGTACCCATCTCCAAGGGTGCTTGCATTTCTCTGCTACAAGGAGGGGCTGTAGGTCTCCCATTTATCCCCTGTGGCAGCATGTGGCCAGTTAGCAATGGCAATACTGCATTTTCAGGGCTAAACGTGCATTGTGCCTTTTGTGTCCTTTAGTTCTCCCTTCTGGAGACAGCACTCAGAGCTATCTCATTAAACACACAGCAGAGGGAAAAAAAGAAGTCTGGAAGGAAAAGCCTCAGTTTTCCCAGTCAGAAGGGAGCAACAAACATGGCAAGCCCTTTTCTTGAAAGATGAAAATGAATGAAACCAGACTTCAATACTCTGGCTCACAGACCAAGAGCTACTGCTTTGCAAACACCCTGGGCCTCCCAACTCCAACACATGCTGACCTCGATCCCTCTCCCCATTGAGCCCAGCTCTAAGGAAAAACACCACCTAGAGAATAAAATCCTTATTTTGGTGAGGGAAAAAAATGGTAATATTTTCTTGCTACTTAAATCCTTTGCCACCTTACTCACATTGGTCTTTTTGCCCGCTGGTGCTGTTTCAGAAAGAGCCTAAGCAGGCTTTCTTCCCCAGGTAACAGAGAGGAACCCAATGCAAACATGCTGGCCCCAGTCTGCAGGGGAAATAAAATACAATTCCCTCCTTCCTTCTTTTCCAACATTCCTAGCTGCTGACCCCCAGAGTAGTATTGATCTAAGAGGAGACTAAATATCCTGCTCTCTCAGTCTCTCCTTATTCACTGTACACAAGGAAACATGTGAGCAGAGGAAAAAGCTGGGACTGGGGGGCCCAGGCAGTCAGGAACCATTATACACACATGGGATTTCTCATCCCAGACACAAAGTTAAAAAAATGAGATGCTGCAATGGTTGGAGCTGTTGAAGAGAGGAGAAATTGAAAAATGGCATGTTACACTAATCTTGTTTTTCCAAACTGTATGCATGATATCACCCAGGCCACTCCAATTTTTCACAATAATAGTTACAGCATCATTTTTCTTGATAGCCCTTTAAAAAATATTCATTTTGGGAAAACTCTGTGGTGTGTTGCTTTGCTTTTTTTTTCCTCTACCTGAACAGTCAGTGTCACAAAATGGAGCAACTGCAATCCTTATGCATATTTAAAAGTACTGCCCCATTTCACTGTGCTGAGTTTGTTTGGGCTACAAGAGCATTACCTCCTTTACCCTCTTCTGCAATATAACCAGACATGATGGTGAAGGGAAGGGAAATGTAGGATGCATTTTGTTAAATTACACCAAGTTTCATCTAGCCTTGAAAGACTCTTCACATTGTCCTGCAGCTGACAAAGTTCTAGACACTTTCCTTCCTCTTTGGGCTGTTATAAAACATGGGGAGAGAAGGTACACCCTGCTCCCAGGTCAGCACTGAGGCTGACACCCTGAGAGAGGATGCTATGAGTTGTATCTAGGGCAGTTGTCTACAAGCCAATGATCACCAATGCAGTGCAGAACTTGATATCTGGTCAACAAAAGCATTTTTTCTGTGCTCACAGGAAATGTAATCAAAATAGAGGAGACCCTCCTCACTCTTCACCCCTCAAAGATTCTCTGAACTAAATCTTCAGGAAGCTCTGGGAAGAGGCATGGAGGTTTATAACAGACAGTTTGAGTTCCAAGTGACACATATATACCTGTAAAAACTATGCCTCCAAGGATTTCTAGGCACACACTGTAAGGCTCCAGAGAGGTTACTCTTAAAATCATTGTTCAGATATTTGCACTTGCAGGGCCTATTCAATGAGATAATCTAAGCAGATGCTGCACTATCTGCTAGTCCAGGCCAATCACCACATATTCCTAGTACTCTGAACTATATGTGGTGCTTGTAGATTTCAGATGAGGAAAAAGTGGGCAGAGAAAACCCTAAATGAAAGTCTTAAGTCACAGACACCAGTGCTAAAATTAAAAAAAGGAAAACAGAAAAGAACCCAAGATGATGGAGTAGTCTTCTATGTTTCTCAGTATTTCCTGAACTGATCAGCACAAAAAAACTGTAAAATACAATTTAAGCATGTAGTCATACATGGAAAGATGTGAAAACTTTGTGTAAAGCAAAACACGATCAATTCCATCCCCTTTGTCTTTCTGTTTCTCTTTATGCAATATTAGCAAGTAGCAGTAATGCTCCTCAGTTTCTTTCAGGTTTTTACCCTGCTATTACCTTCACCACATTAGACCACCCTGCACAAAAACATCAGCACCTACAGAAAAGCCAGTAGGACTATCATTGCATTTTATTTATATTTGATGTAAGGTTTTCTGGGGATTATTTTACATTTCTCCCAGGAACTCATCTGTTTCACATTTCTGAGGGTTTGGTCCAAATACTAACTTCCATTTTGGACAAGTAAGGCTTTACAGGACTGGCACTTTTGTTAAAAACAGCAGTCTTTACTGCAATAAGCCTGAGGTGTTGAAACAAAGCATCTAAAAATCTTCCAGACAGTGTCAAGAAGCTGTAATATTTACGCTTAAATAAGAGAAAATAAGAGAAAGCAACATATGGGATACAAAAACTTTTATAAGCAAATCATCTTCAAAATGCTCCATATATTGTGTATTTCCAGGAGAATGACAGGACATTTGTCAAAATACTCGTAGGAAATTTTTGTAAGAGTACTTGACAAATCATATACACAGCTCTCAGTTTAAACACACAAATGGTGAAAATTTAACTTGTAATAACCTTAAATACTTAAAGGCTTTCAAGCTGGAGTCGCAATTTCTTATCTGTTGCTTTTCCAGGCAATACCATGTATTAAACATTGTCCCTCTGGTCTTTCAATGGGACCAGAAGGCACAGAGGTGTTGTGTATCCAAACACAGGTGTGTGTTAACTACTACGGCCAGCATCTCAGGAAATTCAGCCATGTAATACTGAAGATAAAATGAGTGGTATTTTCACTGCAGTAACGGGGAAAATTCAATGCACACACACCTGCAATTAATTTTTTAAAAAATACATCAAGCTGGTAGCCCACTGGTTTGAAATCTTTGTGGAAGACTTTGCATCAGTCTCATTTTCTTACGGTTGTACGTTAGTTTAGCTTTAAGCAGATGCACAGTCCTGCTGAATATGAACCACAGTTTTAAGCAGGATTCATAAATTAGGGTTTAGCATTAAGAGGCAGGAAGGTAGATGCCATTTCCTATTCCATTAATGACTATAAAAATTCAAGCACAGGAAAAATATGTGCTGAAAGGTCTTAAAAGTTAACAGCTGACTTTAAAAAAGGAAGCCCATATACTACATTAAAACATGAAAACAGAAGAACAAAAACTATTTCTGTGCAGTTTCGTACAATATTTGTATATATTAAAACATAAGTATGTATTAGTTTAAGTCCCACAGCACTAACAATGAAAATATAAACCTTCTGAAAGTTTTTTAGCTTTATTTACCTGGATTGGAACTGGGAGAAAAAAGATATTATGTCTTATAGCATTTTCAATTGGATGAGATCATGCTCATATTCCTTTGTGAATCTCTGTCTCAGAATCATTAAACTTGATGTCCATTAACCATGAGGGCCTGGCTGGTTAAACCACTTACCCCAGATACAATCCATGTCCCCCAGAGCAGCGCTAGTGCAGATAACGTGCAGTGTTCCTGCTGCACAGATCACTGGGGTCTCCATCAGGAGGTGCCTGGTTTGTGTTTGTCCCCTGTTGCTGCAGGATGTGGACACATCCTACTCTCAGGGGAACGGGCTAAAAGGCATTTTCATAACTCAAGCAAACCAAATCTGAGCCCAGCTTTCCATGCCAGATCAGTTTGCACAGTTGCTGCTCTCAGCCAGCTCCTAGCACTCGATTGTTAGAATGCAGTGTGGCTTCAAGTGACAAGACACAGCTATTGCAGACAGCCAGCACAAAAACTGCCTATCACTGTTATTATTTTAAAATTGCTACTATTAAATTCAAAACAGACAATATAAATGGAAACATTAAAAAAAAGAGTATTGTCTTAAGTTGAAATTACAAATATCAGAAGGGAAAGTAAATGACCTCAGGAATAAATAGGAGCAGCACACACAAACCATAACCCACTGCTTTTGTTTCACAAATGTCTCTCCAGTGCCTGACTGGCTGAAGCCTCTAATCTGCCAGGTAAACATGCTGTAACTCATCATTTACCCCCCAAAACCCCCTGATCTGCCAATAGCTGTTATGGCCACAGTGTCCCAGGATTTGCACAGTCAGGAAAAGCCCTTGAAAACTGTGCAGGAGAAATGCTGCAAATCCAAAAATGAAGACCTAAAGAAAGGCTTGTAAATGCAACATTTCATACCTCCTGAATGATGACACAAGATCTCTGTGACAGTTGTCTGAGAGAGAGCTAATGGAGCTGGCAAATTCAAGAGAGATAAGAAAGGCACAGTAGCATTGCCTATTAGAACAACAGATTGAACTGGGAAAAGCAAACACATCCAGCCAGAAGAGCTCATGGGCCTTAAAGCTTTCTGCTTTTCTCACCTCAGCCAGTTCATTTCACAAAATATTCTACCTTTAGCTCGTATCCCCTTCATGACTGAGCATACTTGTTACAAGTTAGTTGTGCCTTTGATTCCTTTTTGGTCTCTCCCAAGCAAACACTCCAAGTGACTCATCCTACATCTCCACTTTTCCTGGAATCGTGTCTCATGATTTCCTCCCACCTCCTTCCACCACTGTAACACATTTTATCAGCAAAAAAATGCAAAAACCCACCACAGACTTCCTTCGGGAAGCCATGGTCATAAGAGAAGTACGATGATTTAGAACAGTATTCAAAAATCAGAATTGTTACCTGTCAGTCAAATCTGATAATCGGAGGAAAGACTTTATGTGTAGCTTAAAACCTGGACTATCCCCTAAATTGCTAGGTCACATTCAAGCTGACCAGGGAAACATGAACATTAAACTTACAAATGACACCTGCATGGACAGAGATGAGTGACTGGCATATCTGATTTGCAGGCATTACTATGTAATACATTAGGCCAATCTAGACAAACAAAAGTTTATATTACAGTAGTTAAATTTAAGTCCTGTTTTCTATTTTCCACTGTGTCTGGCAGCCTTTTGCCCTGCAAAATCTTATATATTAGCATTAAAACATTTTATTCCATCTCAGAGAATGATCCTGTCTCTATTAATACCTCACTGTATCTCACCAGCCTCTTAAGACCAGTTTTAGGCATGTAAAGAATAATGAAAAGTTCAAAAATTTATTTTGATTTCCTGCAATATGCTACCCAACAGTTTTCTGTTGTGTTATATGACCTTTCTGCCTAGCTAGTGTTTTGCTATTGATTTTAATTACTCAGTTTAATTTACTGCATGCCAACACAAAGCTGTTTACTCCTACTTGCCAAAATGTTGTCGTAGTCTCCCAGAGGAGGGCAAAATGAGAAAACTGTACATGTTTTACAGTTACATGCTATTCATTATAAAGAATTTAATAGATTCACTTCACATAAATGTCACCGCGTTCACATGTAGCCACTAAACACACCAAAACATCACACAGGAAGGAAAATTCTGAGCCATTCAGAGAAGAGGTAGAATAAAAAAGCCTTAATTTATGAAAGGCTTTGACTTGAAGCAGTTTAGATTTTCTGCTTTGCCATTCTCCTCAGAACAAGTGAGGGAGTTAGGACCATATGTTCCCCTTCTGCATAAAAAAAACCATGGACAGAAACGAATGAGTCCTAGAGCCACACAGCGATTATAAATTCAGGTGAATTCTACCTTGCCCCATAATCCAGCTGCAGGGTGAGAAAGAGAGAATGCTAATTTCTGACCACTTTTTTCTGTTCCTCTTTTTGCCACACATCACAGAAATGATGAGAACAAACCTCCTTGTGAGAGGATCCTACAAGTATTAGCAGAATGCTCTTCCAAGAGAAATTATGTCGACATAATAGAAGTTGGCAAAACTGGAGGATGAAGGAAGCTTGTTTCTGAGGTAACAGCTGAGCCTTTTTACTGAGCAGTGCTTGTCAGTCCAGCTCCTCTGTGAGGAGACAGATAGGAAGGGATAGTAGGGCTGAAGAAACTCTGGACAAAAATCTCTGTCTCTTACTGTACCTTGGAAAACCTGTAAGTGAATTAAAACTTTTATTTCTTTGGAGAGAAAATATTAGAAAAAAAGGGCAATTTCAAATTCCTCATATCAGTTCGACATTTCTTCTAGACATGAAAATTCAAAAGAAGTAATTTAGTTTCCATATAATTATTTTGAAACCTACTGATCCATGGTTATGGAATCCTATTGTGCTGAGATTCTACAGACCCCAAAAAATGCCCAAACTTGTTTCAGTGATGAATGAAAATAGCTTTTGGTGCATTTGATCATCTTTGAAAGTGTGCATTATACTGACTAACATTCATGTTTTTTAAACACCAGGTCATCTACCAGCTCTTTGATTTCAATTGTGTTTAAAAATAGGATCATCTGATGATAGTACTGTGTTATAAAAGCTTCACCAACTTAGCTCAATTGTAGAGTGCTCTTGAGGAATGATAAGATCTTTGGACAAAGTTGAATATCAAGATGATACATGCTAAGAATATGAAAATTCTCTATTTGAGTACCTTGTTTACAGAGTGAGAATCAATCTCCTGCAGAATCTTTGAAAATTGTATTTTAAATTAGGGGGGGAAATGATGGAAAATACTAAAGCCATTAATTTTTCATACTGCTTTGTATTTGTTTATTGCGGTTTTATGTTTACCATAATATTCTTCCGAAATTAGAGATTTTATCCTGAGACTCTCACCACTACAAAGCATTTGTAAAACTATAAAGTCAAGCTCTTAAAACAACACTTGTTCAAAACCATGATGATTCACGATGAAAATATGCATAGCCTAAAAATTGCATGTGACCTTGATGTAAACCATAAACTGAACAAGACTTCCCTACAATCCAGGCCTATGTTTGCTCAGTGCAGGGACAGATTTGCTTGAGGACTTCCATAAGTGTTGAAACGATGCAGGAGAACTTAGCATTGCTTCATCTTCCACTGTGCTGTGCACAGCTGGAAGACCAAAGGGCCTTTGGAGGGGAGATTCCTCCTTAGAACATTGAACATCAGTTTAGAGCTAAATCTTCCACAGATTCTCAAGTCTAAATAAAGTATATCTGCAGCCTGCAAACACTGACACCTCTGAATGTGAGGCAGCAGGAAATGCCCAGGACCAGGACAATTTCATCTGCTCTATGATCACAGGATAATTCAGGTTGGAAGGGACCTCAAGAGGTCATCAAATCCAACTCCTTCTCGAGTCGGGTCAGCTATGAGATCAGAGCAGGTTTGCCAAGAGGTTTATCCAGTCAGGCCATGCAGACCCTGGTGGCAGTGTCATTTGTTAGACACTGTATGAGCAGTTAACAGCACTCAGGACACCTGGCCAGCTTGAAGGAGGCTTGTCAGACTCTGACCTCTGCTTAAGAGTTGTCCCCTCAGGGCAGGGACTAAGCAGTCTGCTGCTGGCTTGGCTTGGACAGGAAATGCCTCTGCTCTTACATACATGGTCCATTTCAGATGAGGGGAATCTGGAGATTTATTGGATAAGAAAGCTTTCAGCAGCCCAGCAAAGATACTTTCTCCACCTACCCTACCTGTTTTCTGCAAAACCTGGAAAGTTCTCTGTGTCTTGATCCCACCCATCAGATCAAGCCCAGAACAGGCTGAAGAATTCCCAATTTACAAGTCTTGGCAGAAGCCAAAAATTACGACTTTGCTCCTGACATTATTACAACTGACGAATGTATGGATGCATCCAGAGACAGGTTTTTAAGCATCCAGGAAATTCAGAAGTCAAAACATTGGAACTTAGAGACCACAATATTTGTGAGCTTACAAAGCTAGACAGCAGCTCTGAAGGGATTTTAACAACTTCACATCTATGCTTGGGTTTCAATAACTGGAATCAGGCTCAATTCTAACCAAGTTCTTGTAAAGATCCATCTTCTAGACCAGGCAAAATGTTACAATATCAAATGGCAGCAGTACCAAAACACAGCAGACTTCAAGCAAGCTCATTAATACTCCCCCAGTATAAAATAAATATGAAGCAAAACCAAAGGAAAGAAAAAAAAAAATCAATATTCAAAACCTTATTCCCAAATTCTCCAGGTGGCACTGTGTACAAAATTATACATCTAAACTCAACATCTAGTCTTCCAACACCCAGTATTAAAAATGCCAAATCTGAAATCATTTACCAGCAGGTGTAATGCTTGCCATCATTAGCTCTGCTCTAAATCAGAGTGGTAAATAGTAAATCAGAGAGACTACTCATGGCAGCAAGCATTATGCCCACAAGTAGGAGTTTATAGTTGCCAGCCCAACAAATATCATACTATGATTTTTCTAGCTATAGCAGTAATAAGATGCCAAACTATACTGTGAAAAATTACATAGATGCTGAAAACATATTTGGCTTTTCTTTTTTTTTTTACACACAGTCTATACAGATTCAATGAGGAAATGGAAGTCTGTTACTCCAATGCCATAAGAAATAAATTATCTGCACTGCACAGCTTATTGTTCCATCCTGTAGATTTTTTTGACCACTAGTAAATGATTTTTAAGTAGCATGCAGACATGTAACCTACTCTTCTATATGCTTTTTAGGGGTCACAGTCCTTTGCCAAAAAGAAAACAAAAAATAAAACATCTTCACATGAGGCTCTACACCCAACAAGACAGGCAAAGTACAAGTTGCTTCTTAATAGCCCACAAGGGTTTGCATGGGGATCTTGCAAATCAGTGAGTGTCCTTGTGAACATCCCTGCCACCAGCTGATCCTGCTGAAAACACAGGGCACTTCCACAGCTGAAGTCATGGAATGGACTGTACAAGACCTGCTTTCAGCCTTGAGATCTACTCATGTGCTGCTTTATGACATTTTTAAAGTAACTTCATTTAAAAAAAAAACAAAAACAAAACCCAAAACAAACAAACAAACAAACCACCAAAAATAAACAAAAAAGAAAGAACAAAACAAAACAAAAATCCACCAAAAAAACCCCAGAAAAAGAAATGAAAAAAAACCCACCAAAAACCAAAAAAAACTCAAAAAGCAAAAAACCAAAAACAAAGAAAAACAATCCCAAAACAACAAAAATTTGAAAGATTCAGGTACCTTTCTCTACTTTTATTTAAGATATCATACTTTTTCACAGGTTCTGTAATTTATTGTAAACTCTAGTGAGAACCTTTAGGACTTAAAATCCTTGATCCTAGGAGACCAGTGAAAGTAATCTTGTACCTGTCTGACAGTTCCTTACAGATCACTACTATGAAGGTTTTAATGGATCATGGACTGAATTATGAAATTCTAATATGCTATGGCTTTTTTCTTTACTCTAAAATTAGGATTTTCCCTTGAAAGATCATTAAAACTTTCCCCCATTATTTGCTATGATAAATCAGCCTTTACCCATAACCAGCTTGGAGACCTTTACAACTTCTGAGCCCAGAATTTCCATTTGAATGAGTCATGTTTTTTCTCACAATAACCCCAATTCTCTCTCCTTGTTAATATGGTTGCCCCTGGTGCTGCATTAGCTAATCCCTTCAAGAAGCCAGCTAGCAGGACCAGGAATTGGAAGTTCAAAGGTCACCCCCAATATCTCCCCAGTGGCAACATGAGGTGAGCAATGACACAGAGAATTTATCTTTTTTTCTTTTTTTAAATAGATCTAGCATCCTTTGGTGCTGACAAAATTACTCCCTATGACCTCGCAGCATGTAAACATTTCCTATTTTATACAGTACCTAGGGCTTTTCTGCTAGAGGAACATGACTCTTAAGATTTATACTCCTGGTCATACTGTATTTGAAAATATTTTGGGCTACTCTGTTTATTTATTCCTCCTCTTTTCCTTACTCATAATAATACCCTAGATACCTAAAAATGGTATCGCTTTTCTTATATGAAAGTGGGCTGTCTGCCAATTTCTGGAATTTAGCTCTCTAGCTAGACCTAGTCTTTAATATTCAGGAGATACAGATCTGTTATTTTAACTGGAATACATTTCACTATGTACAGATTCTTGGAGTATCTCTATTAGAAGTGCAATTATGTACAACACAGGGCTTAATTTAAAGAGTTAGTTATTCACTGCCCAAAAAATATAGATCTGCTTTTACAAGCCTTCAAAATCAAAACAAGCCAAAGGTGTACAAAACTCACTGTCCACCAAGGATTGTCAGGCTTTCTCCCAAGAAATCAAAGACACTTAAAAATATCTTATAAACATATCAGATATCTTTTTTAAATGCTCAATCACTCGTAGAGAACTACAGGGCAAAATACTTCATGGACACACAAAAAAAGTTCACGTTCAGAGGTTCTTGTTATGACTTATCTCTCCGGACACTGTATAAGACATTGTCTTTCCCACTATAAAACATTTTAATATGTTCTGCTCAGTCTGATTTTGGAAAGAAAAAAGGACATCTTGTCTCTAACAGTCCGGTTCAGAATAAGGCATTTATCTGAAAGGAAGATGCAAACTGGGCACATGCAGATGCACGTTGTGATTTCCTGTATGCTGTGACATCACCTAAAACACCCCTTGAAAGAGACCCCTCTGTCTTCTGATTTTGCTGTGTTGTCTCTGAAATAAATTTTCCTACCAATACACATGTACATACTTCTGCTAGAAGTTTTGCAAGGATGGTCTTGTGAGATTATCCTTGACATTTGTACTACAAAGTCCAGTTTAGCTTGGAAAAAAATGGGCAAATAGCAGGGGTTTAACTTTAAAAAGATACACCTATGTAAGAAAATTTTTAACATGTGTTCTTTACAGGGTTATTTTTTCATTCATAATTCCACTTAGAATGCAACAGCTACCTTGCTGGTACAAAATAACCTTGCATTGTACGATTTCTGCAAAGACATAAAAAGGGAAAGGTAAGTTATAATACATTTCAGAGGTGAAGAAATACTTATGTTACTGTTTCCATTGCAATGTCATAGCTTTGCTAATGGCAGCCTGCTGCACAGGTAAAAAGAAAAAGGAAAAAAAAGGAAGAAAGGAAAAAAGGGAAGAAAGGGAACCTGGTTAATTAGAGTACAGTTGCTGCTTTATTGCAGCATTACTGCTAAGTGCACCGAGATGCCTTCCCATAGGCAGGTGCTGGTGGTTGTACAGCTCATTTAGCCTGGGTGAGTAATGTCAGATCAGGAGGAGAGAAAGGCTTGTGTCTTCAAACTTTCAATCTGCCTCCATTATCTGTGATCAAGGTGGAACCACAGGGGAGTGGAATTACTGGCAGGTCTAGGACAAGTGAAGAGACAGTGAATCTATAAGACATATTAATCATCTTTCCCTTCTCTTGGCTGGCGCCAGCCTGCGCCTCCGACTCCCCGGCGCCAGGCAAATGGATTCTCTGTCCCCACAGGTACAAGCAAGTGCCTTTCAGGGGCAAGTCATCAGAATAATAATTACTGACACTGCTGAGATCAGCCCTAACCAGTCCAAGAGAGAAGAGAAAGTAGGAGAGAAACACATTTCCTGAACTTTCATACCGGCATTTATGGCATTAAGATGTTTCTCAATTACATTAAGGACTTTCAAATTATATAATTCTGAATCTAGGTTTCTCAGTATTGTAGTAGCATCACCAACTACTAAAAATATTTACAGTTTCTCTTTGAAACATCATTTAGATCTGCTGCTGAGGTGTGAGCACAGAAAAGTGGTATTGCATCAGCTATATTATGACAAGTGTTAAAGCTCAGTTGATATTAAAAAGAACATGATCCTTACATGAGTTCCTTTGCTTAGCTCTGAAACAGAGCACAACACAGGTTTGGTACAGCTACTCTTAGTAATAAATATGAAATAAGCATTAGTATAAGAATCATTATAAATACTATGCAGAAATAGCCATGCATATACATATATAAATATATAAACCCAGAAATATTTTAAAAGCATAGGCATAATTTAAAAACAGCTAATTTAACACAGTATGGCTATTCTGTATTTTATTATAACATGGAGAACTTTTAGTGCCTTTCTTCTCCAAAGCATTATTTATAAACACAAACAATATAATACAGTGCATTATCAAACTTATATAGAAGAATAAACTCCAGCAAAAATCTAGTTTTGTTTCAATTCAGTAATTGTACCAATATCTAAAGAGTTCAGAATAAGAAATAAGGCAATTTTTTTACATTTTACACTATAAAGAAAATCTTACACTATAACATATTGTACATTACAGCACAGAATATGAAATACTTTCTTGGTCCTGACTACACTCAGTTCAATATCTGACTGTCAATGAGCTGACCTCAATATAAGAGTATTACAGCAAAATTACTTGCCAGAACAACATGACAAAACTGGCTTATTAACATATGCTGCTTGATGAACCCTCCATGTAAATACAAATCTTAGCTTCAAGAGTTTACATCATAAAGTATCTGACCTTGAGTTCAGCTTGGAGCTCGCCACACACCTGCAGCCATGTAAGCAACAATAATGCTAATATTTGTGTTTGCCATTTTGTGTTAAGGACCAAAAAAAAAAAGCAAAAGAAACGGATTCAAACGGTAACATGTGTTCATTTATTTTCAAATCAGCAATTTAGAAGTTTACTGACAGACAGTACAGAGCCGGGGAATGACTTGAAAATGCAAAATCAAATCAAATCCCTTCTTTCTTGGTGATCAGCTGCAGCAGCAGCTCCAAGTCAGCCAATCCACACTCACTATTGATTTTTCTGCTGGTCTTAAGTGACTTTGGACACTGATCAATGTTCTAAAAGAGAAATATTAAATCTCATAAAGAAAAATGCACTAAAGAGCAGCAATGAAAGCAAAAGTTTGCCAAAAGATAAAAGGATGTGCATATTTAATGGTAGTAAGGTTTTGAGAACACAGACAGCCACTCTAAGAGCAAAATTAAGCTATATCTTTTTTTCCTTTTGTAAGAATTGTAGAATCTAAATTTCTCTGACGTGCTCTCAAAACTATTCAGAATTTTTTCTGCCAAAATAAACAATCCCTGTGCCTACAGTGTTTGCTGCTGTTATAGATATATAGATCCCTAGAAGATATAAAATGGCAGTTGAAAGCTGTTGTTAGATTTTTAAAGTAAAAGATGCTTTAAAAAAAAATCAAACATTAAAAGTTCATAAGTATTCTATTATTTCTGTATCCCACTGTTTATTGTAATTTGGGTTCTGTTGGTTTTTGTTTTGGGGTTTTTTTTCAGTAAAGACTAGAGAGTTTTCAGGAAATTTATCATTAGTTTAATGAGCTATAACTATTTTTTTTTAAACTCAGCTGTGTACGAAGGGGAACCTTGATGTAAGAGAAAGCTCAGCTAAGACCCTGTGGATAGATACAGTGTATGCAGATATCAGCTGGCGTGACACTGCCTAATCCTGAGTAACGTGACCAAGAGCCAAGGGAATGCTATTCCTCTCCGTTGTTCCAAACAACAGATGCTGTCAATTAACTTTAAGCAGAGTCCAAGAAAACCCTTTTGTTATATTTTGCAGTATTATGCAGAAAGTGTCACCTCTGGAAATGAGGGAACAAGCTGTTTTTCATTATCATTCAATTGTCCCAATCAATCTGACAATTACAAAGAGAAAAAGTCTTAATCACTAGACACATGCTAGTTGCTGCTAGTTTTACCAGCTGCAAAGGAAAAAAAAAAAAGGAAAGGAAAAGAACTACAGCCCCCCACAAACAACAGAAACAGGAAAAAAAAAAACAAAGAGAAAAATTCAAAAACTGTTTTCCTATTTAGAGATGTAACCCAAAACCTGCATTAGGGTGAAAGATAATTGAATACACACTGTTATGCTAGGTATGGGAATAACCATTGCAACAAATTAGTAATTAAATCAGCTTATGCTGTTGATTTACTGTGGCTTTTATAGAAGTACCATTTGCTGTGTACAAAGAAACAGCCATCAGCATCTTATTCATTTAAATACAAGAAAAGTTGTTCATTAAAGTTGTGACTAGTGAATTTCCATATCATTAAAGTACTGTATACATAAGCAATAAAGGAGCTTTCTGGGAGCTAGTGAGACAATGAGTGTAAATACAGATGGCCAGATTCATTTATTTGGCTGGAAGGACTGGGGCTGCACAAAGGTGGCAGTGCCAGGGGGGACATGGGCAGGGCTGGAACTACTGCTTTGATGACTCTCCTCAAGAGCCTCAAACAACAAACGCAGTTTTTCACCTTTTATCTTCTGACCTGTGCTTGCCTGCACTGACGAGGAGCACGTGTAATGTTTTTATGCAGAAAATTCAAGCAATAGCATACTATGTCTGTGAGGAAGGATAGTCACTCTCTCAATTTCTGCTCTTTGAGTCCCAGCTGTTTGGTAAACTGACTCACCATGACACCTTCACCTGGCCTGCTCATCCCATCAGTGTTGATGGGAAAACAAAGGATAGCTGGGTGGCCCATTCCTCAGGGAGCATAAAGTTCCTACATAACCTGTATTTGAACAGCAAACAAGCAACAGATCTGGCCTGCCATCAGGATTTTGAAGGATTTTTACCTGGAAATTCTGTAGCAATAAATACCATCCCATGGAAAAAATAATTGTACTTTTCAGTAGCATTAAAATGTTCTCTTTCCTACCATCACCCAGAACAGAGCAGCAGGCAGCAGCTTTTGGAACAGAGCTGGCATCGAGAGTCGCGCGGTGACACATGCACTGGCTGGTGAGTGACATCCATTAGAATAGGTATTCCAGTAAATGCCAGATATGTGACACTGAAAGTATCTGTCTGATGCAAGTCTTTCAGCATGCACCAGTTATGTTTTGTCATCTCTTCTCAAACAGCTCCACTGTCACTAAAAACACAGGGAACATTCCGTGTTCCCCACCGCGCTGCTCTGGCCATCAACATCTGGCCACTAAAGAAGGGCCCCAGATGGAAATTATTCCAGAACTATTGGCAACCTTGTTGAATCCTTCTGCCTGATGCCATTCTTGAAGGAAACAAGGGTGAAAATAAAATGCCTTGGTTTGCTGACACTCTCACTCAAGAAGCTACACGTGGTTTTTCTGTACATTTATCAAAAAGGGTCCGCTCTCCTTCATCTGACTGGGCAGGATCTTTCAAAAAGTTGCATTACAGTGAGATCCCTGGGCCCTGATGCAGCTGAGATAAAAGTGTGCTTATACTCTGGAGGCCAGGACTATGATGCTGGTATATAAACCTGGATTTGAGTTTTTGTCCTCAGGAAATCTGCTAGTCACAATAATTCTAAACCATAAACATAGAGATATAAAGATCAATGCACAAAAGAAATTCACAATAAGTATTAAAACAAAACACATATCTTACAGCAATCCATAAGACTTAGATGAGAAGGAAATTTTATACCTGAGGCATGAAGAAGAGAGAACAGGTAAGCCTTTTTGATAAAAAAGAGAACTCTCAGGTGCTGGATTTGGCAATCACACACAGTTTTGTACAATCTGACCAATAAATCTATGAAACTGCAGTCCTGGCCTATAAGGAAATGAACATCAAAGTGGGACAACTCAGAGAAAAACAAATCGTTTTGATTTCTAATCTCTTTAGAGAGGAGGCTTGTGGATGTCATGGGCCCTGCAAAGGCCACTTGCCCAAGGTGTAAAAAAGTCTTTGACCCAAAACCTGTCTAAAACCGTGAGATGACAAGGAGACAAGGGGCAGCTGGCTCTGACACTTCTCTCAAGAGGTGGCAAATTTGTGACTGGTTTTAAAACTACCCATTCTTCTTGGCAGGCTTTTCTGGTTTCTAAACTATTCAAGCTAGTTCAGGTTTTACTAAAAGCACACCACATAAAGATGGAAAGAGGTTTTTGTCTTAGCTAGGCCCTCTCAATGGGAATTTTCTGACCTCATCCCAATTAACCTGTAAAACTGATACAAGTCACTCAGAGGGGGAATCTCAGTTACTATGGGATTGCTGATCCATTGAAGACATTTTTTGCTGTAGGAAATCTTTATTTTATAAGATTTCCTTTACTATCTACAGTGACAGTATAGATCCCACACAGACCTGCATTACTTGTGCAGGGAAAGCCTAGCTCTTTCTATAAAGAAGACAGTGCTTAAATTTTTATTTTTGAAAGATTAACGTCCCTTTGAAAAATAATTTTTAAAGAGATAATGCATTTTTTGAGATGTGTTTGTTTATTTGCATAAAAGAGAGGAAAATCAAGCTAATTAGTCTTTTAATAGATCTTTTTGTTTTGGTGGGGTTTTTTGTCCAAAGCTGAGAAAGAAGAAGGTCGCTTGATCCATTTCTCGTTGCAGAGCTCAACTGCCCTTGCCATTAAATTAAACACTTCTGTAAGATAAAATCAACATCAGAATAGAGTTAGCATATCCTTTTGCATTTCATCCTGATAGTGGGGAAAAAACTAGTACTTTTTATCGTAATTATACTGATCTGCATGTGTCTGTTCAGTCTTTCAAGATTATTCTTTAAAATAAACTCTTGAGTCTATGCTGCTTCCTTCTTGAATGTTATTCCTCATTCTACTGTGTAGAAGAGCTTACAGAATAGAGAGAACAGGTGTGTTTATTAACAGTTATGAGGCACTCAACTAGAATCTTACCATTTTTATTTACAGTTGGACTGCAAGAGTGCATATGTAAAAGTGCAACTTCAGAATGACTGAAATGATTCAAAACACATTTGATCCAGAAAAAAAGACCAATTATCACAGAAGAAACATCTTGTTTTGACTTACTCAGAACAAAATGTCCTAAAAACCCTAAACTTGTTTTGAAACTTATCGAGATTTAATTTGCAAAAGATAGAGGTACCTAAAAAAAAAACCATAAGAATTTTAAAAGTAATCAACATCAATGAAACTATGCACAAAGCTCTATTTCCAACCATAGCACTGGGCAGCTTTAGGGGACACTAAAGACCAGTGGCCCTCTGAGAAGACCCAGCTTGGCACTGTCAGACATCACAAATATTGCACGTGAACCCTCAGCATCTCCAGAGGAAGGTTCAGAAGGACGAACGAAGCCAGTTCAGGATTATAAAGTGTGTGGAGGGGGAAAAGCAAACTTTAATGGTAAAAAATTCTTTTTGGTGTATTTAAACAGAATAAAGAAGTTGCTGCAAGGAGCACGGGCAGTGATCAAGGGGTAGCTGTGGCTCTCCATGGGAACTCAGAGCCATCTCAGGAAACCAACAGCAGCCAAGCCTCACCCCGTGCCAGCCCCCACAGGCAGTGGGGTTAAATAAGGAGGAAGTTCTCCTCTGCTGCTCTGGGCTGCATGTCTGGAGACTGTCCCACTCTGAGCCAGAGGAGCAGGAAGTAATTCCTCGTCTCACGCTGCTGCTTCTTGGCCTTCAACAAAATTTCCCTGCTGTCACTAAGGAAGAGATGCTGCTGGAGTACCTCAGAAAGATGTAGAAAAAAAATAACCTTCCAGAAGCCAATTAAAATGTAGGCCAAATGCTCGGGGAAAATTTCTGTAAACACAGGTGGAGTGTGCCAGCTCTTTGGAAAGTGAGTGTTTTTAATAAATATGATGGAGAAGGGCTGCATGGCAGACTGCTGAGGGGAGTCAGAAACCTGCAGCTGCTTCCTGGGGATGCAGCCATGGTAGGATCCAGCCATGGTAGGATCTGAGTCAACAAGGTAGGCCTGGCTTTTGTTATCGGGGCAGCAACCAGAGAAAACAAGGAGTATGACAAGGAATGATTAGAGAAACTGGCTATCAGAATGCAGAACTAATTTAAGATAGTAAGAAATGAAAAGGGGAAAAGGAAAAGGGCACTTCGGACAGAATGTCAACGTGCACTTCAGGTGACATGGGATTGTTGGCTTAACCCACCAGAGATGAAAGGGCAGACTGGAAAACATTTAAAAACCCTCACACATCATGCAATACATTTAAGTAGGGATGAATTTGGGAGAAGTTATGGAGCAATTCTTAATGGTATTTAAAAATCTACACAACACTCCCTAATCACAAGGGTCAGGCAGCAAAGGATATTCCCCAGTATTTTCAGCAATATATTTTGGATAATCTCCTCATCTTGGCCCATTCCAGGGGAAATCTCACTACTCTGAATCCATTTACCACAATGGATGTGCCTCTCGTAGAGACAAAGATGGAAAGAAACAGAGCCCAGTCCTCCTGCAATTAATGGCACTAATCAGCCATTGATGAGCCTTCAATGGTAGGGATAGACCAAGCATTAATGAGGAATGCTTACTGCTGATTTATTAGCAAGATATTCCTGTGACAGGGAAGAACTGTTGGAGAAAATGCCCATTCAGGGGGAGAATGATAACAGGCAATAGGAGCATTACACACAGGTCCAAGCCCTTCTGTCCTGCCCATCCCTGCCAGGCTCTGTGAGCTGTTGTGAAGATGACCTTACTGGGAAGCATGCAAAATACAGGATGCATCTCGGCCTCAGGAAGCTAATTAAAAAGAAAAAGCAAGATAAAATATGTGGAAATACCTTTAGCTAATTCAGATCTTTGGCTGATAACAAAGCAAGACAAATTTCAAAGATCTGATACAAGTTCTGTGTGTGTTTTTAACTATGTGAAGTATATTCTTTGCAAAATTGGATGGAGTATTTTTATTCTTAATAACTGAAAGTGCAATGTACTGTATTTTATGGTATTATTGAATTGTGTAAAGGTTATTTTGCTGCTAGTTCAATGCATATTTTCATATGCAAATGACACAAATTAAATTATCTCAAATAGTTGCAGAAATTGCAGGAGAATAGTATTTTAAATATAAATCCTCATCCCCTCAAGTCATATTATAGATGCAAAATTGCTTCTGTATTTATATTTTTTCATTAAAAATAAAATGATTAATTTTACAAGTTAATTTACCTTCCCCATCACAACTTCGAAATTGAAATTATATATTCTAATGCTTAGAGATATTAAAGACTCGTTTATTGAAAGCAACTTATTGTTTTAGGAACATCTTCTTGATAAGTGCATGTTGCTACTACACTACCACAATATTTGTAATGATTTTATTGAACAGACTGTGCACTGCTGCTTGGGTTTTGCTAAGCTCTGTAGAATTCAGCTTTGCTCAAGAAAGTACAGGCGATTTTATGCACAACTTTACACTGAGTGTTTTTCCAATTTTGGGTATTTGAAGAGAACTCTGCAGCAACCTTGGTCAGGGATTTTAGGGAAAGGCCCAACTGCAGTGCAGTGACTGTCTCAAGATGGTTAATAGGAACAACCTGCTCCCCCCACACACCACGTGCAAACTCACTTTTATTTCCACCCAGCTTTCTTTCTATTATAACCTGATCATAACCTTCAAAGGTGAGTCTTGGTGAACCATAGTAATGGCTTTATAAGAATAAGACGTGAAAACACCTCCAGCATTTTCACAGCCTCATCTTTTCCCTCAAAAGAACCCTTCCTTTCATTTAATAATAGGGCTTATTCTTTCTTCTATTAATAAAATGATAGCTTTGCTCTCTTTTAGATTTTTTATATTGTGCCTAACTAAGGTCAAAGAAGGCTCAGGTATGGCATCTCTTTGCAATAATTTCATGATGGAGGAACAAGAAATGTATGTAGCAGGGAAATTTTCCCACCAGCTAGACAAGAACCTGTGTTTAGTCGCTGAGCCTCTTGAAGGTTAATCAGATCTCCAACCAATCCCATCAACACGGATGTGATGAATATTTGATTCAGACTAATTAGTACGCAAATCCAGACATTCTGAAGGTATTTGGGATGGCTTAGACAGTGACCTGGAAAAAGAATAGAGATAGCAATACTCCCCACTATTACACTCCAAAAATTACTGTACTCCCCCCTAGGTCACCTTCACAACCCTAGAAGACTTGCAGGTGTGAATAACAATAATCAGAAATAATGGTAGATGTTATCATTTCTCTTTCTTTTGTCAGTTTTCCCTGGAAATGGAGATTATGGACCTCATGGTTGTGCTCAGCCTGGAGGAGAATGTAGTTCCAAAGGGTTAGGATACACTTATATCAAAGATGTACTATTTGTTACTTTATGCATTTCCAAAGGCCTGAAATAAGATGATAAAACTTAGTCTAGCCAATACTTTCAGAAATACCATCTTCACACCAAAACTATTCAGCTACAGAACAAAATACTACACAGCCTAAGGCAGAAAGCAAGTCCTCCCTCTGGCTGGATCTCTCCCTCTCCAAGGATTTCTTCCCTGCTGCAGTTTTGTGTGCACACAGTGCTTCAGAGCAAGATGAGCAATTGCTGCATTATAAGCAAAAGAAACTTAAAACCTGTGATTTCTATAACGCTGTGATTGGTAAATTGGTATCATCAGTCTTGCCAAACATGCATTTTTCCCCCCCACCAAAGTACTGCAAACCTTGATACACTGAGCTTTATAAACCAAATCCACCAAATCCTAAAGCTGGTCTGCAAGCAGTGGCATTTAGAATTTCTAAATGGATGAATACAAAAAGAGAAAAAAAATACCGAGTGGCCTTTCTTCTTCACGAGACAAAAGGCTTTACAAGGGGAGCACAAGGGGAACTCTTTGTTGGTCAGATCATTTTTCTTGTCAGGTTTTGACACTGTTTCAATTATACAGCCAGCAATAACTCTGTGAGAACATCACTATTAACTAAAAAGGTTAATATCTTAACTTGGATTTCTCTTCTTTTTTAGAAAGAAGTGGAAACAAAATTTCAGATTAGGATGAAAAAAAAAGGCCCACACAAATTCTAAATTAGAAATGTCAAAAGTAAAACAAGTAGTATGCTCTCTCAAAATATGATGATGTAGAAAAAGAAAATTTTATCTTGAGCGGATAGCAGAGTGTGAGCATACCTTGCCTTACATGCTTCCCAGTCAGCAAGTGTGCAAATTTTTCTCTTTGACTGCAGAAAAAATATCCAGTTTTTACTGAAGCAAAAAAGAACTCTGCTGCAGCAGGAATTTCAAGTAGTTTTGCTAGCACTGACAGACAGAAACAAGAA
This sequence comes from Irena cyanogastra, assembly GCA_013397155.1. Taxonomy (NCBI): domain Eukaryota; kingdom Metazoa; phylum Chordata; class Aves; order Passeriformes; family Irenidae; genus Irena; species Irena cyanogastra. Next base: position 931,338 of record VWZV01006848.1, on the reverse strand, counting down.
CATAGAAATAAATGGGAAAAGCCATTCACTGAATAAAGGGTGCCATTACACAGGGTGCTAAACTTCTTCCCTTTAATGAGGCTTGACCATGTCTTAGCACTTTCCATGGTCACTTGGACTCAACATGGCTAACAAATTGCAGACTTGAACATGAATGATGGATTTTTGCACATTAATAAGAAATGAATAATTGGAATACATTTTTTTCTTCTTCAGATCAGATTACTGAGAGATCTATACAGGCTCACACATACACAGAGCCACAGAGTTTACAGGAAAATAGAAAAAAAATGACACAAAAGTGGGATCCATGACTTTAGTTATCAGCCTACATGATCAAATGAGGTGCTCCAAGGACATCTTTGCTCCATGGATTTGTAGGACCCTAAACTAACCAGTCAAATTATCTAAAGGCTTTTAAAAAAAGACTTAAAAATACCCCACAGCTCTTAAACCACCTCACTTGTCAGTTTATAACTTAAGCTGTAAGACAGATGCAGAAATAGAAATAGACGCAAAAAAGAAACAGGAAGATGGGAAATGGCCAAAAGAACCTCTCACAAACAGCTTCAGCCTACAGAGAAATGCAGTGTCAAACCATACCTGTGCCTATCCAGCAACTGACCACAAAAATTACATTTCCAAGCAAAAGTGTACTGGTTTTGGAATAACCTACAGGAACTCTTATTATAAAGCCCTGCTACCTTTATGCCAAAAGTGTGCCTAGAAAAATATCCCCATTTTTTTATATTACTACATTACTGCATTTGAATTTTTAAAAATCATGTAAAGCCCAGTATTCATGTTTAACAAATGTATAAAAAGAAAATTAAACACTGAGACAAATTATGAAAGAAACATTTTATAGGTATCTGACTGTTTTACTCAGAAAAAAATAACTTATTGATAGGTATTTCTTGATAAGATAATTAGATTTCTTTCATAGTGTAAAGAAATATAAAAGATGTTTAGAAATTACACAGGCAAATTTTCTCTTTCATGTTTTCATTACACATCCTAGAAATATAACAAAAAGACACATTTTTGAAACAAAAAAAAATTGTCTCTGAATGAGCCAATATTTCAAAATGATAATACATGACAAAATAGATCAAAATAATTATAAAAGTGATTCAGACAAAAGTGACTGTACATATTTTAAGTTAAATAGCAAGCTGTTAGTCAAACCAAGAAAATCTTATGCTTCTCATTCATTTTTCTTCACAGATTTTAAAGAAACACTGAATGGTTCAGGTTGGAAGGGACCTCTGGAGATTTAGTCCAAGCCCTGCCTCGGAGCAGGGTCAACTCCTGCAGGTTCTTCAGGAATGTTCTCAGTGGGGCTTAAATAACCCCATGAATGGACACTCTGCAACCTCTCTGAGCAACCTGTTCCAGTGTTTGACCATCCTTATCACTAAAAAAGCTTTTTTCTACACTTAAATGGAATTTCCTGCCTTTCCATTTGTGTCCTCTGCCTCATCCTGTCACTGGGCACCAGCGGGAATAAAACTGGCTCTGGATTGTCTGGGACACCAGGTATTTACAGACATTAGTAACAATCCCCCTGAGCCTTCTCTCCTCCTTGCTAAAAAGTCAGCTGTGTCAGCATCCTCCCGTGTGAGAGATGCTCCAGGCCTTGAACCAGCTTGGTGAGAGTGAGCCCTCCGTGTCTGTCTGCTCCTGGAGAGCCCAGAATTGGGCACAGCAGTCCAGATGTGTCCCAGCAACACCGAAGGGAAAAGGAGCATCCTGCCCCTCATCCTTCCAATAATGCTTCCACTTCTGGTGTCTTATGGGCTTCCTCAGATTAATGAAAACACATTAAACTACTGAAAGCTGTTAACAAAAAAAATTAAGATCAAAGCCAACAGCTTAAAAAATGAGATGAGGGCTCAGTATGGAAATATGGCCCCACAGTTCTCAGATTCTGTGTAACAGCTTCTATATACAGCAGAGTTGTTCTGAGAACAGTGCTGTAGGAAATCCACACGCTTTGCTTCTAAGGAAAAGGATGTTTTGACATTAGTTTTAGGTAGGTCAAGCTTTTACTTTCAGATTTTATTTGTAAAGCTAAAAACTGTTATCACAGAGAGGAAAAAGAAGGTATGCTAGCTAGCAACAGGGAGTTGATTAATGCACAGCTGAAGACCTAAAAATGCCATGAATTTCCTGGCAAAGTATGTTAACGAGCAACAGGGAGCTGATGCAGCTGAGGACAAAAAATTCCACGAATTTGTTGGCAAACCCACAGCAACTGCACATGTTACTGCAGGACACTAAATGCATAGTCCTGCAAGATGCTGGGTCTCACCCCAGCAATTAAATCCTTCTCAAACTCAAGTCCTGATCTGGGCTCACGATTGATCAGCTTAAGGACCCTATTTTTGTTATCTTCAGCACATTGTTTACACTTCTCAGAATTAGTCTATTTCCTTTTAATTACAGTTTGGCAAATCATTGCTCCCAACTGTTTGTTCAAAGACACTTTGAAAAACAAGCCTTTAAGTTTCAGAAGAAAATTATTACAACAGGGCACAGTTATGCTAAAAATCCAGACAGGAGCATGAATTTCTCACTGAAGAACTCATCACACTTCTTTCATCTAGAATCTAGATGAACCTTCAGGGTTTAACACCTTTGCAAATATTTATATCTTTCCAGAAGGGGATTCATGCCCAATGGCATGAATTACCAGGGGGAAAAAAAATACACTGAGTAGGTATGTTTATGTAAAAACAGCTGCAAAGATTCATCCAAATTGATGTCCAATGGCTAATAATGAACACAAATAGGTTCTGAGGACAAATATAACAACATCAGTGCAGGTAATATGAAAAGAGCTGAAGTGCAAAAAGATTCAAAATATGACCTTTTCATCTCATGTACACTCCACAGACAAATGTAGAGATATGCAAAAATCAGGAAGGATGAAAAATAGATAAATGATAATTACTAACAAACAATAGGATTTGCAGAGCATAGGTAATTTCAAAGAAATAAAATTACAGTTTCACAAAGATAACAAGGCAGCTACACAAAACAAAGTTATCCCATCTAAGAGATTGCTGAGGAAACAATAAGGCTACAGAGATCCTAACTTGGGTCCTGGAAATGTGCCTTATCATAGTACTGACACCTCCAGCTGAGTATTTCCCACTTCTCAGGAAGGCTACAGATGAGGGAGAGGATCACAGGGAAGCAAGTGTGCTGTTCTCACTTGTGTGGCAAGCTGGGTACACCCTGGGGTGAGGATCTCTCCTTCGCAGGGCAATGACAGGCACTCTATCAACATCCCCTGCTTCAGGCCTCACAAAGTATTTGGCTTCCTCTCTCATAATATTTGGAATGAAAACAGCACTATCCAAATGTCACGAACCTCCATTTTCTTTAATTAAATTGACTACATTGATGGAGCCAGAAAGGTTTCTGAACATGAGGAATCACTCCATGAAATATTTCTAGTGTGGACCTCTTGCAAATTCACCCTTCTCTGGCAGCTTTATGAATAAAAAAAGAAAACTGGACTGAAAGAAAACATGGTGATATGCTGGGTGACATATGCAGAATACACTTTGAGAATACTGACATGGAGATATCACTGGGGTATTCATATTTTAATATAAGGAATGTCATATTGGGTTAGATCAGTGGTCCACCTAACTCAAAACTGTCTCTGCATTTGGCAAATACAAGTTGTGCAGGACACAACCCAAAAAGAGACAGCAAATCAATCAGCAATTATTTAACTTTAGAATAAGGAGACATTGGGTAGGAAGAAACACCGTGGTAATTAGACATTGAATGGACAAACATGGAACAGCAAAAACAGATACACACCACATCCATGCAACGAGTTCAGGTCTGCACCATCAGGCAGAGTAAAGTTTTGACAGCAACACTTCAAGAAAAAAAAAACCCAAAAAAAAAACCTTGTAATAATGGAAAAGTTTGGAAGAGAATCATATTTCATCTGTGGCTGACTGAAAGGGCACGTCTGCAGCAGAGTCTCTGCTGATGCTGCAGAGTGCAGTTACACTCAAATGGGCAGTGCAGGCTGGGAGATGGCACAGTCATGCTCGGGCAGCTGTAACAGCCCAAAAAGCTGCCCAGGTTTGTGGGTGACATTTAGAAGGCAGAAACATTTCTAACCTCAGCTGAATAAGGGCTAGTGAAGGCCCGAGACTGAAAGCTGAAACTAAAGTAATTTAAACTAGGAATAGGGTGTGCATTTTCAAACATGAGGATTATTGATCATCAAGAAGAAAAAAAATTAAAAATAAATCTTAAAAGATTCTGTTAATTGCCCTCTATTACCTGACATCCATAAATCAAGAGTAGAAGATATCCTGGGAGATACACTGAAACTCAGACCAACATTTTGAGCTCACTGCAGAATTTATGAGTGTTACTCTAAAATCTTTTCTCTGGGAGAAGCAGTACCAGATGACCATGGTGGTACGTGGGATTCTTAGCAGCCAGGAGAGCAGTGCTCTCTGCACTCTTATGAGGGCAGATATTGGTTTATTCCCCTGGGCTTTTTCAGCATTCCTAGAAGCAGGTATTCCAGCAGAGGAGGGGAAATAGGCCCTTGGACTCTTCCTAGTGCCCAGCCAATGGAATCAGCAAGGTGATGAGTGCAGGGTGCTGTACTTCCATGAGAGATAAACTCCATCCATGCAATTCAGAATTCGTAGTAGGGATAATTTGGGTAAAGAGAGAGGCCAAGCAGAGCTGACACACACGTACCAGCAGTAAAATGTTTACATCTGGGTTCTGTTTACTGGCCACATCTTTCACAGACCTCTTAGCTTCTATTTACAACATATCTTCTTCAAAAATTATAAATTGTTTTAGCTGGAACTGTCAGCACTGTGCTGACAATGCTTAGTTGTATTGATTTTATGATGGAATATTATTTGCTTTGTTGAAGGTTTTGCAGAGCTGTTTCTAATCTAGTGATAGATGTTGGCAAACTATCCTTAGGAATTTTAACATTCTGATGGTTCTTGCAGTCTGAATATAATTAATAAAAAAAAGCTGTAGCAAACTGCTTAGTGGAACAAGACTATGGTTTGAGTCATTTCATTACAGTCTTTGACTAACAAATTGGAATCAATTTGTAAGGATAGAACAGAAGATTATTTTGGCATTTAAAGTATATTTAGAATGAGGGAAACATAAGATATCTTTTTGTTCCAACATTTAACTCATTGTCTCCAAGACACACATTTTATTATTTTGAGAATTAATAATTTTAGTTTTGTATTTTTGTTTTTCCTGTCTGTTCACCTGCATTTACCTACTTTCATCTCTCTTCAGACTCACTATGAATCTGGCCAACAATTTGAGATGCAGTGAGTAAAACTAAGAATTACTAGAGAATTTTTTGCTTTGTGTGTAGCAAAAGAAAAACCAGAAAAATAATAATAATAAAAATGAAGCATTATTATAGAGCAGAGCTAAGCTGGTTTGATATGGTTTCTGATATGGTTTCCAACACAGTTTCTCCAAGACAAGCAAAAGAAATGAGCCCATCTGAGCAAATTAAAAGTTGGCTGGGAGGAGCACTAGGGAGCACAGCACAAGAAACAAGAGCAGGGCTCTGAACAATGAAAGCAGGGAGATGTTGGATTTTGTTGCACTGAGGCTTGCTTTTCAAACCATCTGCTCCTCAGGCATGAAGGAGTTTAAAAAGTGACCCAGATACGTGACTGGACCATACAAAACACAATAGTAGGCACATGCTTTTTAATTAAAATCAGTGATTAAACAGCAAAACATCTGCTGAAGAGAAGGTCTTTATTTGGCTTTACAAATTTAAAGTATGTTTTCAGTTAAAGGAAAATCTCAATAGTCCGATTTGTGATGCTGCAAGTATTTTCTAAACTAAAAGAGGGATAATTGTGGTTTGTTTTTATGTGGGAAATGACCTTCCATATTGTCTTTATCTGAAAAGTCATCTCTCTTTTATCATCAACTAAGACATAATGCTACATAAAGAAAATACAGTATGGATGTTCTTTCATATTAGATTTTAACCATGATTAAAATAGGGTTCTATAAAGCCAGAGCTGCTGAAGCCTCTGGGATTTGCAATTATACTTGGCAGCAAAGAAATGGGAACTATAGGGGAGAAGTGTAGCTACAGCATATAAACAAAAGGCAGGAAGATAACTATGAAACATTTTATCAATGCTCAGCAAGAAAGAACATTTATATCTTGAGTTGAGAGATGAGTCCATCCTTCATGGCTTAAACAGAAAAAAATGGTTTTTTGGATCTGTACAGACAGACTGAAAATGACTGTGGGAGCATTAGATTCTTAAAATTCCAAGCTAAGAAAATTTCTACGGTATCCAATTGGTTATATCTTAATTTCATAGCATTTAAGTATTCAAGATAAGAATTTCCCTACTTTTCAAGTGATTAGAGGCGAATCTGTTAGCCAAAACAGCCAAAACAAGGTATTATTATTTTAAAACGCTTTGGAAATTCTGTAGATGTTAAAAACCACCCTGCTTCAGCTGTATTTCCATACAAGGGCACAAAGCTAGCTGCCAATAAAAATAAATTATCTGGGAAGCAATCAGAAAACCTCACAAACATTAAATAAAATGCCATAAGGTACTGTACCAGGAGTACCATACCATAAGGTACCATAAGCACTGAAATATATTGTATGTCAAACCATGTTAGCAAATATGCTTCACTAACACTCATCAAGGAGCAGAAAAATCCCAGCTTCTATTCCCCTAATCCTTAGAGTGGAAAGCATCCTATAAATAGATGTCTTTAAAAAAACATAGTACATTGCTGTTGTTCCAATATTTTACCGTTACTGCTCACTTCCAGTATTTGACTTGCTTCCTAAATACATGTAAGGAAATTAATATTTAGAGCTGACTTGGTGGGCAAAAATTTCAATCTTAGATTGAAATTAAAGTTGAACACTGTCTGGCCTCAGTCAGAGCTTTCTTAAATGCTGCCCGGGTCTCCAATACTCAATGAAAACCATTTCCAAGTCCTCTCTCTGTACATCTGCAAATCTTATCACAATCCTACTGATAACATATCCTGAATTTGAACTTCATTTGCTGAGATAAAACATCTGAGATAGGTGATGGGGGCGCACAAATGAAGGTTTAAGCTGAGCCAGAGGTGTCAAGATGGGAGAGAATGAAATGAGAGGACACTCCTGTCACTCCTCGTGCCCCACGGTGGCAGTGCCAGTGTGATGTGTTTGCACAGCACGTGCTGGAGTCTGGCCACACAGCCCCACTCCCACAACAGTGTGGTTTGGTGCCCAAATGGAAAACCCTGAGATGAGGAGGAGCTGGATACACCATTTGCACCTTCAAAGAGCAAACACAGATTTGGGAAAACCACCTTGCATTTCTGTAAGCCTAGCAGAGGTTTCTATATCCCCTCCAGTGTTAAATATATTCCCACATGTATGCCCTCAACAATGCCTCATATTTTGATGTCTATAAAAATTAAGTACAAACATATGAAACACACATCATAAGACCATGGCTCTGTTCTACAGGATTACTAAAACTACCTGTTCATCATCACTTCTCCTCCTTGCACTTTCAAAAAGGCAGAAAAATCAGAAGTCTAAAGTAAAATTGTTCCTGTGTTCAGCTATTCTTCCTCCCTGGGAACTGCCTGAACTGCAAAACAAGAAGGTAAATATGGTGGACACTGGACAGCAGATGAGACTGGACACCTTCCAGAGCATCCTGATGCAACTTCTGTATCTTTGGGAACAGATCCATCTTTTTTAAAGAATTCAGCCCCAAGAAAGAGTTCAGGCACCTGAGCTGCAAACTTTTGACCTGTATGCCCTCAGCTCCCAGTGTCCCACAAATTACCAGAATTTGATTTACAGTGCTCTTTTCCCCCCTTTTTGTTGTAAAAATAGCTGCTCTAAGAAGAACGTTAAAGTGACATATTGCTTAAAAAAACATCGCCTGCTAACATCTTCATTAAACAATTGCATTTGAATCCTTAATGCCAATTGCAAAGTTTCTGTTGGATTTCTAGGATTCTGTTTAAAGCAGGAATTATTTTGCTTCTTTAATGTTGGTGGGTCCCTGACAGCTTACATCACTACTCCAAAGGATACAAAGGACTTAAAAGTACCTTTCAGGCATTGATTTAAATCAAATAGCAGTGGAGGAAAATGAACTTGTGTGTGAAAGGTTTGAATCTTCTGACATACATTTCCTCACATTTGCAAGTAGGCTGAATACTGCAGTTGAATAACTGCATCAAAAGAAATGAAAGATATGAATACTTGCACTAATTTTTTTTTTTGGTATCTCCCAGTGATGATAATCTAACAAGGATACGTTTTTCAATCACATCTCATTACTAAATGAAAGTAGGCTTTTATACTTCTTTAAATGGAGATCAGGAAAAGGGTAAAGTCAGCACTGGAATTCAGCAGTGCTGAAATTTGCCACCACTACAAGACAAAGTAGGCTTTGTTGTCATTTCAGCATGATTATTTTTCCCATAAGATTCTGACTCACCCCCACAATAATTTTCAACAAAAAAAAAAAGTAGAAGGAGAAATAACGGGCTTTTAAAAGCAAAAACGTAGCTTCTAAAATAAACTTCCCTGAACAAAACATTTCTTGTTTTTCAGATTTCATGTCCTTGATTAAATATTAAAGATGAAACATTGCACAGCATCAGCATATTTCTTCATTAAACCAAAGGGACATCCTGAAGATATCCTTGTGCTTTATTTCTGCCTGGCTATACCACGGGATCAGCAAAATACGCAACTAACATAACCTTGACCACTGCCTTACACATTCAACAGGGACCTGGGTTTTACATAGCATTATCCCTGGAGTTATCTATTTTAGTTTTTCTATTTTTATGTGTTTAGACACAAATTATTTACAAACTGCTGGTTTGCAGTGACTAATTTTCAAAAAAAAGAAAAGAAAATCAGCAAAAAGATCTTTCCGAAAACTCAGTACAGTCTTGAGGAAGCAGGAGATGGGGAAGGGAAAACCAGAAGGAGCAAGAGAACAGGACAACTCTTGAAGTCAGAGGGTTTCTGTTCAAGAGCAGCTTATGATGGAAGGTACAAAACAGAGATCTATCCCAGGCAATTCCTAGATCAGAAGAATATTGATTATCAAGAATATATTCCTGTCCACAAATCAAGCTCAATGTAATATAAAAAAAGTAGGAAAAAGAAAATTCACTGCTGAGGAGAGCTATGAATCACAAAGGAGTAAAAGGCAGGTAGTTTGACATAAAGACAAATATCCGAAGAGGTTGTTTCCTATGATGAATTATGAAAAATTGTTTCTTTGACTTGAAATGCTGCACTTTTCATTACACCTATGAATGGGTCAAAATATTTCAAAACTGCTTTTTACAGAAAATAAAGGAGTGGTGGGGTAATAAACAAACACACAAGAGAAGATCATTGATCAATGGCTAGAAAATGCAGAGAGACTGAGGTGACACTTCCACCAAATTAGTACTTATTTAATTAAATCCAGTCCAGGAAATGAGCACAAGGCATTCTCATAGGAGCCAAGAGCCTGGCAATGGGTGCTCCTGTGGTAAAACAGGCCCTAGTTCAAGGTTTTAGCTGTGGCAAAGCCAGAAAAGTACTTGAGCCAGGGTCTTACACATCTTCAATAACTTCATGAATCTCACCAAAACTCCATCCTGAACCTAGGAAATTTTGAGCCAGTGAAACCTGAAGAAATATTTGTTAAAAAAATAAATTTAAAAGTCCGTTCTTTTCCATTTTTCAAACAATTTAGTTAACACACTTCATGACAGTTCTTTTCTCTTCAAGGCATGCTCTAACCAGAGACAGACACAGTGAAGTGCTGCACAGAGAGAAATAAGACTCCAAGCCCAGAAGAGCTTACATTTAAATCTTTGTATCTGAGAATCCAAGAAGAATCAGACAAAAAAAAACCCAAGAAATGTCTCTTCTCATTTAGAAGTCTAAATGATTGTAACTTTTTTGTTAATGTGCACATTTCTTTCCATTGACATTGAAGAGTAAATGAATAGAAATTGACAAAAGACAGAATTCTGATTCCAGAAAAGTCAGTTTGTAAAACAACCCTTCAGAAATGAAACTCTTCCCGTACAACTGCTTCTAACAGTAATGGAGCGTGTAGGGCTAACAGCATAACAAGCTAAAAATAAGCTCTCACAGATATTAAAAGTAGATGCCAAGAAGGAGATCTGGACATTTGTCTGAATTCAGATTCTCACTTGGCAATGTTCTGAAGGCAAACCTAATTAAAGGTTACAGTTGGCTACATTGCATTACCCAGACATTACAGACTGTAATTGTTCTAGGACCATGTGAGCGCTTAATTTCTACAAAAAAAATCCCTCACAGTTAAATTAAACATTTATCTATTTGAGATAGTGAGCTAAACACGCACTCAAAAAGGAAAAAAAAATCAGAAAAGGTAACTGAATAGCAACATAACAGTTAGAAAACTTTTGCTAGTTCAACTTCCATTATGATACTCAGCGTGAAGCTCACAGCACTACCACAGGCAGAAGGATGTTGCACAGAGCAAATTGGTTTATTGTCTGAGAAATACAGGAAATCTCTCTCCTCTTTCGTCTCCGAACAATTAATGCAGCACTGGTTAGGCACAATCTGGAGCTGGGCACCTAACATAATAATAGTCAAGACTATTGAAATGAAATTAAAGTTAAGAACAAAGTTCCACCTTCACTGGACTGTAGGGCTGAGCACTACTATGGAGTGCCAAACACTTGTTCAATTAGTTCCTTTGCCCACGTACATCTCAGCTAAAACATTTCACCTCTCAAGATGCAGGCTATCTTTTTTTTTGGGTGAGCTGCTCTCATTCCCTACTGCAATGAATGCTAAGAGCTCTGTCCAAATGGAGCAGGAAGAAATTGGGCCATGAAACTTGAACCTGGTCCATTGATGCATCTGAAGCCCACCAACTCACTGATTTTCTTGGGCAACCTAACCTTGAAGACACAAAAAAAAAACTGTGCAAGAACTCAAAAGCTCTGGAGTTAGGCCTTAATTTCCTGAGCTGAGCCTCCACGATCTGATTTTAGCATACAACAACCTCTCTAAAATCTCCCAGAGGCACTTGAACAGTCAAATTTGGTCAGGACTGTACTCTTGGGTGCTGATGCTTTTTTGTAGCAGCGTGATGGCTGGATTACTCACACTGGGAGTAGGAGGCAGTGGATTTAAATCTCTGAACAGTCTGATGGAACCAAATTTGTATTTTCCATGTCCTGGGAGAATGACTAAATCCCTGCCTCCAGCCTGATGACTCTAAGTGAGTTTCCACGCTCCACTCCCTGCAATGTACATATATTTTTACAAGAGATCTTCACTGGATAAAAAGAAATATTGTTGGTCACTTGATGTAAATGGTACTATGAATCTTTAAGTATTTGATAAAAAGTTGAACTGTTTTAAACATATATAAATTTTTTGGACCTCAAAGATCTGTGAAGGACCCTGCATTCCAAGTGAAAGCTTTAATTCCTGAGAATAAGAGAAAAATAGTGCTAGAAGTGGTTTGAGGATATCTGCCAAATTTGATGGGCAATTGGCACAGATCTGGCTCAGTGTCCATGCACGTACATCAACAACTTGGGTTGCCAGGGAGTATTGAACTGAATCAGTGCCCCCACCATACCTTGGAGTTTCAAGGATCTCAGCTGCAAAAACCATCTTTAGATTTGCACCTTGGTAGACCTAAATCCAGACAGGTACTCATTGCCTCATTGCTGTTTCCCCAAGGTCAGGCTCAAGTTTCACATTGATCACCTCCATCCCAGTGAAAAAACACGGCCAAAGCCTGGTTTCAGCTAACAGCTCATGCTGACTAACAGCTATTTAATTTCGCTGAGAACAAAACTTTCAGAGATGTTCTGTTTGCTTAAAGACAAAAGGCTTATTTATACTCTGATTTTATATCCCTACCAGATACTTGCATTTCCAGTGGATGGCTATGTTTAGAAATTCATCTATGTAAATAAAGTGACTTACACAGCTCTGGGTCCCTGAATAACACATTTACAGATAAATCAATGGGTTTGCTCTGTTCCAGCTGGAAATCTTTCACCTGAAGCCATGCAAAGTGGATCCTATCTTACTCTGTATATCACCAGCAAAAACTCTCAGCTTGAATTTTGGCAGCATCATATTTGCTATGAGTGACAAAGAGGAAGAGGCAAAAGAATTGCTCTGTTTTCAAGAGGAGGTGGAATCTGCAGAATCTGGCTGCTACAATCTATGTTTTTCAAGTGTCTCCATGTCTCGTGGGGTCTTTTGCACTCGTGAGAAGGAAGTGCAAGTGTGAAAGAGATGAAAGCTATGAACACGTGCTACCCCCTTTATCATGAAGTCAGTGTTCTGTGACTTCAACATTTTAGGTCATTTTATATAAAAATAAGAAATTCACAAAAAAACACGCAATAGTTAGGCTGGCAGATTTATACCTCTGTGCTGAAACAGAGATCTCCAGCACAAGTGAAGCATATAGTAATGCATAGAAATTACAGCATATTAAATACAAGAACAAGGTTATGATCGAAAACAATATGAACTTAAAAATTCATGGTTACTCATGCTACACCATATGTCTTCCACCACCTAGCCACAACAGGGTGCCCTTTAATTACTCTGCTAATGTGCTCTTTGTGTCTAAGTGCTGGAGGACATATGGTACATTTCAGTTGTAGCCATGAATTTCATGACTTTAATGCTTTCTGTCAAAATTGAGATGTCCTTTTAAATGTGTACATGTGTATACATTTGGATTCATATGCTGATATTGTCACCTCTTTGAATCCCTACACTGTTCTGCACCTCATGGTGCAATTCATTTATACTCCATTTCAGGAGCAAATGGATAAAAAAAATTGAAATCTATTATATTTTTATTGCACAGACATATTAAAAACAAACAAAAACACGGCACCACCTACTTAATGACCTGGAAGAGGGAGGGACAGGCAGCTAAAACACCAGTTATATAAAAATGGCTTTTTAGTTTCAAACTTTCTGGCTGAGCTTACACACAGAAATACTAAGTGAATCAACTGCACTTCTGCCTTATTCTTTGAGATTGTATCAGAGAGCAGCTTCGCAATTTATTGTCATGTGCTGCTGTCCATTAACAGACAATACTTTTAATATATTTTTTCATTTCATGTTGAAAAGGAAGAAGGTTTTGTCAGTCTCCTCAATTTTTCTGCAAGTGACAGTTCAGATAGGAGCTGATGAATGAAAATGCCATTCTGATGTGCCTAATGTATTGTAGGCAGCGATCAGATCTTTGGTATAAACAAGGTGCAACACGGACTTCAGAACATGGTATTCCTCATCTTAAAAGGTGTCAGTGTCTAGACAAAGAGGATGACATCCCTTAAAGTGCCTTTGGAAATTAGACAGCGATTCAATGCACCCTGGACTCAGATGGTGGTGATGTGCTTGATGTATGTACAGTCAAGACAATTAAGTTACATTAATCACATTCCGAGTCAATTACAGTTCCAGAGAGATTTGGGATTTGCCCTGTGTAGGAAGAAAGCTCATTTTATGTTCCAGTTACAATAAAGAATTTCTCAAGCATCTCCTGTGCCATTTAGGGGTTTAAATCAGAGACAGGTCTCGCATCACTCACTGAATTCTACAATGCTTCCTCCAGTCCCCCAAACGGCAACCTACAAAGGCTGCAAATGCAGCTGCTCAAACTGAAGAGATCAAGGTCAAATATCGTGCTAGAAAATACAGGCTTAAAGTACCTCATGCCATTTTATGGGTTAGGAAACGTATAGACTGTCCTACTTTACAGTAAATAGCCAGTGAGAAAAGCAGAAATGATGGGTTGAGTTTATTCTTTCAGGATTGATGATGCTGCTGCTACTTTTAAATTTACCAGCATTCTGATGCTTGTCTTTGATCTGTAAGCTCACATGAGAAGTGCAGTTTCTCACCTGGAGGAATGTTGGGTACAAACTGGAAGTCCAACATTTGGCTGTTCTTACTCTGGAAAGCATAAATAAATCCCCAATCTAAACTAGTTTCTAAATATGACTAAAACACAATAATCTCAGAACTAATGACAGGAAAAGAATTGTCAAACTGAAAGACACAGAGAACTTCCCCTCTACTATGACTGCCTAGAACTACTGTCCCTTTTTGTTGCCTTTTGTCAGCATATGAGCTCCATTTGAGACAAGGGAGCAGGAGAACCATGGCACGAGGAGATGAGGTTATTGGGGATTATGTGGACAAATTCCACACATCTTACATAAAATGAAAACTGTAGCCATTTATGATTCAGTTTTCTTGAAACTATGCCAACTGAATTATAGCTGTTTGAGACCAATCTGCCAAAATTCACAGGATAAAGCCAAATGTTTACAAGGTAATGCAACTCAGTGCACAAGATGGCTAACAGCACACACAGCTAAAGATTCACAGCTATTCAGGGGAAGAGACAAAGTGCTGTAAACAATTTTCTATGAAATAGCTTTCAAAACACTGCCCAAACCAGATAAAACACCAGAGGCTATAAAAAATTGTCAGAAATTGCAAGTTCATGCTTTCAATAACTCTCCAACTTGGCAGTGTCTTTCTATAATTGCATTAAAAGAAAATAAATTCCATTTACATGGGCAATGAGCTCAGTTTCCATATTTGCGACTTCCAAAGAGAGTCCGAGTGCAAGGCCAACCTGGGAGGTCAAATTAATTACAACTGTCTCTTGTAAAGGTTTGTATATTGGAAAATTGCAGCTAATCTGAATTCATATCCAGCACAATAAAATGTCATTTGAAGTAGAAGAACAGAATAAACTATTTCGTGGAGGATTAGCTAATTGCAAACAAAGTATAATAGATTACTCTAAATCAAAGTCTCCTTATGGGAGATCAAGGATTATGCTTATTTTAGCACTGGAACAATGACTCAGATTTCTTCGCACAAATTTAAGCAGCAAAAATAAAACTAAGAGGTAAAATTCAGCCATTCTCATTATTTACTATTATTGTGCCTAGAAATAGCGAAAAATGAAACATTTTGCCTCAGAAATATGACATTAGTGTCTTTAAAATGATTTTATAGTAATGAACGCTGGAGCGCATCCAGACAAGGAGGCTGGTGAGGGGCTGGGAACACAAACCCTGTGAGGAATGACTGAGGGAGCTGGGGATGTTCAGCCTGGAGAAAAGGAGACTCAGGGGTGGCCTCAGCACTCTCCACAGCTCCTGAAAGGTGCCTGTGCTCAGGTGGGGTTGCTCTCTTTCTCCAGGCAGCTCTGACAGAACCAGAGGACGCAGTCTCAAGCTGTGCCAAGGGAAATACAGGTTGGATATTGGGAAAAAAGTTTTTTATGGAAATAGTGATAAAGTACTGGAATGGTCTGCCTGGGGAGGTGGTGGAGTCATGATCCTTGGATGTGTTTAAAAAAGCCTGGATGTGGCACTCAGTGCCATGATTTAGGCGAGGTGTTGGGGGTGGGTTGGACTCAATCACCTTGAAGGTCTCTTCCAACCCAGTGATTCTGTAAAAACAGAACTATATAGCACTGATAATCTAAAATTTGAGAGTTTTAGATCCAACAGGCTTTACCATTAACGTGGGGTCCATTACATTTGACAAACACCTTTTTCATAAAAAATATGCTTCTATGGTTCAGGTTTGACTTTATATCTAGAAGGTCTCTGAAATTAACTGAGCAAAGACCTGAGGGATCCCATATGTATAGACAGAACAAAAAGCAAAATGATATTTAGATAGGAGGATGCCTTCAACTATCAGTCTACATACAGTGACAGAAGTTTAGATGGCCTATTATATTGAAAGAAATAAATAAAAGTCCCTTTTTTCTTTTAGGTTGGGGGGTCTGGGGGTCTTTTTTTTTTCTTTTAGTTTTCATTACCTGCTAAACATGAGAAGATTTTTTTCTCTCTTTTGTCCAGAAAATAAAAAAGTTCCCTTGTGGTTGATTTTCATCCAGTTTCTTCATGAAAGAACTATCAAAGAAAGTTACAGTGTATATTACTTTTCATTTCAGAAGGATTTCAGCAATCCCTAAACCTCCAATAGTATCTTCTTGACAACCTAATCTCTTTGTAGTAGTAGCTAAATTAAACCAAACTGTCATCAGTGAAAGCTCTCAGGAGTAACTCAAGGATATTCAGTACATGTGATCTATAAGGGTACAGTAACCCATCTTTTAAAAAAACTGTTTAGGGTAGAAATTTTTATTAAAGACCAAAGTCTTCACAGGATATTTGTATTTAACAATTATTTTTCTCTATTTTTATCTTCCAAATGACCTCAATCTTTCTTATTTGAAGTTTAGCTTCAAAAATTATCAAAGACTTGGCCAAAAAAAAAACAACAAAAAAACAAAAACCCAAACCACAAAATAATATAAACTTTTAGAAAAACAAATTATTGTTGTTGACTTGAACATAAAAGCAACTATAAAATAGCACAGATTGTATTTCCATATAATTAGTGTAATGCCCAGACACTTATATCTTTTCAGGTACTTCTATGAGGGCAAGAAAAACACATTGCACAAATGATGCATGAATGCCACGTTTGAGTGAGGAATGAAGGCATCCAAACCTGCTTGACACAATTCCCATGAATTGAAACAGAGGAAGAAAACAGATGTGAAAGAAATTTTACTTGAGCTGTCCATCAGACTTAACAAGCTTTTATACTTGGCTGAAACCTGAAATGCTCAATGATGGGAGCAGGATACAGATCTGGTAAAGACAGAATATCTGACCACAAAATCCACACACTCCACAGTCTGCCACCCAATAATTCAGATACTTCTACTTTCATTTATTTAAAAGAATATGTGAAACATATTCTACTGCTAAACACAGAAAAACAGCCCTGAATTCCAAATTTCACCAGCATTTTTCATTCCATGAAAAAAAGTAGGGCTGTTTTAAAATATCAGGAACATTTGTCTTTGTGAAGCGTATCTACGGTGTTTTCCTTGCTCTGAATGGAGAATGGGATATACACCATGATAAACTTTACTACTAAACGTGATAAACATTAACTTCCATATTGAGAATCCCTAAAACCACTGATATCAATTACACAGCCTGAAAAAAAAACAATTACACAGTCAAAGCTCCAAACTACTATCGTGATTTTCACTCCGAGTTGTCTAAGGCCAGAAGGATAAATCCATTATAGAGCACCTACAGATTTTTGAATACTGATTTTTGAATACTGATTTTGCTGCAGGTAGTGCAGCTTTGCAATTGAAAATCAAACTCCTTGCTACTGGCTGTACGTGTAGATTTAAAGTAACAGTTTAGAAACCCAAGTTTGGAAACAGCTTATCTATATTCTTAATTAAGGAGTGGTTAAGATGACACAGACCCAGGAGCCCCTGCAGTACATACTGCTATGTAAAACAAAGTGGGGATGAGTGCTATTGTGAGCAACAGTAGATATCACCACTTTATGCCTCTGATTTTCTTCAGTTTGGGGGATTTTTAAAAATTAACATATGAGGAGACGATAAATAAAACCTCTCAGACTTTTTTTATGAGACATAAAACTAATTTGCATGCTGTCTTGCTTTGAGGTTGCAGCAACAGATACCATTTTCAGAGACAGGGACACACTTGTCACCATGATGACTACAACTGAATTCTCGTTATCTCTGTAACACAACAGAATATGCTTAAGATGAGGGAACAAAACAAGGAGAGTAAAAACATTTTGTTTTCCCATTTGTAGGAAAAGAATTCAAAAAACGGGAGGTAGGAGTATGCACAATCCACCACTTTGCAACTCATGCCACAACCTGAGGAGTCAGGTGAGTGCAGCACCCTGAACCTCCAGCTTTACTCAGCTGAGTAGGTGGCAGCTACTTAATGAAACAGCATTTTAAGAGCACCAAGTGAAAACTCCACACTGGGTGTTATTAGTGCATTGTGCCCTCCACGAGAGTGATGGAAAGCAGGAACTGCTAAATGGTATCAGTCAAATGTAACGATTTGTTCCCGGCGCTGTCACCTGCGTTCAAGCGCTCGCTGCTCTCCCCGCGCTCCGCTATTCACAGCCAGGAACGCTCAGCCCGTGTCTGTCAGCCCGAGGTTATCTCTGAACCTTTGTCACCTGAAGGCATATTTAGACGTGGTAACACACAAAACACCTTTTTCTCACTCATCAACGCTTTGTGTTACAGTGTCAGAGAGAAGATATTGCACAAAGGACGCTGACTACCCAAATTGGTTGGTGAGATGTCAGAGCCATTTTGTGGCAATCAAATGAACATATTTATTCACAGATGAAATAACTGAACATAGATTTAGCGTAGTTTTGATTCAGCCCTTGTCTTTCCTGCAGGAACAAACAAAAGCTTTCATCTTGGACAGCGATGCAGATGGTAAAAGCAAAAGAACATTACGGAAAAAGATCTGTCTTAAAATTCAGACTTTATATAACAAATTACTTGAAAGGGCAAACAGAATGCTGTCATATTCCTTTCCATGTTAGAAGGGGTCCCACAGTACAACTTCTATTTTAAATAAAAAGAAATACTGTAAAAGTTAAATAATTAAGAAAAATCTTCATGCCCTAGTAATTGGAAGGGTCCCAAAATCCTTTTGTGTTTCATGCTGAGATGCACGAAGGGTTGTTCCTATTTAATTGAAAATGTATTAACATTACAATTTCAAAGGATCAAAAATAAAAGGAGTTTCCTGAAAATTTAAACCAGGCTTTCACAGTGTTTCCTGTTGTGCAGAAGAAAGATCTATTTTTAATGCTATAAACTGTAGAAAAGAACCTAAAGAGGGCAATTTCTTCATTCTTTGGGGAAACTGGTGGGAAGTAAAATGGTGTATAATTAGTTTTGGTGGGTTTTCTTTTCAAATATATTTAAAACTTTGTGAAGGTTAATGCTCCCACACATCTGCATTCAAGCACAAACTTCATCTGAATGGTGTTTTCACTAATTTTCGATCCCACTAATTTAAATTTACAAATACTAAAGACTACTTTGAAACCCTTAAAAAGGTTTACGCTTTCTTTTTCATGTTTTAAAACTCCTTCTTATTATAATATTGCATATTATTTTAATATTAATTATTTTTCCTTCTTGATATATTATGGATATCCATATAGCCTCAACAAAAGACCTAGATTATATTTATAAAAACATATATATGAACTAAAAGGTAAAAAAAAAGGGACATTAACACACTCATAGAAGAATAGAATTGTTAAGGCTGGAAAAGGCCCTTAAGATCATCAAGTCCNTTTAAAGCTACTTTCTTACACCTTGTAATGCCTCTTAAAAAGTGTAATTTCATAACAAGTAGTCACTCACTGGTCATGCCATTTTATGGGAAAGTGCAGTCAATGACACAACAATAATTGGGAAACATCATGCTTATCAAACTGTACTTTTACTTTGGTCTCCAATTATCCAAAACTTTGAAAGGCCTGATGCAGAAGCCAGTCAGAACGCTTTAGATCAATACTGGTGGAGTGAGCAACTGACACTTCTTAGCGCCATAAATTAAATGATTACATCAATCATTTTTCCTTTTTTATGTAAACAATGTTAAGGCAACAGAACACTGCCACAGGATCAATGTCTCCTGCTTGGAAAATAAATTCTTCAACACTTATGCAGCAGCAGGAGATTGCTATTGTACAACAACAGTCTATACCATTTTCTTAATTACAGCAACAATCATTAGTGCTTGTGCCGGGTTTGGGTGGGATAGTGTTAATTTTATTCCTAGTAGCTGCTGTAGTGCTGTGGTTTGGATTTAGGATGAGGACAATATTGCTAACACTGATGTTTCAGTTGTTGCTGAGCAGTATTTACATCTGTCAAGGACTTTTTTACATCTGTCAAGGACTTTTAAGCTTCTCTGCTTTTTGTATTTTATTTTTGGTATATAAATGATATCATCATTATTTAAATTATTAAACTGTTCTTGCCTCAACCCACAAGTTTTCTTACTTCATCTTTCCCCATCCCACTGGGGAATATGAATAAGCACCTGGGTGGTTCTTAGCTGTTGGGGCTAAACCATGACACTTATGAGGAGGAAATACTGAGCTTCTTTTACAACACACTTCCTTGCAGGGCATACTTTTACTGTTTCAGAATGAGGAGGAGCTGNCTACGACCTCCTTTGTGGGAGGTATGGAGAGTGAAAAGGTCCCTCCTGAGCCTCCTTTCCTCCAGGGTAAACATCCCCAGCTCCCTCAGCTGCTCCTCACAGGACTTGTGCTCCAGACCCTTCTCCAGCTTTGCTGCCCTAAGATCCTATTTCTGAATAGTAATCTTCCCAGGTGGATATTTACAACCAAAGGGAAAGCAAGCACAACCAATTTAAAAGAATTTTCAGGAAGAATTGTACTCAAACATCCCTGTATTTTATTTTATATATATATATATTTTTAAAGCTACTTTCTTACACCTTGTAATGCCTCTTAAAAAGTGTAATTTCATAACAAGTAGTCACTCACTGGTCATGCCATTTTATGGGAAAGTGCAGTCAATGACACAACAATAATTGGGAAACATCATGCTTATCAAACTGTACTTTTACTTTGGTCTCCAATTATCCAAAACTTTGAAAGGCCTGATGCAGAAGCCAGTCAGAACGCTTTAGATCAATACTGGTGGAGTGAGCAACTGACACTTCTTAGCGCCATAAATTAAATGATTACATCAATCATTTTTCCTTTTTTATGTAAACAATGTTAAGGCAACAGAACACTGCCACAGGATCAATGTCTCCTGCTTGGAAAATAAATTCTTCAACACTTATGCAGCAGCAGGAGATTGCTATTGTACAACAACAGTCTATACCATTTTCTTAATTACAGCAACAATCATTAGTGCTTGTGCCGGGTTTGGGTGGGATAGTGTTAATTTTATTCCTAGTAGCTGCTGTAGTGCTATGGTTTGGATTTAGGATGAGGACAATATTGCTAACACTGATGCTTCAGTTGTTGCTGAGCAGTATTTACATCTGTCAAGGACTTTTTTACATCTGTCAAGGACTTTTAAGCTTCTCTGCTTTTTGTATTTTATTTTTGGTATATAAATGATATCATCATTATTTAAATTATTAAACTGTTCTTGCCTCAACCCACAAGTTTTCTTACTTCATCTTTCCCCATCCCACTGGGGAATATGAATAAGCACCTGGGTGGTTCTTAGCTGTTGGGGCTAAACCATGACACTTATGAGGAGGAAATACTGAGCTTCTTTTACAACACACTTCCTTGCAGGGCATACTTTTACTGTTTCAGAATGAGGAGGAGCTGGTACTTTAAAGTTTTGTTTTAACAAAACATAAAATGACCCAAAAATAGGAAAGGAAGTCTACCCAGGACTGTGGCGTTGAGAATAGACACAAGTACTACTCAGGACTGCCTGAGCAGTGCTCTAACCCCTACATTGGAGCTGGTCACCAAGCAGCAAGGGTGAGGTCAAACTGATTTGTTGCACAGAGGCATCCACATCTCCTTACTGGGGTACATCTCCACTTCAGTGGCTCCTCACACGCCTGACATGCACAAGAGCAGCAGGACACCAAGGAGCTGCTGGCTGTGGTTCCCTCTACAACCTGCACGTGAACCCCTCCCCACGTGCCCATGCTCTTCTCAGAGCTGTGCCAGCACTCTTGGCTGAGCACCTACAGAAAGCATATGGTGCCCCTTGAGCGTGTGGTAACAACTCGAGGATGTGTTCTCACACCTGTGTGACCCATCCACACAGACTTCTCCAGTGCATTCCCACAGTTATTTCAGCCATGTGCGCAGCCCTCGTAGCTGCAGATTTTCCCAATCATTCCTCATTCAGAAGTCACCCCTGCAAACGGAGATGCAGCTGGTCAGGATTTCATCTTTTGCCAAGATATAGGTAGTCCTGTTTTCTCCACTGCTTGCTGTGAGCAAACTGCAAATGCAAGGATGATGCTGGAGCCCAATATAATTTCAACTATCCAACTCTACGGGTGCCAATTTTTATTTCAGGAGTGTATTTGTGTCCTGAAAATGCAGCTCATCAGTGATGTTGACTGCTCACACACTTCTATCAACACAGCAATGATAATTCACTTGTTAATGCCACAATACCAGAATCACATGCAATAAATCTGGGATACATCAAGTTCCAGTTACCTCCTTTTACAGACTGATATGTTCTCCATGCACAGCCAGTGCTAATTCTTTGTGTTAAGCAGAAGGTATGCTACTTTTCCAGTTCAACACTCTGGAACCACAACATATCACCTCAAGCCATTCCCAGGAAAACCCATCTCACTGTATTGAGTCAGGCTTTGTAAGGCTCAGCCTCCTGGGGGATTGTTCCCTGCACTGGCATTCTGCTTTGCTTAAACCAGGGGACACTTCATTGCTGCTCTCTGAGCCTGTGAGGGGGATAACAGAGTATTAAAACATTTCATCTTTCCCCCTAAGAGTTCTTTATTCAAATACATGCCTCATGTAATCTACAACAGAATAGAATCCAGGACTTCTTAATTTATCTTAATTTTTTCATATACAAGCACCAGATAAGCCATATAGATCTGCAAATCACAGATCTTTGGCCTTTATTACATGTGAAAATTTGCAGAGAGATTTGAGAATAATGTCCAAATACCTCTACATTTCTCTATGGGTTAATGAGTAGTTTAACATGGTAAAAACACAATGCTGGCTTGCCAACCATATCATTCAAACAAAATTTTCAAGAACATATTAAAGTAGATATTTATCTCTCTAATCAATAAAAGTGAAGTCATAAGTCCTTTGTGCTTTTTGTGGAATAACTGGTAGTTTCTATTCAGACAGATTATGCCAATTTGGATGTGATGCTCCACAAAAAGGGATCACGTTACATTTCAAGAATTAGATTACTAGAGTAAGAGAAACAAAATATTTTGATCACGTCTCATCCAGCAAGAATATCTGATCTCCTCCCGAGAAAGCGACGACTCAAAGCTTCAGCAGAATCATATTACTCTGCTCAGGGATATTGGAGAGGCAGCTTCCATTACAAGTGTCTGCCACTGCCTAATTAGCCAGTGGGCTTTGAGGCACAGTTGCCTCAGAATACCCACTTTTGTCTTTGGCACTTGGAAATGAAGCTTTGTAAGAGAACACTGGGCCCTTGGGAACAAGCATGCAGTTTCCAGAACACAGCTGAGACCTCCTGCTTGCTTGGTAATGGAGCAGGCAGAGAGAGCAGGGCTGAATTTGGGAAAAGTTTCTTAGGGGTGACAAAGTGGAGAGAGAAGCTCCTTTCCACTCCTCTCTGAGCTGAGTAAGATGTCTCTGTTACCAAGATTGCAGACTTCATTATTATTTCTAAGAAGGAGCTGGTGGAGGTGACTAATGACAAGTGTGACAGATGTGATTGGGAACATCGGATGTGACCCAGGCTGTGCTGCCCTCCTCTCAACAACAACGCAGTCAGAGGAGACTTTTACCCTGAGCCTTTGCTAATACTTCATAATAAAAAGAAATTCCATGCTGAAAAAAGGAATCAAAAGCTCAGCCTTAACCTTGAGGTGGTTTCATCATCTGAAGCAGCTGACATATTGCCTCACTGGATCACACACACACTCACATCCCCCAAAAAAAGATATGGCAACAGATAAAGCAAGAGTTTCAGTTTATAATGACTCATGTAGCAACTGCATTCCCAGAAATTAAGTATAGTGTAAATGATATGACTATTTTGCCAGAGTGGGGTGTAAGCTTAGATGAAACATCCAAGAGAATAATCCTATTATGGCCTGGCAGCTGGGTAACTGCAAGAAAAGAAACAAGTTATTTACACATCTGACTCATCATCTACTGAACTAAATTATTTGAATGTGAAGGCTCTGAGACCTTTCATTAATGAATATGTGGGAAGAACATGCCTAATGTTAGTCCATACAGACAGGTGGAGCAAAAAATTGGCTGCAGAAAAAAAACCAAATTATATGTAAAGATACAGATAAGAAAAGGTAAGATTCTGGTATTAAATACAGATCTGGAGAAAAAAGAAAGTTCCAAAGAAAGTAAAAAGTTTGTTCAGGCAGTGCATTTACCCCCGTGTCTATTACATCTTCATATATTCAAAGAATGAAAGGTTGCAACTGAGAACTACCATAATGAGATATTTTACTGGACACATTTACCCATTAGACAAAACCAGAATCTTTGCCACAAATAAGAGTTCTGATTGTTGCATTCAAGCTAGACAATTTTAGGCCAGGCTGTTTTGTCATCAGTCCAGTCTGTTCTCACTGGTATCTTAAATTTGTATCAAATGCTAAGGTTGGAATGTCCCAAATCATTAATTTTGGGCAGCTGTTAAAGAAGTGCAAGCACAGGCCAGGCACTTGCTCTTTGCCACATGCAGGTGTTTTGCTACATTGAGCCTCCACAACAAAAGATATCACCCCTTTCAATCCAATTTTGCACAACAGAACACACACACACCTAAATCACATTGAAATTGATAAAGTCAACCATATTCCTACAGGTTTTGCTGAACAGGTGCATCAAGGAAATATTCTGGAAAGCAAAAAGTCCAATTTATTCGTAGTTGTGACTATAAAATTAGGAGATGTCAACACTTCTGTCACCCCTCCAACTCTTGCTATATTAAGTTATTGACTTTTACCTTTCCTAGCAGTAGGAAAGCATTTGGGGTAGGTGCCAAATTGGGCCAGCACCAACGATAACCAGTTAAAAAGCAAAATGTATTTTGGTACCAACAAGGTTCACCACTACCACACTTAATGAACAACACTATTCATTTCTTGTGTGCAGGCAGCTGTCACTTTGAAGCAGATAAAACAAACCTTGCTTTGCATGTTCTTCTGGAGATTACAGATCACTACTCAATCCAACTGCTGCAGACAAGCTTTTGGGGATGTCATTACCCTGCTGGTAGGTCTCACAGTTATGCTTTATCACAGGGCCCAGGCACACTTTGATTGGACCATGGAGGCACTAAGGATAAAAAAGACCTCCAAGATCATCAAGTCCAGCCGTCAAGAAAATATCACTAAGCCCATATTGCAAAGTGCCACATCTGCTCATTTTTTTGACATTTCAGTGACTCCACCACTTCCTTGAGAAGTCTGTTCCATCTCCCCCTCACAACTGGCTTGAGCTCTTCAGACCTGCCACAACTAAATTAGGGTGTGAGAAAAGGGTCAATAACAGGAAATGGACAGAAGGACATAAGACTTAAAAAAAAGTACAGAAGGTTGTGGTGCCTACCCAAAGCTGGCAGATTTGCTTGTGATCAGGGTTTCTCCCAGCTGACCTACTTCACCTTGAAGCTGCCAACATTTCTGGGCTGTGTCATTCATTTCTCAAACAGAGACACACTATTCTTCAATAAAAATTTTAAAAAATACAAGCTCTATACATTTGTGTCTCAGCTTCATCACTCACATTCCAACTCGCTTCTCTCTGCGATAAACAACAAATCTCTGTGCATTTACAGACTTGTAGCTGGTAGCTATGAATTTAGCAGTTTACCTTATTGTCTTTTAAGGTGTTTGGTCTGTTATAGGGGACGACTACCAGGGGGTGAATATGTTGTGGTGAAATTAGTGCACATACCTCACTTGAGTCAACACTCTGCCATAATGAGCTCTGTATTGCTTCACCTCCATTCAGGTATCATCACACAGAGGTGATAATACCATGGTTCATTTTTCATCTTCTTTCCAATAATCCCACTTACCCAAGGCTTTTATTAATCAGCCCATTCCATACTGTTGCTGAAGCTATTAAATGCACATGTTTCAGTCTTAGAGGAAATCTGTAGTAAGCATACTATGCTTGAGCATGTTTTGAGACAAGTGACACTGGGCCAGCAGTTTTAATTGCCTTGAGTTGGTGAGAATCAGATATAGCCAAACACTGTCACACTATAAATGGAAGTGTAATGGGTATCTGAGATAAACAGAAGCACAAACAACTCAGCTGCAAATGAGCAAAATCTGTTCACAAGGCAGTCTTATGAAATAATTGAGAACTTCTGTGCATTATGTTTTTGCTTGGACTGTTACCAGGCAGGTGCATCAGCCATTATTGCGAATTACAAACCTGATTTCTCATGTACTGTGGTAAAATTTGCCCTGAAAACTAAAGGCCATCTAAACCAGGTTCCAGCTGGTGTTCTCTGATTGCTCCAGCTTGTTCTAGAACTCTCTCCCTGCTTTCACCCTTGCTTTCAGCCCTTGGCTCTGACAAGAGTTTAATGTTTGTTAATAATAATACTCCTTATCCATAATGCTGATCAGAGTGAGGGGCTCTGGGCTCTGCACAACCACTCCAGTGTCCCTGCTGCTGCAGTGTCCCACAGCTGGCCTGCCTCCACAGGGACCATGTCTTCCCTCTCCGATGTTTTTCCCATAAAGTCGTGGCTCTTGCCAATCACTCCCGACCAACAACTTCCAGCGCTCCAAGGTTTTTATTTCCCGGAAAATATACATTTCTGCCTGTTGACATGCCAACAAACATCCCAGGTGTGGGTCGGTGACTCAAACATTGTCCCCCTGCTGGCAGCCCCCTCAAACCTTTCCTGTATCCACACTGCTCTGAACCAGCTGTGGCTCCCAGCCACCCTCCCCTCTAAACACCAATCTAAGCCCAAGGAAATGATCAGTCTCAAAGTTAACCCCCTCACCGATTCAATCCTACATTAATGTAAACTTGAAAAAGATGTAGTAGCTCTCTAGCAAGTTTAAACCTCTGTATCGCCAGGATAACACCCTCCAAGTCTGGCCTGTGATTCAGTAAAGCATAGATTCATATTCTCACAGTAAGAAATTTCACTGTGAAGAAGATTGTTCATTTGTTACAAAATTATCTTCATAGTATAATAATTTAATATCTCCCTACTGGCAACAGATCCAAATATTCAGGTTATTCTTAGAACCAACATTTTTAAAGTATTTTTTTGTTTTATTATAGCTATTTATGTGGCTGCCACAGCATAGCATTAGATTACTTGGTCCCTGAAGAACTAATTCTAAAACATGTTTTTGGCACAGCAGGCTATGCTTTATGGATTGGAAATTTAGGAAAATACTGAAGATTAACCAAGGAATGAGCACAAGATCTGGCAATCATACTTTCCACCCCAGTTCAAATCCAGAATCTGTTATTTAGATGCCTAAAAAACCCAAAAACCAACCCACACTCCAGTGGGCACTATGTCTACCCTCAGAGGATGCTCTCACAATCCAAGCAGGCCATTGCTCAAATTTTTGGTGTGGGTGAGCTATCTAAAGCTTTAGCACAGCATATGAGTACCACACACTATCATATGCTTGGAAGTGCAGGACATCTGCTTAAAAATGAGACATTACTCCCCTACCAGGAGGAGTGCTCATCCAAAAAGGAGCCCCTTCACACAACCTGACACACACATGGAACCTGAATGCAGGAGGCATTCATAAGACATTCACATCCAGAGGAGATGCTGACATTTCAGTCCCAAGAGATGACTTGCAGGCACTTGAGGAATCTCCAAGCAACCCCTTGGAAAGGAGTAGCAGAGAGCAAGACAGCCAGGTTAGTTTAATGACAGAGAAGGTCAGCAGCCCTGATTTAAGGTACTTTTAATAAAAATGCATTGCAGTAAAGACCTGATAAGCTGAGAAAATGAACAGAACATGGCTGCAATTCATCAGTTATTCATAATTTTTATCATTCCTCTCATTTTAAATGAATAAGTTATTATACAGTTTGAACAAAACTGCTTAATAAAACTGTACATCAACTACAGAGCCTAAGATGGCCACTTGCTCAGCTAAAATTACAGCATCAATACATTAAATAATTATTCCTCTACAGATGTATATATATCTACACCTTTTTCAGCTTTGATATTTTGGATGACATTTTCAACCACTACTTGTAACTACAGGACACGATCAAGAGGTGGCAGCAGAATTGTCAAGTACTCCTCTCTAGACATACTTTTTGTGTACTTCAATCTAGAAGCAGACCATTTCCTTGACATCCCCCACAGAGGAGCAGTTCTCAACTCTCATTATAAACTTGGATTTTTAATCACGTCTTCTTACAAGTTTCATGCATGTAAGAACACGTGTTCATATATACACTGCACTATATTGCCAAGTATGCAAGTAAGTAATGCAAGTATGCAATGTAAGAAATGTCCTTAAACTTGACTGTGTTTATACTTTCAGTTTTTCTGGGATCAGCTGACTGTGCAGTCACTACTACCAGCTAATTTAAACAACTTAAACTGACAGAGCATCTTAAAGCAATTTCATGTTGCACCGTGACACGTGTACAAGCATTAGCATCATAGCCCAAGTGTTACAGCTGAAACATAAAAAGAAGCACAGGAATAAATCACTAATTTTCAGGATGTTCTTGTTTGTGACTAGACACATAATTCTAGGAGGACAACTCTGTTCTAGTCAACAAAACCTCAGCATTTAAATACAAATTTTTAATGCACAAATGTGTGAATCAACACAAGATTTCATGAGGTGCTTTGCCTCCTACTGTCATTCTCTGCATGTGACCAATAATAGGAGTTGGAAAAACTCCAGCAGCTGTGTTGAAGTGTCTGCAGTTTTGCACAGATGCCCACTAACATTCTGGTCAGCACTTGTACCATACATAGCACACGGGAAAGCATGGACAAGACCAATGGGTAGAAAAATCAAGGGCATGTCAAAATAGCAGCAAGTCTGCAAAATTAAATAGATGAATTTTTAAATCTTGACCTATGCCCTTTCTGCATATGCAAAATAATGAATTTTTCATTGCATAGAGAAATCTTCATTGCCTGTATTTTCCATGGAATTCAGCAACATTGGGGAAACAAAAGGCAGGGCACGGTTATTGACGTGCAGCTGTTCTGTACTTTGCTTTCTCTTTAGCGCCCAGTGCGTGGCCTCCTGACTTACTGCACACTCTGCAGAAGGGACAATCAGCAAATCAGTGCATGGGCTCAGCACAAGCAGTCGTTTGGGCTGTATTCCCAGGTTCCCATACTTTTCCAGTGTTACATTCAGAGCATCTTCACTGCGTTCTGTGAGGAGAAGCAGAGGTAAAACAGAGCTGTTCCTCCTGCCTGGAGAAGTGCAGCTGCCCTACCCTGGGCTATGTGGGCAAAGCTGGGTGTTCCCTGAATCCACAGCTCCACAGCAGTGGAACCACAGCTCCCAGTCAGTCCTTTGATAGAGTCACTATTCCCAGTTGGTCCTGTGTCACACCCACCAAGAGGGGTGGAGGACGCTCCTTGATCTCAATGCAGTGATGGCAAACATTCTCCCAGGGGCAGGAGACAAGAAAAATAGTGGCACTGTCTGGGACATGTAGAAAACGCAAAATCACCAGCTTTTCAAAGTAAAATAAATAAGTAAATTGATCCTTTCTGTCAAGATGGCAAGACACAAATCCTTATGTATTCTGTGGGGAATTTACACCAAAAACCTGAAGTTCTAGGACACTCATAGATTGCTTACATGTGTTAATGCTGTTCAAATAAAAGCCTTGTTTTAAGGGAAACATAATAGCACTTATGTTGAGGTTTTCCATCGTTAAAACCAGTGGCACTGCTGGAAGATATATAAAATATAAAGCACATTGCATAACTCCTCTTTCAGTTAATTACACTGTAATTTGATGCATCATTCTGGGGTTATTTCCCCCCTCTTACTGAGCCTTCAGCCAACTCTGAAAATGCTTTTGTAGAGTAAATTGAAACCAATACTGGAAGCTGTTTCACACTTAGGAATTAGGTCCTTTATGATGAAATTATACACCCCATGATAAAACCTGATATCACACTGATGCTGCTGGAACGGATCCCCCCAAGTTGCTGAACAGACACATCAATCCCTTCAATTTTGGAACAACAGTTTTGTAACTCATTTATGACCTTATGTGTCTGAAGTAGGAAAAAACATCACAAACTACAGTGTAGAAACTATTAAAGAAAAAACCAATATTTTGTGGTTTAAAACTGGAGTACAAAAGTAGTTAAAATGACAACACAGCTTACATATCACACTCTTTTGCTAATAATTTTGGCGTTGTAGCCAGCCATAGCAAGCGCATGAGAGCTCCTGGTGATCACTGGCATGAATGTAGAAACAAAACCCTTGCATGCTGCACAAATCCCCATCACCCGGGGCTTTTACTACTGGCAGCCACTGGCATTCATCACCATCCCACTGCTACTGCATCCTTTGCACACAGTTATCTCCATAGGACCCGCGGTAATTTAGATGAAGAACATGAATTTGCATCAGAACAGAAAAAAGGCCATTTGCCCCCAAATCCTCACTTTCCAAGTACTTATCTGAACACAGAGACTGACAAAAAAGCCAAGTCTCCTTTTTGAACTGGATCCCAAGCTGTTGTAGGGACGCAAAACAAGTAAGACAAAATGACAAACCAGATGCCACAGGGAAGCCAGGTGAGAGGGGAAATGAGGCCTCTCACAGACTGCTGACTTTGAGGAGGACAAAACCATCTTTAAAACAATTCTATTAAAACGATTCAGCAGGCCAACTTCAGCTCTCCTTACCAACAGAGTACTGTAATGCCACTGAGATTAAGATAATTATTTTGCATGATTATTTTGCAGGAGCGCCAAGGGCAGGAGGATTTGCGTGGTAAATCACTTACAAGTCTTTAAATCACCATACAATAGAAACAGCACCCTAAAAATTACTTGTTCAGTGGTTAAGTTCCATATATTAACGCATATCTTGTGCCTTTATCTATATTCAATGTAAACCCATTTGTAGAATAAGAAAAACTTATTTTTCTGGAATGAATTGTGGAGGGCCTGGTAAGGATTGAAAGAAAATAACAAATTCAGACGACTGCCTCTATTTTAATAGCAGATTTAGAATGCACAGATCAGGGAGAAGAAGTCCATGCAAATAGGAAACGCACAAAAACCAGAACTGAAGTGACAATCCTAAACCAGTGGTTTCAGAGTCTGCCACGAAGGGTGATGGGACAGACAAATCTGATTCACAGCAAGGAGCAGGATTTAGTTGTACAGCAGCAGATAAAAGTGGAGATGAGGGATGGCAAGCTTTCGTGGAGTTGTGGTGACTAAGAAAAAATATGTACCAGGAACTGGACAAATAAAATATAGCTGGTGATATAAACCAGAACAGTATGTCATTGTTTCTACTGATAAACTCAAATATTATACAGCCTCCACATCTGCAAAAGACCCTGGAAAGAATTTATCAGTATTTATGTTAATCAATTACTTAAAATCCAATGTATTAAAAATTATTATATATTAAAAGTAACGAGTCACTGTTCTCTCATTCTTTGTTTATGCTGTAACACAACAGCTGTGATAACATATTTTCAGTTATCTGATGCATCCACAAACCACAGTCTCTAGGAACACAACAAATTAAAAATGAAAATAAATAAATAACTGGATTAAATTAACAAATTAGAGAAGCCACACTCAATAGAAGAAAAACCTCTGAAGTAATGAACCACTGATAAAGTGTCTAATCCAAACCATGTTCCTTGTACAGTGCACAGACTTTGGCAGGTCACCAAAAGGTGAGAGATGTACAGGTTTTACCAAAAATACTCAGCCTTCTTGGGCACCCACATCTGGTGCTCTCTGCAGGTAGCCCGAACTCCATCCCAGCCACTGCACCTGGAATTTTATCTTTGCTGGCTCCAGCTGCCAAGGAGGGTAAGTCAAATGGAAACACAAGGTCCAGAAGCTGAAGTGGAATTTACCCCATCTGAATAGAGCAGCAAGGTAGCCCCTGCACTGATGCCCATCTTTTCAACGACGTAGGAAGGAAGCCCTGGCTTGTGGCACACCAATGTCCTAAAACATTGATGCCATTCTCATTCTGTGCACAGGCAGCACCTGAATTACCCCTCCTCCCACTGTCCTTCAAGTCACATTGACCTTAAGAAAGACTAGAGTTCAGTAAATCTAAAATCAGCAATTTGTGAGCCTAATCCTACACAGCCTACAAGGAAAAGAACTCACAAATAGTGCCTCTGAAATTTCACATAGAGTTTACTCAAGACTGAAATACATCTACCCTACAGCAGGAGGCTGGTCCTGCTGCTCCCTGCACATGCTACCACTCTCCAAAGGTAATCTTAAACAGACCCCACTATAGCAAACCCCAGCAAGAGGTGAAAATCTATAATTAATGATCACTGCCAATTTAGCATCTCCCATGAGCGATTCCAGAAAGCTGAAGTCTTGACATTCTGAGAGTTATCAGAATCAATTTAATTAGTTGAAAAATGGTTATTCTCAGTGTAATGACCACTCTAACTGCTCCTAAAGTCCCGAAGACACCAGGATTTAAAAGCATTCAGAAGGACCTACCTGTTGAGAGACTGATGCAGTCCATGAAGTGGAAGATATGACAGATATGGTGCAGGGAATAAAAGGCTACCAGAAGGATTACAAACAGACACACAATCCTAATGTTTCATAACAATTAAGCACCCTGAAACAGTTATCCCAGCTGCTACTATACATGTGTGATTGATGCAGACTTTTCCAGATTTTAAAATTACAGTGTAAATGATTATGCCATAGCAATTCCAGAAAAGGACTGGTCTTCTTTTCCCATTAAATTAAGATTCAAAGAGAATGTACTGGGGAGAAAGCTGCCCCACAACTCAATCAGTTCTTTAAACAGATAACACAGGACACAGGAATAATTCAGGGTTTTAGTGAGACTTAATGCAGAAAGCAACAACAAAAATCCTGAGGCAAAACCTTACCAATTAGGAGACTTTTTATCTTCCTTTATGTTTAGCTTAGAAACCTTTGCATCCCTGCAGTCTACAAGCAAAAAATTCTTTACATAGCAGGTTTCAAAGATTGCCTAACAATCAATATTTGGGAAGAGCTACATGAGAAATTTCCCCTGTGATTTGGCAATGACTCCGATTCCCCGAGGTCTGTGTTACTGACATTGCTGCAAATGTAGTGCAAGCAATGAAAAATGGAAGCTGCACATACTGTGCTTTCCCTGTTGCCTTTACTCAAGTCATAACTCACTCTTGCATATACTGTAATTTAACCTGTGGAGATCCCAGAGGGGGCTGTACAAACACCGTGTGGAAACTTAACCCCATCATTAAAACAGTATCACAGATTTTGCAAATTATTGAGCGTTTTCTAGTAGATCACTCAGCTGAACTTTCTCACATTAAGCAGGGCTCCATCCAATTCATAAATTAATTTTTCATATTAGGCAAATCCCCACAGTACTTTGGCACCTAAAATCAGCCAGGAGCTGAAAAATGAAAGCCATGTATGTCAAATTTCTGCATGTTTTCTGACAGACCTTAATCTCTCCCTTAGCATGTCCCTTAAGGTGTCATAAGTCACTTTGCAAAAAAATAAAATACACCACTACTGGTTTTAAATTTGGAGCTGGGCAGCTGCTGAAGTTACCCTTGGAGGAAAAGCTCGATCTTCGGGCAGAGACTGCACTCTGTCTCACAAACACCCAGCTGAAGCCTGGCACCCATTCAGACCTGATACCCACTCCTCAAATTGTTAGCAGGTATTAGCTGTCACGTTCCATTAGCCCCTCACCATGCTATCTTGCATCATGCCAGCATATAATGTGATTTAATGGGACATGACGTGACATATGTGATGTGACGTGATGTGATGTGACAGCTCCCATTTAAAGGGGAACACACCTATTTTTGAATTAGATGTCCATTACCAATTAAAGCCGCTCTGGTCAGAAATTTATATGTCAAGCCCAAGCAAAACTAACCAGCATGTGTTGCCTGCGCTACTGAACTGATGAGCTGGGAATCCGCCAGCCACCCAAATTATCCTTGGGTAATTTGACAGACCTGTAATATAAGCTCTGTGTATCACTTCCATGTCATATTTGCTCAGTACTACTGAAAGCATGTTTTTGCCACTTTTCTCCTTCATCCATCATAATTAAAATCACCTAAAACGGCGATTTCCAAGCTGTATCTTCAGTTCTGTTATTATCAGCTGCTGTGCTCAGTACGTGAGAGAAAAAGAGGACAAAGAATATTGTGCTGTAGCTGCAGTGAACAAAGTGCTGAGAGCAGGGCAAAAATGGTCATTTAACTGACCAGATACAATGTGGAACTAATACAAAAGTTAGGAAGAGCAGCACACAGCGTGAGCAATAAAACCTTTTTGCATCCACTCCTGCGCAATGATTTTTTCTCCCTCAGTAAAGACATTAAGTGCTTGATGCTTAAAACCAAAAAAGATTTGCATAGGTGCAATGAGATTGTCATAAATCTGTTGTAGGCAACAGGCTATGGAATGTATGCATAATTCAGAAGGAGAGAGAGCTTGCAGATGAGTTTAGCGTACGAGTGAAATTCAGACACTGTAGTGCAGCAGCTTTACAATGCGTAAGGAACACACATTATCCCTATGCAGATTAAAGTATTGATTCTCCATCATTCTATAGTTTAGCCATTAATATTCATGCAAGCCCTCGGGGCTGGTCACCTTGCAGGAAGGCACGGGGCGGTGGAGGATCAGCCAGTTTTCCGCCGGTGCCTCAGCTCTGGAGAGAGCTCTCTGTGCATCACCATAACATGGCTTCCCGGGAGTGAAATCCCTGCACTTGCTGCTCAGTTGACTGTTTCTGATGATCTTGCTGCTGCTGCAAAAAAGGGTAAAGCTGCTGCCTCTAGATTTCCCGATGCAAAAATTGCACTTCAAGGCCGGATGGCAGCTTGAAGGTCACACACGCTGACGCCTCGCATGCCAGAGACAGGAAGCCTAATTTTAGCCCGCAAGAAACTAGAGTGCTGATTAGAAAAAATGAGATTCTATAATGCTTCAAAAGCTTTACAGGGGAAAATTATTCTTAGCACAAGATATCCCATCATACCTATGGGATGCAATGCTTCAAGGATGTAGAAAGAAAAGGTTTCCATAATAAGTGGTAGAAATGAATGAAAAGTAATTACACAATTGTCTAAAGCAGTGAATGTTGAAAGAGAGTGTGGATATAATAGGATTATATAGTGATTCTTTACCTTATGATCATCCAGCACCATAGGATAATAGAGAAATAAGTAGCAGGCTATGGATTAAAGGCGCTGGAAATATTTATCATTTTATTTCCTGGCATTGTAGTTTCTACAAAAACCTGAAACATGAGCTGCAGACTGTGACACCTTTTCCTCCACAAAACACTCCAAGATTTAGTATGAAGGCTCCCACACAGGACTGTCTTACCAGAGAGCCTGGTCCCACCGAGAGGCCAGGCAGGAGCAGACAGCCCGTGTGGTATCTGCCCCTGATGCTCTGCTAAGTGCCAGTGGCTGTTCCATGAATTGGAGCTTGGTGCCTTAAGAAAGGGAAGTTATGTTGCTAAGAGAGGTTGTTTCACTGCCAGTTCCCTTCATGATCACACATATTTTCCCTTTCTCCTCTTTGTAGCCCATATCATTCTTGCAGAATACGTTGCACTCACTTTCAGAGAAAAACAGCTCCCTCCCTGCACTCGTTTTTAAAACTGTGATTCAGAGCATTTAGCGGCCAGAAGAGATGAGCAGGTAGAGAAGGGCCATGACCAGCTCCCTGCACACCACTTGGAGCTACTGCTGAGATTCACACCAGGAATCTCCAGCTGGGCACACTCCTGGCAGAGCTCAGCAGGAGTTCCATGGCTGCAAGGCCAGCTCTGCTCTCACACTCTGGTTACATCCAGCGTGCCACTAATGCACTGCACACGATGGCCATGAAAGAGAAATGCTGTGCCTTCCACATCCTTTGTTTCAGTAATAAAGCAGCTTTGGGAAAGCCTTTGGGAAAGATATATTTGGAATTTTCACTTTCCTGTTCACAGTTGCATAGATTGCTCAACATTCAAACAGTCCTCACTGCAATTTTCAAGCTCT
Organism: Irena cyanogastra; assembly: GCA_013397155.1. Lineage (NCBI taxonomy): Eukaryota > Metazoa > Chordata > Aves > Passeriformes > Irenidae > Irena > Irena cyanogastra. The sequence continues at coordinate 895,349 of VWZV01006848.1, read as the reverse complement.
CAAACAGTTGTAAGAAGAATTTCTGAACTTCATACAATGCAATTACAAAACAAGCATAACCAGTTCATAAAACATGCCACAAAGATTATTACCAACATTGCTGCTCCCCCAGACTTTTTGCCTGTGTCAAATCATAAGAAAAATGTTGAGTTCTGGATTTACTTTTGTAAGCATTTCCGAATGCATTTCTACTAAAGCTTTTTAATAGAAAAAGGAAAATAAATATGCCAGAGCAGGAAGCAGTAAAGTTAAAGGGAGCAGTGCCCCATTCAAAAGTTTCAATCAAATTCTCCTATAGGTGCCTGGTCCATCTGATATGGTGAAATTTGTTTGCTTACATGTACCTATTGATGGAGACTCGGCAGATTATTGGCATAAATTGCTGAATATATGTTCATTAATCTACAGTGCATTTTTCTTACTTCTTTACATGATAATTTTGAACTAAATGCTTGTCCCTTTACTTTATTCTGTGTAGAGTTCTTGAAAAAGCATTGCAAACAAGCAAAAACTGCAAAGGGAAATCAGTGTTGAGTTGTTTGGGGTTATATTCCTGTATTTTACACCTTCAGGCACAGTGTTCATTTAATTATAATGATATATTTACCACTGGGGAATTTCTGTTCCCATCCAGATTTAAAAGTTCAAATCAAGGTCAGAAATCGCATTTTAGACTCAAACTTCAGATATCAAGTCTGGCCTATTTTTTTTAAAACACACACAGAGTACCCAATTCCTCAAATTCAGGTAAATTTGAAAAGCAGTTGAGAACATAAAAACAACCATACTGAGACCAGAAACCCCTCTTGCACTGTATTCCATCTCCAAAAATGGCCATAAGTGGATAAGTAGGGAAAAGTATAAAAACAGGAAAAGTATAAATCATTATTTCCCCTAATATTCACCCAGGTTTCACTTATTCTCAACTTAGAGACTCCCTGAACCAGACACAATAACCACGTGTTCAGCTAAACTTCAGTGAATTTCTCCTCCATGAACTTAACCTTTCTCCCCTCAGACCAATAGAGAATTTTAGCACCCATCAATCTTTTGGCAAGATCATGTACCCAATACACGAGATCTGTGTCCTTTTATTTCTTTCAAATCTGGCTCCTGCTACCTTCATTTGATTTCCCCTGGCTCTCAGACAAGATACTGTGAAGAGAATGCGAGCAACTGAGCCTTATCAGCACTTTATGATTTTATAGACTGCTATCACAGTCTCCATCAGCCCTCTCTTTTCCAGACTGAAAGATCCTCATTTATTTAATCATTCCTAATACAGAAGCTCTTCCATGCTTTGCTTATCTTTCAGACTCTTCATGGAGCCCTCCTCAGTTCTACTGCAGCCTTCTGGAGATCGGGGAGGAGGGAGATCTGTAGGGGTGGCAAAAACGTCCCAGTGTCTAGTTGGAGGAAGACCATAGATTTTCAAGCAACACAATAATGATATTCTCCTTTTTTTTAAATTTTCTAATGATTTCTAACATTTGACTTGTTATCTAACCATTAGTGAGTACTGAACTGACACCCTCAGGGACTTACCCACTGTCAGTGGAATATCTTACCCCAGAATACAGAGGATAACATCACAAGACATCATCACAGATCTAGGCAGTAAGGAATTTCTTTTTCTCATGTGCATCTCCTGACATTTACCTACACTAAATTCATCTGTTATTTTATTCTGCAGACTCTCACACTATCTGTTTTTCATTTGTCAAGCAAAACAAGGCAGATTATCTGTGTGTACATCAGCATCCTCTAGACACATTTTCAGAGTGGGCTATTTGTCCCATCAACTTTGAATGATAGAAATTGCTCCTGCATTTGTTAAGGTGTTTGTCCCATCTATCCAAAGGGGTCACAGCATGGATTTATTCCAGTTTACTTGATAAAAATAGTATTTCATGGAGGGTTCACTGTGCTACATCCCCACTTCTTAGACCTCTGAATACATTCACACAAAGCTGGTCAGAAAATCTCAGACATGGTTAAGGCTGAATACTGAAGTAAAGACACTTTGCAGAAACACTTCTATTTCTGAACACTCAGAAAAACTCAGGCATAATCCTGGAGGACTCTTGCCTGTGCCTCCCAGCTCAAAGTCCACTCTGGTTTTGAGCTCCTGGTTGCTCCCAGGTCAGCAGGACTGTGGTGTTCCCTAGACTTCCCAGCTCCCAGCCTCTCTGGAGCCAGTTTCCAGATAAAGGTCTTCTGCCAGCCTCTTTGGGTCTTGGAAACTCTGGCAATTGAACAAAAAAGCTGCCAAATGTTTCCGGCTATTTTTATATTTTAGGGAATTCTTTTAACAGGCTGATCAGTTGCCCTGGTGTTATTTATTAGTGGGCAAGCATAACCGGTGGGAGTTGTGTTACTTTCTGCCCACAGTTACAAGGAATTTCCAAGGCTTTGCTGCATATTACCTATTTCCCCTTGTAAAAAATCTGGATTGTCTTTGATAAGAAAAACAATGCAGGATTTTTACAAAACAAATATTTGCATAATTTTACTGTGGGTTGGGTCTTGTTTTCATATTTTCTGATTTTACACCCATTTGAGAAGAACTTTTTTCACAAATAATTTTTTCAAAACCTCAACCAAGCACAATTTGTTCATTGAAAGTGAAAAAAGAAGTTATTTGTCTAGATTTCTGCCACCTTCAGTTGACTTTTTTGTTCAATTTCACTGATGTTAAAGATGTACATTATTTAATAAATCACATCATTAGAAGGATATCTAAAACCAAATCTATTAAATTGTCAATAGACAGAATTAAGACTTCAGATTTATTGCAGCAGGGAAATAATTTATTTATATGTTCATATTGGTAACTGTTTCTCCAGAGGACAAAAATTACTATCCATATACACCTTCTAATTCCCTAATGAATTCTTCCACTGCCATGTGAAAATTTTTACACTTGAATAATCAGCTGTTTGATGGCTTACCATTAAAAATAAATAAATCAACAATTCAAGCATGGTTTAGATTCCCATGTAGGAGGGTGGCAGAAAAATGAAACCAAAAAAAAAAAAAATCACAAATTTAAATATTTCAAGAACATATTTTCATTTAAAACCAAGTAGCATTTATTGATAAAAAAGCTTCAGCTATATTAGAAATTCAAAACATCTGTTTTCAGAGCAGAAAACCCCAAACTACTAAACTTCTCAATTTTTATAGAGAAACCATCTCACAGATCCATGCCCATGCCCTGTACTCTAATTCTTGGAGATGATCTTTACTCCCACTGATTTAAAAGTGCAACTTGAATGATGAAGCATTGCAGTAGAGGCCTATTGGATTTCAAATTTTAGATCCCCAAAAAGATGAAGAATTTTTGGCAGCATCATGAAGGTATCTGTTCTTCCTAAAATGGAAACGACAGAATACGCTTCAGCGATGCTTTGACTACACAAATCAGTAACTGCAAGGATCAGATGATTGTTCTTTTAGTACAGGAAAGAATCTCAATAGTTTTATAACAGAACAGTTCTCATGTGATTTTTTTTTTTAAGAAGACAAAATATAATCATTTTAACCCAAGGATTAGAGTGCCTTTCTCCTTCAATTATATAAATCCTACACCAGATTAGAAGACAAAATCATATCTCTGTCTACACTATGACCTGAAATGAAACAGGTTTTTTGCTATATTGACAGAAATATTTATCTCCAGGGGCCTGCATTTGCTCTTACTGAAGTTAATGCAAAAAATCTAATTGGTTTCAATGGCAGCAGGAAATGTTCTGAGGCTCCATTCATGAGCCCCTCTGAAGGAAACACAAGGAGAACATTTGTGGCCATTATCCCCTCCCTCTTTTATCATTTATCCTTTCTTTTCCTTTCACCCCACATTTCAAAATTTTAATAGTCAGACATAATTGCTGGGGCTAGAAAGAAACTGCCATGTGAGAAATGTATTTCTTGGGCACCTTTGAATTATTTTAAACTGTCACCTCTCAGAGACTGCTGGCTGGCAAGACTCCTGCTCTGTTCCACAGTGTCAAATTCTATGTTGGATATTGCCCATTTTTTGGAAAGATGTACAGAATTATACGTGTGCTTTGCATTAAAAATACAGCTAATTTTTTTATACATGAGCCTGAAGATGCAAAGTATTAGATTAACTGGGTCATATATTCATGAAGGAAACAAGGGAAGGAAAAACATGGAAAAGGCAAAAATGTTTTAGGTACAAGTGAAAAACATAAAAATATCCTGCTTCTATCTAATTTTTTTCCTATAGGGATGCTTTTCATTGTTGGTTGGGTGGGGTTTTTTTTACTATACTCGAAATAAAGCAGACATTATCAGTGAAAATTCATGAAGGAATTTAGTGAAGAAATTAAGAAGGAAAGGACAAGGCCCCATGGCCAGACAGGAATGGAAAAGCTAAGACACTATTCCTGGGATGGGCTGGGTTGGAAGAAACCTTAAACACCATCTATTCCCAAGCCCCTGCCAAGGGCAGGGACTATCCCAGGCTGCTCAGAGCCCCATCCAACCTGGCCTGGAGCACTTCCAGGTACGGGGCAGCCACAGCTCCGCTGGGCACCCTGTGCCAACGTTTCTCCACTCCCACAGTAAAGAATTTCTCCCTAATATCTCATTCCTAAACACAACGACAGAAAAGGTCAGAATTCACACTGCTCACATTAATATTGCAAACCCGCCTCTACAGAAATGGGAAACAAATTGAAATTAATTCATTGTTTGCTGGTTTCCATATCCTCAAGTCTTCTGAGCAATCAAATCTAAAACTAGTACAAGGTGACTACTCAAGTATCTTTCTAAAAGAAGCCAGCTGCAGAAGAGTTTTTCTGATTACTTTGTTCACTCAAACCAAGTGTTTCCACACTGCTAGAAAAAGTCTTTCCATAAGTAAAGCCAAGGTGCAATCTAGTCACACACACACTAATAATACACAGCTCTTTTCCCAGGCATATTATTTACATTATGGATTTATTATTGTCTTCTGTTATGTTGACACGAAATAATCTTCCATCTCCTTCTATGTTAAAAGAGTGCAAGCGTCCTTTGCTCAGTAAATAATTCAAAGACATATAAATATTTTAAGAACAATAAGCAGTATATTTTGGAGCACTGGAAGAGAACTGAAATTAGTTATTTGTAGCTGAGATCTTGATTGCAGCAACATAATTGTTTTTCAGTTTTCATTATCCCACAGTGAACCAAATTTCTCCCTCTACTTTCAGACACTGAATATTTACTTTCATCTGCAAAAGTAATTTTTATGAAAAAACACAAAAGCGTTCAAGCATGAACTTCCAATGCTTCCAAAATCTCTATGCTAAACAAAAGGAAATTTACTTATAATAATTTGTTGGTCCTGCATACAAAATTTTAAACCGTGGTATATTAATCTTTTTTCTCAAATATTGTGTTTATGGGTTAGTAGATACAAGCTCACAGAATATTTGAATGTAATTAACTTGTGAAAAAGTTTCAGTTAAAAGGAGCTTTTCTTGATCACGCTGAAATAACAAAGAGGAAAATTTCTTATTCTTTTTATATTCACATAGTAACTATAGTTGAAATGATAAATCAAACCTGACCTACAGTCAAAAGTAATAGAAATTTAGAAAGCTGAATAATGTGCAGACACAGCAAAAATTCATTTGGGAATCACTTATTGCTAGCTATTTTCCTATGATCTGAGGCTGGCCCTCAGATCTGCAATGCAGATCTCCAAAATCTGGAAGGAGACAGGCTATAAGGCCTGGCAGGAGATCTACATTAATATTGTCAATGCATTCACATGTCATCCTGTTTCCCTTAAAAGATTAGCACAGAATTTGTGTCTCCCATTCTCTTTTCAGTGTTGGATAGGCCAGCCCTAAAATGTGTAAGAAGCAAATCTTGAAACTCTATATAGTAGGGAAGTTTTAGGCACAGTTGGCTTGGTATTAATTCTAAAATATGAAGGATGAAAAGATTCAGAAGAAAAAAAATGTAAAGCAATAGATTGCTTGCAGAACAAACAGCCACCCATCTCTGAGCAGCCAACCCCTGTCACTCCCTCTCTCTGGATAAGGATATTTTGTAAGGGTGCATTTGGCTGCAGTTCTTCAACAGGCTTTGACAGCTGCAAACCTCACTGCTACAGACAATTCTTTAAACCCCCAGAAATTTACAACTTCAATTTAAATCGTGCTTCTGAAAAACAGACAGTGCAAAATCCAGAGAAAAATATCTGTTTGGTCAGATATTTTCTGTGAAGGTGATTAAAAGTGCACTTGTGGGGGTTTTTTTAGCTATTTGTGAAGATAGGTAAAAGCAAGCATGTCCCACGCTTCAGTAAATTTTAAGTGGGGACCACATTCCAACTCCATCACACAACACTGCATGACAAACACAGGGCTCAGAGAAACTTTGTCAGATGAGAAAGGAATATTTTGAGAAGAGACAACCAGGAGTATGAAAGCCAGGGATTGACCTCACCCAGTCTCTTTTACAAAGTAACACAGCCTTTTCAAAATCTTTATCCATTTAAAACAAGGAGATTTTATAAGTTTTGGGTTAAGTCCCTTTTTCTTCATCCTATTGTGCATTTCCTTAGCTTTCTCCTGAATAGGGCTTGTTATCCTTTGGTTTTTCCCCCTCTTCCTGTTTGTTTTAGAAGCCTCAGGGTTACATAAAAAACTCTTTGAAGTCCAACAGAAATTTAGTAGCTGCCCTTGTGACCTTGATAAAGATCAAGGACAGACGTGACTTAAAACTGCTAAAAGGCCGTAGCAAAAAAAATTGGAAATATCCCATTAGAAAATACAGGAGAAATAACCCCTTCAGCCCTCAGAAATATCAGAGATAAAGCAGACACATTTGCATACTCCCAAACATTTTGGGTATGTTGTCCAAAACAACAATTTGAGTACCGAAACTACCTTTTCAAACATATTTCTAATCTTTCAAGAGACAAGGTTGTAAATGTGAGTGTTTATTTAATTATCTAATGCACATTTTGTCATAGGCATTGTAGTGTGCTTTATTTTCAAGCCCAGATTAAAGTATTGGAAAATACCTAACCAGAATTCCTCCAGCTCTAGACACCCAAGGCAATACCAATATTTTCCCCTCGTACAGCAATTTTACTGAGCTTGTACCTGGAAACCTGCATGGCCAGGTGTTTTTTTCCAGATTTTGACCAAGTTTCCAACCTAAATCCCTGGCAATCTCTACCTCAGCATTTTGGGAGAGACACGATGTTCCAGAAGAGTTTAATTATGACTGGAGTGACCAGTGAGGGCCATTACATGCACCACAGTGAAGTATTTCAGAAAAGATAAATCTGGGAACTTCAAGAAATTATAACCATGGATTTTGTTTAGATTACTTTATGAGTAAAAAACATGATAACAAGACATCCTAATTGACTATATCCCATGGACTTTAAAAGTGTCAGAGCAATTTAGCCTTTAAAACACTACATAAAATATTTTATCACATCTCTGCCTCAGTAACTTTAATAAACTACACAGCCTTCAGGGACCAGGCTCCTTATAAATTAACTGCCTTCAACTTGCTGCACAAGGGTCTTTATCTGTTGTCAGCTTAATTATGTGTTTAATTTTATTTTTAACATTTTTTTAAATGACCCACACCAAGAGAAGCCTAGATTGTTTAATTAAACAAATGAATATGGTTATATCTAGCACGATCAAAGCACTAATTTGTCATACTAATGTTTTATACCTAGCTGATAGTTCCATTGTAGTGCTGATACACCAGGTTAGTTTCCAGTTTATCAGCTCACCTTTCCAGCAGTAATTTAAAGTTTAACTTTGTTCCACCGCCCTCTTACAACTAATTGGCTGTAGCTTTTCCCTGGTGTCTCAACAGAAGCCAGACTCTAATCAGTTATTAAGCAATGGTTAATGCATTATTGCTTATGCACATGTTCCAAACTCACACTGCTCCAGAAGGGCTCGGACAAGTGTCTGGGCAGCAGAACACAGCTGCACAAGTTGTTCACTCCAGCTGCAAAGGCCTCAAAGCACTCTAGCTACTTATGCTAAAGGGTAACAGAACTGGGAGAGGAGGCTTTCGGTTCTCTCTGTTCATTTGGCTGCAAGAGGGAGGAAAGGAAAGAGAACCAAAGTTTGTCAGCCCCAACCCTCAGAATACACTCACCTGTGGAGGGAGTCTTCACCTCCCTTTATGCTCCCAAAAAGTAGCGTACTTTTCACAATGAAGTATGATTAAATTAGAACAAAATCCTTGGAAACCAGGCTATTCTGCTGCTCTGTGACAACACAGAACAACAAGGTCACCATCAGACACTCAGTCTCACAGCGTGAGAAGCTCTGATAGGTGAGATTATTCTCCCTTCCCTTCCTGAGAACCTTTAGATTGGAGACCCAATTAAGGAATGAGACCCTGATCATATTCACATAACAATGGGAGTTGAAGCCAGGTCTCCCACACTTGAGAAAGGCTCTAACACTACATGACTGCATAACAGCTGTGCAGAAGGAAGGACAACAGTAGTTTTGGGGGAGGAAACAGGGGTACTCAGAACCTAAATTCAGCACAGCTTCTCAATGCAAGATTACAATGAAAGGACACATTCCCAGGGCACCGAGACAGGTACTTAGCCCTTTAAGCTGAATTTAAATTACCCATTACCCTCACTTTGCAAAGAGAAAAGAATTAAAAAGGGAGCTAATGGGATTTTGAGAAGAGACCCACAGAAGAACTTGAGTGTTTGGGATCTAGTGGGAAGGCACAGTGGTGACAGCACCCTGTCTTTCTGGAAGTCGTGTCTCTCTTTGAGGCTCTTCATATTTCCACTTTCCCCTAAGAGCAAGACTTTTTCTTCACAGAATTATTAGTGTTTCAGTTTCATGACTTTTCAGTCGATATTTTGATTTTTTTTGATGGACTGACTCCTGATCCATGCACACCAGAACTGGCAATAAGGGCAGGGCACATTTGCCTGCTTTAATATTAATATCTCTTATGTTGCCCTTTTAGGAACCTGCTTAGAAGTCATGGTCATGTAACAGAGTAAAGGGAATCAATTGTTTCACATTTACTGAAGGCCCACAACAGCCCTTCTTCCCCAGCCACGTGACAGAGCTCACAGAAGTGACAAGGCAGCAGATGTGGGAACGTGATGGGAACTAAGCATGGGCTGTTTCCCCACTAGGCTGTAGGGTCCATTGGACTCATCACTTCCCAAAAGCAGAGAAGGGGGAGTGGCTAGGGGTGACAAAGCCATCCTGTCACAGAGATGCCAACTACCACAATGGCTAATTTATACTGGGAGGTCACTTTTCTAAGTATGGATTTAAAACTCAGGTCAGCAGAAGTCAAATACATATTTTTTGAAATCTTCAGTGCCAGGATGACACCAGGCAGTAGATGGGAATGGTGCAGGGTGACACAATTTGATTGATGATGGCTCCACAGTGCATATGCAGAGCAACTTCAGAAAGTGATAGAAAGCACCTGGTAAAAGTCCATAGTGAAGGTCAAAGCTGCCAGAACCTTTATATATGTGGGAAGCTGCCAGGGAAAGAGCAATAATTTTTAGGAATGCTAAAAGAAGTAAAAAAGGCTGAAAAGTATGACTGCAAGATCTTGTGGAATTTACGGCTTGCTTGGTTAATGTGTCTGGCTGGCTGACTGATAGCTCCATTGTGGCAATAATACAATAGCAGAAAGTGAAGTTCAACTGCCCATCTTTCTAGACAAAATGTAGAACTTTCACTTTGTTCACAGTGCCCCTCAGACCAACAAGGACTGGCTTGTTTTCTCAAATGCATTGCAGATGCTCATAAGTTATTACCCAATTACTTTTTTGCCACATGCATTCAGGCAGTTAGTACATGAAATTTAAGACTCACACTTAATGGAAAACTTTCAGAAGGGTTTTAGTTAAAATGCTTCACTATATAAACCCCAGATATTTCTGTTTTCTTGGGTAAATTATCTGCAAATCCTTTGATTTTAGGAATTTCATTTGTTCCTCTGTTTTTGTATTCATCTGAAACCATTATATTTTACTCATTTTCCTCCACAGAAATCATGTCATCAATGAAGCATGTTGACTTCAAGGCAGAAACAGAGAATAAACATTTAATGTCTGCAAAATTAAAACATAAAAATATTGGTTTAACATAAGTAAAATGTGATAGCTACATGTTGCAGAGGTAAAAGCAATGAGCTGCCAATGGAGCCAAATTATCAAATGAAAGCAATAATTGATTTAAAAGGTACAGTGCTAGTTTTCCCCTAGCTGCAAAACTAGCTGAATTAAAAATATGATTGACAGCTTCTTCTTTTCAAGCTTTCTGAATCATAATTCACTAAGAATGGTTTTGAGTTGTTGAAATTATGATGAAGCTCATGATTTAAGCCAAAGCTTCCCACACTGTATATTTGGACTTAGATGTTCCTTTGACTGTTGTATGAACTCTGTCCAGATTAAAAACTCTCATATCATCACAAATTGCTCCAGTTTGTAAAATCTCAACTAAATTCCCCCAAGATTTGTCTTCTGATTTGTATCAGTCACCATGTTTTCCTCTTAGGTTCAGTTGCTGATCTGGAAAATAAGCCAGAAGGTTTTCCTCCCATACTCCTGATTTCTGTCTTCCTGGTGATGAAGCTCTGTGGAGGAAGCCTTTTGAAAGTAGAAGATCTAGACCAAAGGTATTAAAGGAAAGAAGGAAAAAGAAAAACAGACCAAGCGGCCAAGAAACTTCTTGAAGATGGGATTTGTGGCTTATCCACTCCACCGGAGATATCAGAGCTGGGCTTGCAGCCAGACACCAGAATGGCTTTGCAATTTCAGCCCCTGCACGCCCTTGTGTCAGAGGAGGGTATTCCCACACCCCACACACCCTGCCCCAGGAGCACTGTGCTGCAGCCAGCTGCAAGTGCCTCTGATCTGCCCAAATGCCATGCACAAATACAAGCTCTGCTGTTTTGCCTGTGTGCAAATCAAGGCTGTACAACATCCACACCCCTGAGTGTGTACATGGAGGAGACTGGGCTGGCCTAATAATTGCTCTGGTTTTAGAGACTGGTGTGTAGTTATATTTTTACATATAGTCCATTAGATTAAATAGTTATTCCACATCTGTCAGGTAGGGGTGAAGGGATCCTCAGCTACCGCAGCTGGTAAGAAATGGCACATTATAAATTACATTTGCTTTTATAAATCAGATTAATCAGATTCCCAGGCCAGCTCTTACAAACATCATTACTTCCGGTAATGTGGTATGTTACATGACTCACCTAACTTCTGCAAACTTCTAATTGTTGCTAAGAAATCCATTCCTTCACAGAAGTCATCAGATATTTCACTTACATTGAGAACTCTATTCTATGACAGTACCAGTTAAACATCCATTTATTTTTTTCTATGTCTTTCTCATTTGCTGAAAGCCTGGGCAACAGTACACCTTAGGTTAATCCTAACATTTTAATTAGTTCCAAGCTGACAGCTATTTGTACTTCCAGTAATAAATTTTAAAGTCACTGAAAAGTAGATTAGTGTGTAATTTAGGAAAGCTTGCTCATGTGTTTCACTTCTCTGTGAAAGAGACACGCTTATGAGATTAAGCTCTAGCCTGGCAGAGACCCTGTTTTTCCTAGCACATATTTGCTTCTGATGTCATAAATTATGTTTAAATCCTGACTTAGCCAGCACGTTGGTGGCAAGTAGTTCACAGAAGGCAGCTCGTTTGCAGGTAGAATACTCAGGGAAGTGGTCCCATTCTTGGAGATACTGCCTGGTTCATGAACTAGTTTGACCTTCCACAGCTCTTACTGCTCTACACGTGCTGGTCCAGTACAGCTGCCCATGGAGGTCACTGCATTTGCAAGCAAATTAAGTTGGCTTTGCCATCATTCACACCTCTGGATGGTCTCTCTCTCTCTTCATAAACATTTCTGGAAGACCTATACTTCCAGTGGTTCATCTCAGATTACTGTATGTCATTTATGGCAGAAAGAAAACTGCTGTGCTCAAAAGTAAGGTCTTATTGGAAGGCTTGTGTGTTGTTTTATTTATTTGTGAGGAAACTGGTTCTTCAAGTAGAGAAAGTGACCCTGAGGGTTTGACAGGGTCAGGTCAGACTTAGCCAGTGACATAAAATTATGCACCAGTCATCATTCTTCAATATATACTTCAGGGAATGCAAGAGAAATGAAAACCTGTTCTAGAATATACAAATCTTCTTTCTTTGCAACTCTAGACACTACCCAAATACATCTGATTTTCAAATGTCTTACAATATTGTAAGGTTGTAATATTGAATTTTACAAATTCATTCACTGCTGTACCACCAGATTTGAACCTTCCTTGTGCTTCAACAAATAAAATAGGAATGTGCTTTCTGTTACAGATGCTGGAAATGACTAGATAATGCATTTCACAACCATGCCAATGGTTATTTTCTTTCACTCATCATCTTTTGTTCGCTGCCAGTTATTTCAGTTGGCAGATGTGGTTTCACAATCCTCTATAATTGTATCTGCTAACATTGCATAGCTGAAAGTTCCTCCCAAGAGCCTCTTTAGGTATTTCTTATGTCCACTGCAGGTCTGTTTGCCATCAGTTATTTCCTTGCAGAATAATTTCTTCAGTAAACGCCTCTTACCCAACTGTGGAGGGCATTCTCCTTGTCCAACTGTGATAGGAAATGGTTCCACACATTCCCCTTTCAGTTTCTGGCTAGCCCAGCACAAAAATAAAGCAACTGTGCTCCTCAGTAGGAGCTCAGCCAACCCCACTGCAAGTGTTCCTGTATTTCCTCTTTTTATATTATTTGTTCACATTCCTGCAGGGGATGACTAGAGAGGCACCTACCAGAGGGTTTTCCCAGCAAAAGGAGCAGAATTATGTAGGATATCCTAGGTATGATCTGTTTAGCGGTCAGTAAATGTAGACCACAATACAAACTGATTTAAAGTGTGAATAAATTCTCCAGGTATTTTAACAGTAGGCATAAACAAGTGACACATAATTGATATTAGAACAGATACAGTAATTAACTCAATATAACTTTCACATTTAGACTCTTCCCCCTGCCATCCCAATCTTATAAAGAATCAAACACCATCTAATCAACACTTAATGTTTACCCCACCGCTTTTTAATTCCCTTCAGGCAGTCATATTAATAACAAAAAGTTCAGTTTCTGTTCTAGAAATATTTTGAAACCCTATGCATACATACACACAGAAAGTGAGAGTAAATAGTTGCTGTAAACATAATGAAAAACTGCTGAAATTTAGACTTTGCTAAAAACTAATTTGATTTCTCAGTTATCTTAGAATCATCACAAACACTAATCTACAGCTGGTAGTCTCAACTGTTCCTTCACTTGTAGTGATTAAAGATGGGTATAAAAGTCTAAAACAAATGTGAAAATTAAAATTGAAATTTCAAAAATACACTGCTGAAAATAGGACAAGAATTTTTTTCCTTCCTTAATTATATCTGAATTACAGCTTATTTCTTACATCATAAAATGGTTTATGTTGGAAAAGACCTTAAAGATCATCTAGTTCCAAACCCCCTGCCATGGGCAGTGACACCTTGCACTAAATCAGGTTGCTCAGAGCCTGCCCTCTAAAGAATTTCTTCCTACTATCCAGTCTAAACCTACCATCTGTCAGTTTAAAGCCATTAAAAACAACAACAACAAAAAACCAAACACAAACAAACAAAACCAAAAAAAACCCAAAAATCTCACAAAACCCAAAACAACAAAAAATCAAAAAAAAATCCCCAATCCAAAAACAAACAAACAAACAAAACACACACACACACACAAAAACACCCCAACCAACTAAAAAAAATCCAAACAACAGCAACAAAAAAAAGCCACAAACCTAAAAAACCCCAACGCCAATCAAACCAAAAAAAGGAAAACCACCTGCAGAGATTCTGCCCCGGATGAATGACAATAACTAGACCAGAGAAAGAGATTTTTATAATTTTAAAGGTATTTAAACCTTTCCTTAAGGAGTTTTAAATATACTCTGCTGGTTTTGACTGTGACAGAATAGGTTTTTTCATAGCAGCCAGTATGAGCTATATTTTGGGTTTTGCTGAAGACAGTTTTGATAGCACAGGTATGTTGTAGTTATTGCCAGGCAGTGCTTACACAGAAACATCAACTAACAACAAACCATTCCTTTGATTTATACCCTTTCTCCGAGAGAAAAAAATTTACATCATAATACAACTAGTTGCCCACCCTGGGGGAGCAGCTGTGCTGAGCCCTCCACAGCACATAATATTGGCATGTCTCCTGTCAAGCAATGGGAAGAATAGCTGGGGTGCAATCTCACAGCTTCCAGCCTGGGAAGCACAGATATGCCCTGACATTTGGAAAAGCTATCCAGCAGTGATGCTACAACAGAGACGAGCAACATAACCCACTTCTCAATCCTCTAGTCAATTGGAGCTGTCAAGTGGCACCTTGTACTTGGCTAATGTGAAACGCTCAAGAATGTCCAACAGTTGGGTGCTGTCAAGTATTTTGCTGAAATCTACAGTCCTTAAAAGAAAGAAAGTCTAATAGGATATGTATGTAAATCATGCAAAGTAGTACTAAGGATGTGACAAATCATAGGATAGGAATAGCTTCAAAGCCCAGCAGCATGTGCCAATCTGTGCCCTGATTACTGATTAACATTCAGAAACATTTCAGAGAGAAGCCAGACTCAAGACAGGATTGGAAGTGATATATGTTATGTGAGAGGTACATTCATTTTCATAAGTGACTCTTCAGAGACTTTTGATAATTCTCAGAGGGACCTCCCTCTAATGATTTAACAAAGTGATCAAGGATCAAGGCACCTAGAATTCATGAACAGCATGACACTGCCTCCCTTTCATGTCTGACATCCTAAGGACAAAGAAACTATGAAAGGTTCACAGCTGTAACAAAAGTGAGAATTGTTAAAATACAGCACTGTAGTGGCAGTGATGGCAGTTCCAAAGGAATTAGTCTGCACTCAGCAAAACTTTCCAACAAACAAATTATTCCTGAAAAATTTCCCTCTAACCTATTTCAGTATAAATCAATGATACATTTTCACATATGTCCCATACTCTTCTACTATGACTCCACAAATGTAGCAGCATATTAGGTGGGCTATCCTTAGGTTGGTAGGGCAGCTTTTACATCAAGTCTTTGTGATTTGCCTTGCCTGTAGGCCCACCCAGCTATTCTCCAGGGCACATTCATACCCAGCATAAACTGATGCAGTGCTGTGACAAAGACAAGAGAGTGCTCTATTTTGCCATCTTTCATACCCCAGGATGCTGTAAGAGAGGAGTAACATGCTTTACCAGGCATGGTTTACTGTGAAGATCCTGTACATTTTTGCTAGAACATTTCCAACTACTAAAGAACTCTCTGTATATTCATAAACAGCAATGTAAACAAAGCAGGGACCGGTACACACAAAATGAGACAAAACAGGACAAGAAGTCACTGAGGAAATAACACTAGTACTGTCCCAGCTCCTTGTGGGGAAGCAGAGACACAGAAAGGAGCAAATAAAGCACACAGGGATGCTAAAGTCCATATGTTACCTTGAGAAAAAAATCCTCCTGGTGATGGGCATCTGGGGCCAGCAGATGCCAGGTTTGCCTAATGAGGGGCCACAGCAGCTCCCAGCTCTGTATCAGGATGAAGGGCAGTGCAGAGAGACTCATTCCCCACCACAGCCCACAGCAGCAAAAGGCAGATCTACACACCACTGCTGCTGCCACAGCAAATAACAACACTACGATCACAGTCACTTTAAAAGAGTGAAAGGGAAGTAATTTTAAAAAGCTGAAATACCAGGCAGGTGTTTACCACTCCCATACACTGCAATCTAGATTTGATAGCATTGCAATATTTGAATGTGATAATTAAACACAAATTTTTCTGTCGCATATGAAATTGACTCCTAGGCTCTTTTTGCCACACCCTTGTTACTTAGCAGTTACTAAAATAAAGTTCACTGACTTCAGTATGAATTTTGCCCAAGTTCTGTTTCAACTCCTTTTGTCCTGCTCTTGAAGGGAGTTTTGCTCATTTGCTGATTAAATTGCTTTGGTTGCTGAGAATCCAGGAATGTCTCAACAAGTCTGGATACAGACATTCCTGAGAAACAGGAATTCTGGGAAGTCTTATTCTGTTAATTGATCCATTTCTGTGGGTGCAGATAAATATGCACTGAGCAGTATATAATTTGTTTGCAAAATAGGTAAACATAGCTTAAGCTATCTCAGCTGAAGTCTGTGGAAATCACTGAGTGACCTCTATTAGAGGGCCTTAGGATTTTACACTGCAGCTGTAAGATCCAAGGGGCAATTACTAAGGAAGGAAACCAATAAATTACATGAACTGAAATGCGTGTGGTCTGTCTGCTGCTATAGATACTTTCTAAAATAGTATTTTAAATATTGCCTTAAGGAAACACTGACCAGTTCAATATATTTCATACAACTCTAGGAAGAAAGTTCCAGGCCAAACACCAAATATTTTTTGAAGTAAATAATTAAATAAATAAAAAACCCCTTCTTAACATTGCTAAACATTGAGCGTGGAAATGCGGTTCAGGTAAGCATTACAAAATTTGACCCTGAATCAGTATTTATAAAATATATATTTACATAAATATAAATTCTTTAAAACAAAGATGAGACACTTGTGAACAGATGAAGAGTCTAGTCTTCAATATTTTATTCATGTTTTAATAATTCTGCTATTTGTATTCTCTCCTCTCTAAGTGAAGGTTATACCTGGACTTGTCATCAACATAGGTAAGAAGCACCTCAAACTATTTACATCCAGGCTTGCACTTTCTCAGAAGTTTTTGGCACTTGAATGTAATGATTTTTTTTAAAGGTCCTCATTGTCCAGGAGACAAGATGGGATTCCAACCAATTCTTTTCTGCTTTGATCCTTTGCAGACCTTGCAACATTTCTAAACACAGAGTTTCTAACTTTTCCCAGTGGATAAAATCCAAGTCTTTGTGAAAACAGTGAAACAAATCCTCCTTGTCCCTAGCAACCTTTGGAAAAAGACCTGTTACCATGTTGACTGCAGGTATACTTAGGAGTGGGTCTTCATTTTCTTTTCATTTTACTCCATCGTTATCTTTTCTCACAAATTAATAGCAGTGGCTTGTGAAATTTAAAGATCTGGTAGAAATGTTCTACTTGGAAAACGTCGTAAAAATAGGTGTATCTTTAATGTTTGCCAACTGCCTACTAGATAATAAACAAACTCATAATGCCAAACACTGCAAGCAATTTTCAGTGAAAATTCCTTTAGCAACCCCTGTCTAAAATTTGATTACTGTATTTGGTACATTGATTTAGCAATGAAAGTAACAACAATACCATAATTCTAAACTTCCTTGCAGGAGTGTTGTAGAGATACACTTAAGTTCATGTTTGTGTAGCTTTCCCTGTCTGCTTTAAATTATGAAATGCATTATTTAAGGAGAGTGATAACAGCTTTAATTGCAAATAAAAACAGGGTGTATCTTTGAAAAGCGCCCCTGTGAGATGTTACAGCTAAACCCAGTACTACAGGAGCAGCACATAAAACCAGATAGATTATAGAAAAAAAGCCCAGTGACAGTTTTCATGGTCTGTTCACCCGATATTGCATTTCTGAAGAAAGCATTCTTAGTTAAATTTGCTCAGTGAGCAACAGAAACACTGTTATTTATGTGTGCTTAGAAGCTCCTATTACAGACTAAGGCCTCACTGTGCAAGGTGCAGTACAAATATAACAGAAACTTGCCCAGCTGGAAAGGATGCATGATGTGAATATTATAAATATGTTCTGTTTACAGTTGTACTGCAGCTTTTATCTTTCAGTTCAGACACTTCCTGTCCATCACCAGCTGCTTCTGATGTCCCACTGAATTCCCAAGCACTACCATGACATCTCACACTGGGTTTGATCTCACTAATGCCACGCTTGTTCTGAAAACAGAGTAGGAAGGGTTGTCTGCTATTTAGCGCTGATAAAAATCCATAAACTTTGCAAACATTGTGTTTTCTTCCCTAACTTCCAGTTATTGTAGAGCACACACTCCCAAGACATTCAGTGTTTGGACAGCACTCTCAGACACGTGATGAGGTTCTCGGGGCTGACGTGTGCAGGGCCAGGAGATGGACTTCAGTGATCCTTGTGGGTTCTTTCCAGCTCAGGATATTCTACGATTCCATGAAAAATGTAAGAATAGTTGACATATTTTGCACTAGATTTAAGGTTGGGTTTCACTGCTGCACAAGCTAGCTGATTTTAGTTTTAATGATATTAAAAAAGTGGTAACGCTATCAACAATGGGAGTAGACTATTTGTTATGCAGATACCACTGCCTGATAGAGAACCTACTTTACTCTCAGTTCATTTCTTTTGTTTGTGATATGCAAAAATTGAAGACAAAGTTTTACCTTGATAAATGACTGTTTCTTTTTCTGAAAGCCTTAAACTGAAACTTCCAGATTGTCTGATGAAGTATGCAATGCTCTCAATGCACCTCCCAGCTAGTGGGACTGGTGACTTTGCCTTCAGTTTTAGCTGTCTCTCACTCATAAAGCACAAAGATATGATTAGTATATCACTCAGCACTCAATGGTATGTTCTTTATGTTCATGTAATTTATCTCCAATTTGTCAAAGCTCCTGTCAAGTTGCCTACCGCTACATGGTGCCTTATTCTAGGTCTGTCCATTGACATGAAAGTCTTGAAACCAGGCAGATGGTTTTGTGAAGCAAAGACTGTTTTGCCTCAAGCAAGAAGCTTGTAGATTAAAAGAAAGGTTAATTCAAAAATAATTCAAGGTAAAGATAAAAATTTGACAGATGTGCGCGGTGCTTTTGCCAATCCCCCTTTCCGTGGTGTCACTGCAGTATTTATATATTCTATGTGGAAATGTACAAAATTTATCATGAGAGGGAGGATCTGAAGTTAATTCCTAATCGGCAAAGAGTATCCTGGCAACATTGCTGGTCTAAATTCCCTTAGCCCACAGGCCACAAGTAACCCCCGCAGCTCTGTGCTTTCCAAGTCCTCTGAGCAGATACTGTCAAGACTTTGTGGTATAGATTATCTGGTTTGGCAGTATCACATTCCGCTCATGTGGAATGTCAGTGTAGGCTTGTGAAATGATCTTTAAAAAGCAAATTAATTTTTAGAAAAATGCTATCTACCAAAGGAATGCAATCAAGATGTCACATGGGGAATTGCGATGCCTCCTGGTTTCAGAAGGGTGGTGAACAGAAGAACAATCTCCATTGTATCTGTTGCTTATGTGTCAAGTTCTACATATATAATTAAAAGAAAACCCCAAACTAGTAAGATGTCTTGTGCCTGCCTATTTTTGGAGGAAAAAGAAGTAGGTAATATTCTTACAGAGTAACAAATAAAAATATTATTTCAAATTTGCCCACCAAATCTGTCCCACTCATGTCCCACTTTACAAACATTTATGACTTAAAAGCAGGCCTTAAACCAGGGCTCCTTTTACTAAAATAGACACTAAATGAATGGTTGCAATGAGAAGTTATGAATGAACTTTACAGAGTTTACATGTTTGGCTTAAATAATTATCCACATCTGGCAGTTAATACAGCACCATCATAAAAAGATTTTACTTTGAAGCAAGATGAACATCTTTGAAATAACTGGATCTTGGATGTTAAAAAAAAAGATTCCTCTAGTTCAGGCTGCAAAATGTCTTAGAAATGTCTTCGACACAGCCTTTTCCATGTCATTCTGGCATTATTTTAGAAGTGTTTTATATGTCTATAGTTCTATTTTAGAATTGTCTCAAATAAGCCAAACAACACTTAACAAAACAAGATAATTTGTGACATATGTTCTTTGTGACTGTGTCTCAGATTTAACTACAACAATTTTGACACAGCTAAACCAAAGTTTTTTGATAAGGATTTCTCCACATTCACATCTCAGGTTTCCCTCTGTTCTGTCTCAGGACAAGGAGATGACCTGTACAACATTTCACCACCAGCAGCTGAAGCCCAGGATGTGGGCAGGGCTCCCCCAGCTCAGCAGTGCCCACCTGATTTATCCACTGTCTACGCATCACAGCAGTTGGTGTATAAAAATTGCAGTAGAGATAAAACTGGCACCCAGCCCTGCCAGGGAGCACAGAGCAGGGGTAAAGGACAGGCAGAAAAATTCCTTTGGATTTGGCTCAAGCCACTTAGCTCTGAGATCTTAAACCAAACCTCAAGCACAGCTATTAAAAAGAGACACACCCCAAATAGCCTAAACTTTGTGTTCAGAAGTGATGGATTTTCCTGGAGCCTCAGGGCCTTAGCTATGCAAGCCACATTTTGCCATGCTGAAACAAGAACTAAATACCTTTGCAAATCACAGCCTCAGAACTGAAAAGGACAAAACCCGTGAGATCTATAAGCTTCCATCCTTTTCTTTTTAAACCTTCCTTTCTGACCACTAAAACTACTCTCATCTTACCACAATATGTTAGTTCCTCCGCTTGTGTCAGTTTCATTTGTTTCACTGTCATACAACTGCTAGGTGACTTCCCCAGCCCAGATTTAGGGACTAGATCCTTCCATCCTGTGCCAGAAGATTTTTGAACTCCATTATCTGCAGAGGTTGTTTCTGCAGTCAGGCATAGCTAATGGTAGCTATTCTGAAACAGACAACATCTGTTTCAGTACTTTTAACTCAATTTTAACAGCCACTCCATGTCCACCATTCTTGTTTTCTCCTGCTGTCATTTTGTAGGATATTTTCTCAATTTTGCTTTTGCAAACATTATTCTGATTGAGACTAGATAAGTGAACAAATGCAATTGGCAGTGCCACAAAGCAGCAATGTTTCATCCAGCCTACAGAGGTTAATACTCAGGCTTTAATGGAACACAACTGCGACTTCTGTAGCTTTAAGAAAGCCGTCCATGCTAACCTTAGTTTTTCCTTTCAGTATGACTTCTAATTTGATCAAACCCTGTAAGTATCTAGTGTGAAACAGATGGTGTGTGTTTGGGAAAGTTTAAAAAGGGAGCATAATATACTCCCTTTGGCGGGCGACTGTGAAATGCATCTGTTCTCTCTGCAGCGAGGCTCCTCTCCCTACTGCAGGCAGGCGCTGCGAAAGCCTCCCCACGCCGCGCTCGCTCTGCGCCGGCTGAATCACTCTGTTCCCGTTCTGCTCGGGGCCCGGCTCCCTTTGGAACTGAATGCTAATCAAGGCAGTATTTTTTATTTATTTTTTTTCTTTTTTTATAAAGGACAAACATTAACCAAATGAGGGCTCTGAGAGCGCCCTTTCATTTGTGGCCTGTGGGTTGAGGTTTGGGAATGCTCAAGACGCTCTGTGTGAAAAGCACTGCTGAGAACTGCCGTGGGTTTTAGATGAGGGGTGAGCAGCCCCTGGCCCACAAGGCCGTGTCAGACACTGAGCAGCAGCAGGGAGATGCAGCATATTGGGGTTAACAGTGCCCACCTTGTGACTGCCACCAAAACCTGAGTTCAGCACGAGCAAGGCGCTCAACAGATGCCGACCATCGGACTGAGGGGCAGCCCCACGCCTGGTGCCTCCTGGCACACTTCACTTTCTCATGGCAGAGAAAAGAAAAGCAATACAGGTGGGCATCCCTCCATGTAAAAATGGGAAATCTGCATTAAAATGGCCACAAAATTATTTCTGAGCTCAGAAAGGCAAAGCCCATCAATTTCTTCCAGATCAGGTGACTCAGTGAGTTAAATCAACATTCATACTGACATTGACTTGGTTTCCTATGTATCATCCATCAGAGATATGGTTTTAAAATTAACTCCACACACATAGCACCAGTCCAATATTAAATCAGAACCTGGCTTAAGCTGTCAGCAAAAATATTTTTGGGGTCTAGTCATGAAGATGGGGATGCGCATACCACGTAAGCTTTAAGGAAATTACTAACCAAGAGCATCAAGATCTCATCAATAATCACCTTTGCATTAAAACACTGATGAGTCATGAGCAATACTCTGTGATTATCCAGACTGCACAGACGCTGGCTTTAAAGAGAAACTGGAGCTGTGATTCCAGCTTCACTACTAGAGAAACAACACAGAAAGGAGCCTGAGCCAGACACTAACAAAAAAAGCTGAAGTACTCTGTATCCAGAATGCTGCTCCTTCTATGCAACCTCTCTCCAATTTCTTTTTTCTTTTCCAGTGATTATACACCACTATTATGTGAAGAAATCACTTGAATCCCCAATTCACCTATGTTATTTCCAGTATTTTGGGGCTTATTTTTATTAACAATTGCCCACTGGCCTAACAGATTTACACATCTATTTATAAGCAAAGCAACTTCAGGTACTGATCCTGGAAAATCTTAATTGTTTTAGGCATTTCAGTATAATACTTTAAAAATCAAATCACTGCAATGCTCTTTGAGATCACAAATATATTATTGTATTTCTGAATTCTGCTAGTTCTAGTAATATATTTTGATTTCTGACATTTCAAGTTAGTTTGTTTCATCTGTTAAATTTAAACCAAAGGTAGAGAAAGCAAAAGCTAAATCTCAGCAGCACTTCAGGGTAGTAATAATCTTGTGAAATGACCTCTTGGTTCCTGTATTCCCACAACACCATTTTCCAAAAGTCACTTTTTAGGTAATATAAAAATTTAATTAAAGTTAATGAATTGCTCTGGGACTGCCAGATTAATACAGAAAATACAGTCGATGAAAAAGTGTTTTTGATACTGAAGAATTCAGAAACATTAACAGGGAAAAGCACCATTATAAAAATTCAAGGCAAGTATGAGGCATTTCTTTAGATAAAACAAATTTTATTTTCCTCTTCAATTTTCAGAATAAAAGGTTGGCCATGGGATGGACAGCTGCTACTCAGATATATAACATACAAACAAACTTTGTAGGAAGTAGTTGCCTGTTCTACATCGATTGTTTCATTAATCTGAATGATTTAGCACTTTATATTATCACTTTTTAAAAACATAAAGAAATTAAAAAGTAATAGGGCATTCTGGAAAATGGAATTCCTCACTGCATACTCTAAACCCCAGTCTCACTTGTTATAAATACTTAAACACAAAAAAATAAACGTTATTATTTAAAGGCAAATAAAGCTACGCTTCTCTCTCAAACTGGAAAGTCCCAAAGGCTTTATATTCTAAAGTCTTTCCTCTAAAAGATTTTTCCAATTTATTTTCAAAATAGAAAGCAGCAGGACAAAGGACTAAAGGGTCCCCATGGAATGGAAGTGTAGGAATGATCTTCCCTTTCCTTCTACTCAGATTTGTTTAACCACAAAATTCTAACACATTCGGCCGTGACTGGGAGGAATCAACTCAGCTCACTTAACGATCTTGCTGTCCGTGACCTTGTGGTCAGTACAAAATTAAACAAAATGAATTCAATACTTTTGGCTAACTACATTCCAGTACAAGAATTCCAGAACCTCATCAAGCTAGAATGTACAATCAAACGCACAAACCATGGACAGCTCAGCTGATCCTTCAGCCATCTGCACTAGCACTGGGACAACTGCTCACCTCTGGCAGCAAAGGAAGCCACAGAGCCACAGGGAGGCCCAGGGCTCTCCACTTGCAGCTGGGGATGTTTCACCTGGGCAAGGTCCCAGGAGGGAGAAAAACCTGCAGCACAGCCTTAGATGGCTGCCCCTCTCCTCTCACAGGGCTGGGCACCGGGCGAAGCCTGCCCTGCTCAGCTGGCAGAGCTCTGTTTTTCAGGGATGAGAGGGCTGAGAGATGTTCACATCATCAGCACTTGCAGCAGGGCTTGTGCTGATCAGGAACCAGGGGAAGCAAACCAGAACTGCCTGTTTTCCAGTTAAGCACCATATGCAACCCTGATGATGAAGATCTAGGTAACAAAAAGATCACTGATCAGATCCATAGTTTAAAATGAGTTTTGCATAGAGTGACACACATGTAAACATTAGTTTTCTGACAAATACCGTGACTGTGATAGCACTGACATTTTGTTAGAGCTATTTTCAAACATTTATTGTTTGCTCACCACAAAAGAATACTGGTGAGCTTGTGAGTGTGTGAAACATCTGGGGAAATGCTGCATCTCCAGTCAGAGCCAGCAGAGTAGAACAGCAGGCACACTTATTTACAGGTTCAGACGTTTATCAATAACTCTCAGTTATGTGACTGATGCTCAGTGTTACTCAGGCATGAGGCTAACAAACCCCTTAATAGACTAGGATTAAAAGTCAAATGCTGAAGGAATATATTTGTGGCTGCAGTTTTACTAGTAACAGAACAAATTCTATCATTTGTAAAGTCTTTGGCATAGTGATTTTCTCAAACCACAATACACAGACACAAGCTGAATATAATTTGGCTTTAATTATAGCTGTAATAGTAAGCACTATATGAAATTTATTAATCTCTGCCATAGTTCTATAAGTTAGAAAGGTAAACTTTACTTTTGAAAGGATGAATCAACTGTAGAATAAAAAAGCAAATTTAAAATGTAAAATCTTCATTTTGCATATACTAGCAGCATCCAAAAAAAAAAAATTGGGGAACCAGAAATAACCAAGCACAAAACCCATCACATTTAAAAATGTAAAACCATCAACAGCACAAGCTAAACCTTTAAACATGATAGATAATTACATAGCATTTGAACGCTGATTATTAATTTGGATTCTGTACTATGCTTGTAGCTAAAAATTACTCTGGCATTAAAACCAGAGCTAAACCCAGGCAAATAGTGTGTTATTTTTACAGAATATCTGTGTTTGATTACAATACCAGAGAGAGAAGGAAATACAGACAGAATGACCATGCCCACACCTCTGACACAATAACAAACAAGTGTCCAATAGTTTCTCCAGTGCTTTTGATGTTCAGGTGCCAGAATCCATGATGCTCCTGAAGGAAACCTGCTCCCAAGCTCTGCAGTTGGGGAGCTCAAGCACAGGCACAGCCAGAACAAGATAGCAAATGCTGTCTCTGCCCACAGAACAACTGAGGCTGTCAGGAACCTTTCTTGTGACAAGATCGCAAAACGTTTTTCCTGGATAATTCTTATTCTACTGTGAAAGACCCATACAAGCAAAAAAAAAAAAAAAAAAAAAATTCCACCTGTTGATTAAGCTGTTCATCCAGAAGACAGGGGTAAGAATTCAGGAGTAAGAATTTCTACTCTCCTGTCTTGGGCATAGACTAGAAATAGCTTTTGACTCATTACGTTTCTAATGACTAAATGTGACACATAATTTATGCCATTTCACAACTGTCTGAAAATATGAGGTAGAATTATTTCTCCTGTTATTGGACAGCTGTTTCAAAACCTCTCTCCTCCAGTATTCAGAAATCTTCTTCTAATTTCCAGTCTAAATTTATTTATTGACAGTGTTACCCATGTGGTTTTAGTTTAATGCCAACTCTTGGATATCAGTCTTAAATTATATTACTAGGGTAAATTTTACCCTTTCTCTGACTTCACTTTACTGGAATAAACAAAAGAGCTCTCCTGTATGATTGCTCTTTCCTTCCCTGACCTGTGCCAAGGGTAGTCACCTTTTATGAAAATAGATGGTATAAAACATACACAGTACTCTAGAGAGCATCCTTTGGCCTTAATAAATACATAGCTTACCCCAGCTCAGCCCAGAGAATGACTTTTTGAGCACTCAGAATAGAAAGACAAGGCACACATGCACAAATTTATGTTCTTTGTATGAGTAATTCCAAGCCATCAGTCCTCCTTTTTCACTGGATACAGTATATAATAGTTCCATAAAATGAGACAGTCATCTGATCCACAAAAGCCACACTAAGAAGTGTATAGGTGTAGATAATAAGTCTTTTTATTTGCATGAAGTAAAAACTGGGCCTATGTTATTTCATTCCTCCTATCCTGGCCCCAGTACCAATTTATAGGATGGCTGTCTAATCATCTAAGAAAGCTGAAGTGGGAGGCATTAAAAATATATTTTAACTAGATCTTGAATGACCAAAAATATAAATTGGCCTGAGCTTGACTTTCAACAGACAGAAGGGAATCCAGTTAATGCTGGATCAACAGTGAAATATATTTAGAAATGCAATAGAAAATGCCCCAGTAGATCAAGGACCTTTAGAATCTCCTCACTTTCTTTCCTATACATGCACAGAAGTATCCTGCACACTTTCTATTTTTTGTTTTTTGCATTAAGTCTGCCTTTATAATACATCCTGCCTATTTTTTATATGTTGGAGATGAGTCATGTCACACTCTAGTCACCACTAAAATCCTACTTCTTGTACCTACGTGGGTATCAACATATGCTTGGGTTATTAGAGATTTCAAGCAGAAATTTAAAAAATTCCATAAGATACTCTACTCTAACTGGTCAGATAATCAATTCTGAAATATACTGAAAGCATCAATTATTTAAAAGAGTTAATGAAGACAGTTCTGCTTATGCTTTCCCTTGTGAAAGTAAGAAAACTGTGGTCTGAAAATCTCCTGTCTCATCACAGGGCTCCTACATGTTCTGTTTCCAGAGACTTTTTGCTGTTTGAAATTAATTCTAATTTTAGGGAGACACTGAAACTCAAGATAAGATAAAATGCTAAGAACCATGCATACCTTCTTTTTCAGTCCTTTTAAGTGCATATGTTATTGCCCACACACATCTAGCATATAATTGTTGGCAGTGATGTTTTTTGGCTAGCACATCCTTTGGTGGTTGAAGGTTTCTGTATTGCTAAAATGAAATGGTATGACTGCCTCAGAGCGAGACAGATAGGGGGGTGGGAAAAGTTCATATTGACATACTGCACTTTCCCAATTAAGTTAAATATCACCACACTCAGAAAATGCTCTGCTGAGAGATTTGGTCTCTACCTTTGCTGCAAGATTGTGGCAGTTTGTTGGCATTTAGCAGTTAATTTTGCCAAACTGCAGACAAGAATAAGGGACAAAAATTACTCCATTATATTTCTGACTGTCTGGCAGACTTACATTTGACCGAGGGCAAATCTCTCAGATGAATATTTTTAAAGCTAGAGTGGCTCATCCAAATTATCTCTTTTCAGCTGCTGGGGATGCTTGGTATCCTCTGGTAATCAGAGGGCAGCAATTGCATATTGGGCACCTGAAAGAGCAAAAGCTAGAGGCTACATAGGAGCCACTTTTGTTTCTCATCATTTACAGGCTTAGGATCCCTTGATAAGACAAAGGATAGATAAAACTTGGACAGTGTCTGCAAATTTCACATCGTCCTGCCAATTCGCCTGAAGCCTTATCTGGAAAGACTGCTTTAAGATGTCAGAGGGAAGTTCAACCTCATGCTCACAGAAGCTGCCAAAAAGAATGTAATTGTGACAGGTTTTGTTTTTTGTTGTTGTTTTTTTTGAATGTGAATACCATCAGTTCCTTTCACACAGACTCCCAAACAACCATCAGATGATAATGAATTTCTGTCAATACAGACCCGAGCCAAATTTGAACTGGCAAGCTACAAATGAAAGGCTCTCTATCTGTTACCTATCACCTGGGCTATCCATTCCTTCCTGCTCACACTTATTCCTAATTTACAAATAAACTGTCATTCAAAGTCAAAGACTAAAATTAGTTGGGGAAAATAAAGAAACACTGTTTAAATACACACTTCACACCCAGATTTTACAGTAGCAGCAAACAGTGAAGCCATGAAGTGGTGAGGAAATACACAGGGTGCACTATTGCTGCAGCTACAAGTGCTTTCTCTGATGTGTTAAGCACAATTCAATACTCAGCCAGGACTTCTCATTTTTGGCCCAGCCTCACCCACTGTCACTGAAGGAGGACATGGAAGAAGAGCTTATACTTATTTTACATAAAGATGTTTCCCAGATGAGAAATCCTGAAGAGGAAAGCTCTGAGTCCCCATATTTCAAGTATGCAACAGCCAAGATCCTTCACTGCACTGGTCATGAAAATGGTAGTAAAAACTCAACTGATTCCAGAACCAGATCTAGCAGCAAACACTTTGATACCTGCTGTGGTCTCAGCCTTCCCATGTATGGAGTTCATCAGATCTACGAATGGGAGATGACACAATGCCACTTACAACAGGAGGAAATGAGACCGAGACTGATGGGTTAACTTGTTACATCTTGATCAAGTGGACTGGATCCTTCTAGAGGCTGCTGATATTTTTGTAATTTGTTCTGACATTCAGAGTACTTCTACATAGTCCCCACCAGGAAAGAACTGAAATTTAATTGCTCACTGATTTAGCAAAACACTTCCCATTTCACAGCTAGACTGTATACGCTGTATTTTAAAACAGGATCATCTATTAAGTGAATCAGTTTGCAATGCACACGAAATGTCTGGGGGTTTGTTTTGTGCAGCAATGAGGAAATGGCTGAGAATGAAAGACCAAGAAAAAGGATGGATATGGGAATCGACCTAGGGCTGAGAGAGACATCTCAACACCCAATGAATGGAAGAAATACCTATCCAAGACCAACCACAAAGTAGGTTCACAGATAAATGCTACTGAAACAATGAACATGCAAAAAAAAAATCTTTTGAAGGCATCTAGGCATGGCTTTCTAAACAGCAAAGTCACTCCATTAGCAGACTTGTGTTCAAACTCCCAATGCTCTTCCACATGAAACTCAAGTCTTTCACAACGCCATAAAACCTGGTATCATCACAGCCCAACTGAAATCTTTGTTCCAGGAGACTGAATGAAATGAAGGAATAAAACAAATTTAAAATACGTGTGGATTGAATGGCCTTTAGAAATGTAAGGAAAATTCTTTGTCTACATGGGGAAGCCATATGCATCAATTCTGGAGACCAAGAAGTCTGCAGAAAGAAACCCCGGTGTTTGTTTACCTCATGTACCTGTGGTTTTGGCTCCTAGCAGAGAGCTTCCAAACACTCCTAACAGAACAGAGCCCACGCTGTTTAATTTAAATTGAAAGATTTCTTAACCTGAACTCCCTTGACTTTATCATGAGGATTTCTTCCTGCTGGGTCACTCAATCTCTGCCTCCAGTGGAGCAGGAGCATGGTTAAAATTGACCCTTTTGCTATAACCTCCTACCTGCAGCACTGAATCTGATGAAACAACCCTGGGTGTAGGTGGGGTTCTGAGAACCTGAACCCAGTGACAGCAATCCACTGTGGTACACACAGCTCATGAGACAAAGTTGAACAAATAAATGAATTAAAATGTTTCAAGTACTGAGAAAGCTGACAAAAATTAAATAAAATTAAATTAACTAACCTCAACCTACATAGAAAAAAGGGACCAATTAATAATTTGTTTAATAATTAAACCAAATGTCAGATAAATGTCTCCAGTTTGGTAGCAGTGGCACATGGTCCATGACTACATACTGTGGTTTCAGAAAACTATTGTCAGTGGTTTTTATTTAGGAACAGCAAAGGTCCCATCTATAGGTGGAGACCTTTGTTCCTCTGCCACCTGCAGCCCTGTGGTTACTGAGAATAAGGGCTATTACATGTGCAGTTTACAAAACATTAGTATTTCATACTCCTCCATGTTAATTACTAATGGATTGCAATTAACTGATTCTCTCATGAACTGTGATACCAGATATAACAAGCCTGATTCCTTTCTCACTGTGACATAAATTAGCAGTAACTTCATTAATGCAAATAACATTATATTGTATAAAAAGGATGAATGGATGAAAATAGAGATGAGTTAGGATAATCTAATATCAGGGAAACACATTAGAACAATACATCAAGCCAAGGAATAACAGAAAATATTTTACAGGACTAATACATTTTTAAAACACTGCTATAATAATGTATTCAAAACTGCATTTTTTACATTTATATAAGCCTTACAAAATGCAAGGAACCAGTCAGAAATGCAGGTTAGGGAAGGCTACCTGATGTCTTGGCCATCCTCTGCTGAAAGGCAGCAGCAAGAACAGAATTTGGTGCTTCAATTTTCACTTTAAGGGATTAACTTTTCTCCCTCATACTAATTTAAATTTCACCTTAATTTGCCTGTCTAAGCTGTGTGTTTGAGTTTTCTAATTAAATGTAAATACTTAGTACATTTTTTAAAATAATCTGGTTTAAATTCTGTAAGAAAGTAGCACGTAGTCTTTAAAAATGTCATATCTGAAAAAAATCTAAAGCTTTACTTACAAATAACAAGACTTCAAAGGTCAGAAGTGAAATGTTTAATTTCTATGACTGTTGTCTGGAATCTTCCTAGTCACCCACTAGTGGGCTTTTAGGCACAGCCTCCAAAGGTCAGGATCCTAAATGTGATAGGAATTAAGAAAGGTACAAACATTTCTTAGAGGCTGCAGTTTGGCACACAGACAGTTAAAGGCTCCATGTGTTAATAAGTTGTCCATGATTCAGAAAAATCTCTATTTATCAAGATCCAAACTGCACAGTCTGGTTGGGGGAGCAGAAGTGGATAAGAAGAACAAGAAATACCATCCCCTGCTGGATCCACACCACTGATTCTTTTGCACCTACCAAGTAGAAGGGCTTGACAAGATATATTTGTTTTTCAGTTAATATTCATAAAAGGTGTGAATAGGATTCAGAACTTTTTAGTACAAAGCAAATCCAAACAAAAGGAATACTCAAATTAAAACTCTCATTTTTTTCAAGACACAGCAGCCTTTTCTAAGCTTTATTAGAAAATTATCATGCCAGCTGTCTCTTTTCCCTGACTGTTATTCACACAATATGCCTCTCTCTTGTTTCTTTTCAGCTTTGTACATGTATAATAATGAGTTTTCTAGAATGGAAAACCCAGCGGAATATTAAAATTGCAAAGAGCAGCTCTTTGAGTTAATTTCACCAAAGTGCATCACAACATAATACAGTGTAGTAAGAATGAATTTCTAATAGGAATTCATTCATGGAAAAATTAATTAAAGAAAATGTTTTTGCTAATATAGCTTTTCATATATGTACTGTTATGTATTGGCAGTAATAAAAGCTAAACATTCAAAAAACTGAACTGCACATGACATAGTTCCTGCCCTCTATCATGAAATATCTTTTCACAACAACACGGCACAAATTGACTTAAGAAATGTAACTTATTATGATATTACTGAAATACAAAGCAAGATCACTTCCCACAGATATATTTTACTCAATTCTTAAATAAAAAAAAAGCTCTACCCTTACCAAAATGAAAGTTAGTAGAACAACCAATATTTTCATAATAATATTAATCAAAAAAATGTAAGAATAAAATGAAATTTCCTAATAAACAAAAAGGAGACAATGTCAACATAAAAGATTGGGATATCACATATAAAGAAAAACAGTGAGAAGTAATAGAGGTAGGATGAAATTCAGTGCAGTGAAGGGTATGTAAGCGCAGACTAAAAATTATGAACCTGAGCTGGCAGGATGCTGAAAAGGGGAGGAAGAAAAAGATATATAGGATGATATGTATAGAGTTTAAAAAAATGGCAAATATGATCCCAGATAGAATACATCAATCAGTTCATTTCCCAAAGAGCTTAAAAAATACTCTCAGGACTGCTTTAAGGCCCTGCCTGGGTTCCTGTGTGCAGGAGGGAGTTGCAGAAGATGCAGGGAAGTAAAATACAGGAATTAGGAAAGGCCGTGCTATCAAATAAAAGGAGCCCAATATGAATTGCCTCATCTGGAAAGTCAAAAAAGCCTCTAGATTGAAATATTTGTTCAAGGGGGAAAATCAAGCTAAAAATCAGAGCTAGAACAGAAAAAAAAATTGGTCATGAACAAAATCAGAATAAACCAGTCGTGAAAAAATTTAGCCTAGGGATTCGGAGGCTTCTAACCATCAGAGAACCAAAGCACAGACTCAGCACCCAAAGGTAGAAAAAGATGCTTCTTTTAACTTGGAATGTGATAGATTGTGAAAATTTTATGTGAAATAATTGCCTGTGATAGAAGACCAAGCAATATGGTTTCAGGAGATTCCTTCCAATCTCAAGTTCTTAAATTCATATTCAACTATGCAAATTACTCTCACTCTATGTCAAACAGCATACATACATCTCTCTCTCATGAAGATCAAAATGTTTTCCTGTTTTTCCTCTAGTTTCAGCGTGTCTCGATTATAGCTTTCAATGTTTTGAATTTTTGTTTTTCCTAATAGGCTCAAACTTGCCTTAAATATTTGCTCATGAAACCACATTTATACATCTGACTTCTGGTCCTAGGTACTCACTGCTCCTGTTACACAACATTTCTGCAGCAGAACAAGCAGAAACAATCCTAAAACAAAGCAGTCTTTACCTTGTTACTCATTCATCATGGGAAATGTAATTTTTAACCTCCTTCTGCAAAGGGGAAATCAAGCTCAAGACCTCACATACTGCATGAAAACTCTCAATACACCCCTCATGAGCACACCACCAAACACTCTAGATGCTGTCTTAGAGGTTTTTCTAGACATACACACCCAGATTTGACTTCATGAATATTTTAAACACAAGTTTCAAATGTTTAGCCACACACAGGAAAGCAAGTAATGAGCAGACAGCAATCAGAAGGGGATGGACTGCAATGATCACAGTGACAGGCTGATAAACCAGCTGCTGGCAAGGTGCTTCTCTTCCCTCAACACCACCTTCTTTATTTAAGAGTGTAAAGTGCTGTTCAGAATACCTGATAAACAGAAAAGAAAGTCAAATAATGATCATTTTCCTGGAATATATTACAGATGGCTAGTCATTCATGTGTCAGCTTTATTTAAATCTGTGAGGAATGAAAGTGATCTCAAAAGCCTCACTGTGCACAAAGTTACATATTTAAAAGCAAGTTTACAAATCTGTAGTTTAGCCCTTTGAAGCTTTTTGCAGGTTTTCCCTTTATTTCAAGGCCTATGGACATGTTCTCTTTTTTGTATCATCTAAACATTAAAATTGCAGCTCCCTTAGGATGAATGACTTGTGCTCAGAGTTGACTTTTTATCAATCATGTTAATTTGGAAATAAGCTATTGGTTTGACTTTTTATTCATCATAGTCAAAAGGGGATTGTGTTAGCCCTGTCCCATTTGCCCTTAATTAACAACCATTGAATCCCCACATTAATTAGCAGAGCTATTAGAAATTTTACATCACTCTTCACTATAGTAGATAATTAAAAGTCCAATTAATAAAACCCTGGCATTCATTATTTGTATAAACCTATTATGAAACAATAAACCTGATTACACTATAGCTTTTTACATGCTTGTTTATTGATATAACACTGCCTGAATTTAAAAATAATTCACAGCCTTATACAGGTGTTTAAGTGGTGGCTTTAGTTTAGTTCATCTGGTACATGAAACTTCTGAGATGACAGGCTCCAATACCTCCTGAAAGAGCCCTGGAAATAATTGCCACTATTGGAAATGAGCAACACTTGGGTACATGTCGTTTCGGGGACTTTTTTTACATTTACAAAACCACGAACCTTCATTTTTATTTATAACACAGCACCAGAGACTGATTGATTCCTGCTTGTGCACAGGAGGTGCGATCCAGAAGACAGCAACTCTAAATGACAGCTACAGCTTAATTGGCATCATCCAAGGGAAGCTGTCCTGCTGAAGCACTGAACCATCATTTCCCTAAGGCACCTTGGCCTTGCCACATCCCTAGTCAGCGTCACTTTTGCATTTTCAGATAAAGTGCCTCAGGGCCCTTTGCTGGAAGATCTATGCCAAGGACCTCTGAAACCATGAAGCCCAATGCCTTAAAACTTTCTGTCACAGCCTTTGATGAAAATGAGGCAGAGATTTACATTAATAAAAATCTGGACAGGTGAAAATCGTCAAAGATGCTCAGGTGACAGTGGCAAGCTACTCAAAGCTGAATCAGTCTTGCTCACCTTGTACCCACAGTACAACTTGTGGGGGTTAACCACAAAGTCAATGGGTTATTCCTCAAAATTCAATTAATGCCATTTGATCTATTTCAGAAGTCCAGCAGATTAGCTAAAAGGTAACAGGTAGAAATATCATTTGTAGCGTAATCTACAGGTTCTGAGTTGCAAAGGAAAGAACAAATCATAAATGCAACCCATTGGACAAGTAACACCAAATTTATTTTCAAATACTTGCTCAAAACCTTTCATCAAGATTAATTTATCTCTACCTGCTTTCCAAATCATATTTCCACTGCTTTTAACTGGTGTTTGTAAATCCTTGGTCACGGATTCCAAGAACCTTCAAGATCTTCTGTGAAACCTGATGTATGTTAAATATTTCATGTTCAAGTCAGTGCAGTGACTGAGTACACACAGCCCACAGAGATGTTAATTCCTTTTCTTTTGGGTTTTTATCCTGGGTTATAGTCTCTAATAATCAGTTAATATTTCTTTAAAGACAATTTATAAATATAGTGATAAAAGCCTATTCTCCAGGATTTTTAAATCTTCTGTGTGAAATAAGCAACTACTCTGATTTAAATTCTAGGAAGACATTCAAGAAGTCACCGTTTCCTCACCAAAGAAATTCATTTAAATTTCAAGTTTAAAGTTAAATCTAATTCTGCAACCCTGTTTAATTAAGAAATCTTTAGCTCTTTTCACTGAGGATTTGTAACTCCCTACTGCATTCTCACCAGAACTAGATAGATTTGCTGAGTTTAATTTTTATCACAGTTCTCTGGCTTTCTACTTCTGTCATGTACTCCCAGGCAAAAACCACCTGTTAAAAAGCCCTACAAGCTTTCATTTGTAATAAGAGGTTAAAAATTAGAGAAAAGCAGCAGAAATGTATGCCAACTCTGACATTCCCTCAGGAAACGTTGCAAGTTAGGGAAATTTTTCAATATTATGAACTAAAGGCTTAGGCTGTCATTTCTGTGGGAATTGCTGATATTCTGCTGCTGTGACTTTTGTGCAAATGAAACTCTGTGTGGGTGAGAACTGTATTTAAGTAGAGTGGCTGTGAATTTATAAAATGCAGACAAGATGTTCTACTGCAATTTAGTAAGAATTTGCAATTGCAAACAAACAGGAAACATACCTCAAAGCCAGCTTATCAATATGCAGGTGAAAGACAGGGAAGAGAGTATCTCCCATTACAACCTCTCTTCTCCTCTCTTCCCTTCAACTAAATGTATTCTCATGTCACAAAGTATTGCTCAGGAAAGCACTAATATGAAAAGAAATGATACCTATTTAATATATCAGAATCTTGAAAGGATGTGCACCTCGAGTTGTGGTTTGTGGAAAAAATGATACATCTGTAATATACCCTGATTTCATAATTTACTCTTCCTACATTTGAAATTCAAGATGGTGACTCACTTTCCAGCACATTTTCAACACAATGCAATATTGATTCTGTGAAATAATTTCCTGAAGCTACACAGAGTTTCCAGCATCCAGGTATTTTGATCATCTCCGTCACTTACACTTTGCAATCCTTTGGAAGAAGCTATGGTTATAAACCAAATGGCAAGGAAAATATTTGCAATATTCCTTAAAATCTATATAATGTCTCTCACAAAGCCCCATTTTGAAGGATTTCTAAATAGCTAGAACATCATACTTCTGATTTATTTTCTTTAAACAGAAGGGTTTTACCCATTTCTCTAAAGAATGAAAGCACTCTTCCTATTGACTTTTAAAAAGTTTCCATTTCATCAGCAGCCAACAACAGGAATCTTGGCAACATCAGAATAGATGAATTGCTGAGAAGCATTTTAGTGATGTATCCAACCACCTTTTTTAATTTTGTGAGCAATATATGTGCTGGTATCATTACCTTACCACAGAAGGTTTTTCCCTCCTGTTAGTGAGGAAAGACACTGGGCACAATGATTAAGGTATAAAAACAGAGCTTTCAGGGTGCAGAATATCACAGATAATGTGGTGAAAGGAGGGAAAACTCACACCTCATTTCATACCCTAAAAGCATGAATATTTAGACTCAGTTTCACCATTGCTATATTTAAAACACCTTCCCTACAATCAGCACATCACGCTGAGACATGCTGGTGGTGGATCTGACCCTTTACCCACAGCAAGGCTTCCTTCCCAAGCAAAATACAGAGTCCTACATCTGAAGTGGCTATCAGGCATTTCACAGAAACAACATGATCTGATAGCTCTTCAGAAGAGGAAGTGAAGATGATAATTAATTGGAACTTCGAGGGAAATTTTTGGAAGAATATAAGTAGAATACTAAGACTAAGTAATTCTTACTTGTGTGAAAAGAACCTGGAGGTTTTTTAGTAAAAGAGGTTGCACACATTGCTGACTTTCCAAGAAATAATGCAGGACACCATTGACCTCAGCCTCAAGTGTTCCTGAAAGTAAATTGCAGCAGCTATGCCTGTGTTTGTAGGGTTCAGCTAAATCACTACTCAGTTAAAATAAATGTCTGCTTTTCATTAGATTTGATGAAATTATTAATGATGTCTCTAGACTAAAAAATTACCATCCTTTTATCTGAGGAAAATAGTCAGAGATTGGTGGGTATTAGAACACCTGAAATTACCTTCAGCTTGCTTTGTTTGAATCCAGATGACCGAGAAAAAGTCAAAGTCCACGATGGGTAAACTTTCTCCCTTTGGCTGTTTTAACTGTTCTACAGAACAGAATTTAGGGCATTGTTTTTTATTATTAAAATGCTACAACAAAGATAATCAGAGTAATCAGATAATCAGATAATCCCATGCTGTGATGAAGTAGCGAAGAGAGCAAAGAAATTAAAACAATAATTGAAAAATCCGGAGAGCTATGACTCCTTTTTATTAGAGATGCTATGGACTGTGTGCCAACAAGGTTGCAAACTGAAGTGGAATCTCTCACCCTGTCCATGTACACTGTCATTCATCCTGTCAGCTCATTCCCTAATGTGACCCTGGAGAGACTCATTAAATGAGGGGGTCTTAAGTGACAAGATGGGGAAAAGAAGACAAAAAAAAATAAACCAGTTTCAGTAAGCTGAAAATTTTAAACTGTGCTAAGGAGGTCTGCCATCTGGGATGTTGGAATGCAAAGAAAAGGAGCATTTGGAGTTGGGAATATGAGTCTAGTGTGGGGCATATTGTTTCTACTCCTATGGATTCATCACTCTTCTTCAAGCCAGCATATTCTATTTCCTGTAACTTCATAAGCAAGGATCAGAATTCATCAACCAAACCTCAACAATGTCCTTGTGTCCAGAACGGTGGGAGATTAACGTGGATTAATTTTGGTTCAGCCTTTACTCTTCAGTCTGCAGAGGCATTCCCACCAGAAGCAGAGCTACACACATTATACCCTACACACATTTATACCCTACTCTGTGAAGAGTCACAACTGCCCCATAACAGCCAGGCATTTTTGAGAGTAGCAGTAGATCCTTGCAGGTTTTAAAAAGGATATTTTTATCACTCTAGAGGTGTGCATATGTAGATGAAAGGAAGAGAGAAGCCCCGCCAAGTCTTACTCATCTGATGGCAGACAATTTCTTCACCCTGCACCTATTTTAAGACAGCTTTTAAAAGTATCTGTACCTACAAAGAAATAGGCAGTGTGTATTTCAAGGAGGCATTTAGAATCACACAGTTTGACAGCAGAAAATGGGGCACAAATTTCTCTGCCCAAAGAGTGGATGGCCTCTAGAAACAAACACCTCCGTGACCTTGAACTTAAGCATAGAAAAATTCTGTTCTGCATAGGATTATCTGTTAAACATATGCTATGCCTGAAGTAGGCCACTGAACACCAAACAAGTAGCAACTAAGAAGGAATTACCTGACATTTGTTATTTCTGTGTTTTGACTTAATAATCAAAAGAGTACTTCATCGAGTAAGTATTCAGAGCCTGTCTCTCCTGCCCTGCCTCCAGGAGCTTAAATTTTCTGTTTATCCTATCTATAAACATCCATCCATGTCATGACAGGTCCAGAAGAATTTGAGACTTCACTGTCACATCCCAAAATTGGCCCACACAACTGACTCTGCAAACACTCTGCTCTGCCACCTGGGCAGCCAACACAGCAGAGGCTGAACACCACCTCAAACAGCCATGTGGGCAGCACGTTGCTTCTTCCCTGAGTCAGTGAGGTCTGAAACAAGGAGGATCAACAAGAATTCTGCCACCTTGCCATTTCTGTCCTGTTCTTTCCTAATGCACCCAGCAGTAAAACTGAAGAGCTAAATATATCAGGTTTTTTTTCCTGTTGGAGCATAGAGCCCACATTAACAAAGAACAAATTATTCTATTTTTTCATCATTCCTTGAGAAATGAAGCATCACTGTGTGCTATCACAATGGTTTATTTGCTGTGGCATTCAGTTCAGAATG
This sequence comes from Irena cyanogastra, assembly GCA_013397155.1. NCBI lineage: Eukaryota > Metazoa > Chordata > Aves > Passeriformes > Irenidae > Irena > Irena cyanogastra. Next base: position 857,061 of record VWZV01006848.1, on the reverse strand, counting down.
TTCCTTTAAAAAATTTATAGCCACATTAAACTGAGTCCTTGTGAGGAGAAGGAGAGTGGCTGGAAGAACTGAGGTGAACAGAGTTTCAGGCTGTGTCAAGGCTACAGATTTCTGCCAGCATCACTGCAATGGTTGTGGATAAGCACCAGTTAAATCCTTGCTATTGGAAAAGTTCACTTGAACACTCATAATCTAAATCTGCTGACATAAAGTCAGTAAATCCATCATGATGATACTCTGGGAAGGAGTTTTTACTATAGGCATAAACCTCGTACATGAAACCAGAGACTGACACCTTTCAACTTCTGTGGAATAGCTGTTCATTTCATTCATGCTTTTTACCCTCCAACTCTACAATTTTGCCTTCTCTAACTTAGTAAAATCAATTCTTCAAAGAAATTCAGAGAAACAATACCTGGCAGGTCAGAAATGCACAACAAACGTGACAGATACTCAACAAACTGGATTAACAAACGCTTAACTTGCCACCTTACTGCCTTCGGTACTTCTTCCCCTGTAAATCAGGCTGCAGGAGGACACAGCAGGAATAAAATGGTGCACAGAGAGGTCAGTGTCAATGCTGAATCAGAGCTGCCCAGCTATCAGCAGAGCTGGTATCATCCCAGCTCACAGCAGCGCCAGGCTGACTCATCCCAAGCAGGGCTGAGTGGCTCAGTGCTGCAGCCTGCTCCCCATCCATCACCTGCAGACTCTGCCCTGGGATAACTCAGACACCACTGCACTGATTTCCCATCCAAGAGGGGCTTGGCTTTGCATGCTGCCAGTGGTGACTTTGCAGAGGCTGATTTACCAGAGATCTAAAGCACCAAGTGCACCACCTTTAATTTGCACCTTGAACACAGTAAATGATTTATTACTGTCATCCACACTGATTTCTCTATTGCTACAAAGTCAGTCAAAAACTTGGAAAAGTCTTTAATTGAATTTTAGGCAAATCTGAATTTCCCTTCTCTAGAAAATTTGAATAAACAGCTACATTCAGTTTTTCTAATGTTACCTTATCACAAAGCCACTTAAAAGAATTAATTTGAGACTACAGTCTGACTGGGATGCTTTTATTTACGTTTAAGCTTTTACAGAATACTGCTTAAAAGCTCCTCACTAGACAAATTCATTTAAAGATATGTTCAGTTTCTGTGAACTTCAGCTGTAACATACTCCTGGATTCGTTTCACCCTTTGTTCGGTGCAACTCCCATGTCTACAATAAAAGGGTGGGCCTCTCAGATGGAGGTGTTTATATGATTCTATTCTCTATGGACTGGCTTCACTAAATAGTAAAACACCTGGAAGCCTTTAGATACAATGGAAGAACACCAATAAAGTAACTGGAAATGTGTTTTTAATAAACTGATTCTAAATTTCCTTATATGCATCATAAGCTCTTGTATCCCCAAGAGGGCTTATTAGATACAGATAAAATGTTTTAGAAAATTCCTATCACCTAACTACTTTAAGCTGCATTAATCATTTTAAATTCCACCCAAATCATGAGCAAAAAGTCTGCACTCATTTAATGAATATAAATGCTTTCACTTCCATGACTAAATTTCTTGGGCTGAAGTCTTACAAACATTTAATGGGAGATGTTCACAGAAAATCCATTAAACAAATAAAAGACTGCATGTGCAAATTTTCTGTGCAGTATGCTGTGTGGAAATTCATCCCCTTTATTACTTAGCATTTTCTTTTCAAATATCAGGGTTGGATTTTAAATACTTAAAAGTCATTCTTTCAATACTTTGGATTTTTTTTTTTTTTACATTTCATTACTTATAATATTTCTTTAAAAGTATTTTCTTGCAAATCATTCCAAGTCTTCCCTAGCCATGCAGAAAAAAAAAAAAGGCCAGGAATGGCACAGAAATCTGTGGACATATTCTTAATTCATTCTCCTAGATATGTCCATTGCATACATAGCACAGAAATGCAGATGTTTCTTGTGAGATTAAATTTCCTGGCTCCTACACTTATTATCTAGATAAACAGCCCTTAATTCTGCCACTTTTGATTCTGTTTCAGACTCTAAAATCTCTGATCAGAAACTGTTTTCCTTCGAGATCCACAGACACTGTTCTTTCCCATTTTATAGTCCATGTCTGTGCCGAGCTGCCAGTGGGCATCCCATAATGCCACGGCTATAAAGAAGAACGTGCAGATAGATGACACTTCCTCCTGCATTAAACTGCAGCCAGCTGTCCCAGGGTAGGATGACACCAATGACTTGGTGAAGGCAGCTGGCTGAAGTGAAACCCAGATCATGAGATACCAGATTAGTCAAGGATAAGTGGCAAAGGACTGGGATTTGGGAATTCTCTGCTCAGCTTCTGTTTCTACTCCATTTGTGACCTTAAGTAAATCACTCAGTTCCAAGACCCCAAGAGGTAATTAGACACCAAATTTCCAAAGATTTCAACGTCGTTTCAGTTTCCAAACCTAAGCAGATCTAAACCCTAATTAAAATTTCCAGGTCTGATCTGAGCCAAAGCTGTGAACACCAAGACTATTCTTTCTATCCCAGTATATGTCATTACAGAACACTACTTTTGGTGAAGATTATGGCAGGGATGCATCACCTCAGTGCACTTGAGGCTCCTCTCAATTAAGCAAAAACTCTGAGAAGCCAACATGCCCTTCAGGCTCACAGCACAGAACAGCAGCTCATGGGCAGAGTCCAATGCTCGGTTTGAGGCACCCATAAAATACATTTCTGGAATACCATAAATGAATTTAGTTAGACAGAAAACCAAAAGAGAGGCAAACCAGTTAGCCTGGAATGACGAACTCTGCCTTCTCAGTGTGAAAAGGGTACAAAATCTCCTGTGCCACTTAAATGGAAAGTGCAGGAATAGAAACAGTTGCACAAAGCAGCTTCTTCCATCCTTTTCTGACTGAGCAAGTATGATAAATATTCAGACTACTTACATTCAGAGAAATACTAATGCAAGAGCTTTCTTGGCATATCACCTGGCACTCTGGGAAGTCCTCTTCACAGAAGCTAAACAACCGGCTCACTAGGTAGGATATTTTTTAAAGTTCAAGAAGATTAAGTGCCCAAATGCAAGAGAAATAAAGTAGAAGTTTTATGTTTAACTCTTTTCAGCCTTCTTTGCAAATCAAGAACAGTATTCCCAGGTGGATTACAGCTTTGACTTCATAACTCCTAACTTTGCACATACTTTCTGTATTAGTAATAGCATCTCCAATAAAACTCATCCATGCAATAAGCTCACTGAAGCCAAAGAAATTACAATGATGGCTACTTTAGTCTACTGTTTCTTAATTAGCTTCTTTCACATTCGATTGACTGTGTTTTAGTCAGCTCTACAAAACCAAAGGTTATTGTATAGAGAGCCACTTCTTTGCTGTGCTGGCTGTAAATCCCACTGATCTGCAGAAGCCTCTGCACCCAGCCCTCTCCATCTCTGCTCAGGAACAGAAGGCAGCTGCCCTGTGGCTCAGCCAGCTGGGCTCTGCAGAAGCTTCTCTGCAGGGCTGGAGATTTGCAGCTGGGAGGACTTTGGCCACAGGCACAGGACAGGTAGGCTGCCAAACATTCCCTCCACCAGCCAGAGAAGGATGAACATTTCCACAAGTAGTATTTGGTTTTTTGTCTTCACTGGCAAATTCTCTGAGGAGCGCCCTGGAGACACAAACTAGCTGGAAGCAGCTGGTGCTGCAAGTCTCCCCTGGGGCAGGGAGAGGCAGAACTCCTGCAGTTACAGCGAGGGCACAGGGACACTTGCTGACCTTCTTGGATGTTTGGATCTACACAAATCTCAGAGAAGCAGAAAGTTTTAAAAGCTATGTCCCTGGGGTCTACAGGGAACAAAAAACCCATATTTTCCCAAGCTGCAGATTTTCAGTGCATACACTAACGAAAAGAACCATGTGTAATTTCTTGGCCTTCCCACATGTATTTCCCAAAAGGATACAAAGTGGGTCACACATGAATGGAGACACAGATGAATTTCTACCATCAAATATTAACAAGCCTGAGCAATTTTTTGAATCCAAAACTCATTTCGTTAGGCATTCCTGAACACATTTGAGGTTTGGAGTTAACACCCACAAGAGCTCAAACACGCATGCAAGTCGTCTCATAAATGCCCTCCACCACGAATCACTTTTGTGCTTCCACAGAGCTCTGTTCATTCCATCACTCCACATCTGAGACCAGGGCCTGACATCTCCTCCATCCCACTTTAGATCATCTCTGTAAATTAAGTGGATCTGCTCTCCCCTCTCCAAAGACCACCCAGCCAGGCCTCTGGTTTGGAGTTGTGTGATGAATTCCCATAGTGAAGCCTCACTCAGAGTCCACACCACGGACACATCTCAATGGAGAGGACCCCTCTCTTACCTCATTCCTACTTTCCATCTTTAGGGTTCTTCTGTTCTTTAAACGAAACTTACTTCAAGGGTTCAAATCCAGTGTAAAGTGAAGTGTTTCACAGGTCTAGGCAGAGGTGGAAGGGCAGAGAAGCAGAACCTGGCCTAAATAGTTGTTGAGGTTGGCTGTTTGGTTAGTTTTTTTTTAATAGAGATGGTTTGAACTTTGCATAATCATTCAGGATGGATTTTTATAGCTACTCAGATTCATATATTTTAGCTGTCCCTAGAACCCCCCACTCAATATTTCCTTGGACTTGCTTAAAATTTGGACTTGCCACTGTTTTTAATGGATGCGCCTTCAAGCAAAGATCTTGATGTCTTGAAATGTTTATAAGAAAACACAAAAATCAAACACAAGGAAGTTCACTACTTAAGCTGTGTTAAGGAGATATCATCTCAGTGGAGACAGGAGAAAAACAGCAGTGCAGTTCCATATGGTGAATAAAGTACTGAAACTTATTTTCTATTTTCTTACAATTCTTAACTACAGCAAAAAAAGGATAAATCTTTTTATGGTTTTTGCTCCAATAAACATGTTACAATCACATTCCGAAATTTTACAGTCCCAATAGGTCGACATATTTTAGAAGGATTATCATAATTTTTTCTCTTTTTTGTCTTTTTCAGGAAAGCCACAATATTTCAAGGCCTAGCATAGCTGGAGCCCAGCTTTAACAGAAATTCTCAAATATTTCCTTTATAATTTAAATACATATATAACTAAGGAAAAAAAGGAACAGAAAGTTAAAAATCCATTTTAAAAATCCTTCTCTCAGGAATGTAACCCAGAGTGATAAAGAACAAGGCATTTATCTTCATTTGCAGGGCACAACATAAGACAACTTGGTCTGCTTTGCCCCTTGTGAATTGTTTCAGCACCCCAAATGTCTGAAAAACAACACTGCTATTGTACTTATCAGAACTCTCTCCATATATATTTATTTCTATTTTTTTAATCTTCTAAAAGGCACAAACAACCTGTCAGATATATTCAAGCATATGCAAAATTCTAACTAGACAGACAAAAATAATCTTTGTTCTTTTTCCCATGTGCTCTGTGGGAGTTTTGTCTTGTTTGTGTGATTGATCAGTTTGTATTTTACTTCAGCAAAGTCATTTTTCAGACACAGTACATGCAATTTGGAAGCAGAAGAAAAATATTCCAGCCAGAGCTTTTACTGGACAATGTAAAGTCAATACAGAGAACTGCAATCTTCAACAAGATTACAAAGTGTCCCACCAAAAAACATTAGAATCCTACTGAGAAATAATGATTTGAGTTTTTCTTCCCCAGTACCCAGGTTGTTTCCTGAGTGGTTGGGAGAGTGGGGTGGGTGACGAACCCCAAATGAGATTTTTAACATCCACTCTATTTCCTGTGAAAAATAAGCCTTTTGGGGACCAAAATGGCAAATGAAACATCAGAATATTGGCAGAAAAAGTTAAAGCCAGCAAGGAATCCATCAGTCACCTTCAGAAAAGGTCACATTTCTTTTGATCATTCTTCAGTATGCTGTAATAATAGAAGCATAGCTGTACTTCCTATGTATTCCTCTTCATGTTCTCCCTTCCCAGCTGACCTTACAAAGATAGCCCCTATGAATTCCTATTTTGCCATCAGAGTATAGTAATGCTCTTTTTGTAAGCAAGGAAGGTGAAAGATAGTCATGCTATCTTTCAACTGTACTACTTGGAAGACAGTACCTTGCTTTTCCCCATAGCAATCTTTAAATAAATTTGTTAATCTTTAATAAATAAATCTTTATTTAAAGATCTCTAGCAATCTTTAAATGAATTTGTTAATCGTTAAGATTGCTTCCTATAACTTAACCCACAGCTGCCTTTCTTTTTGACACAGTTTTATAGCTTGCATCCCTTGTACATCTCAAACTTCCTCGTTAATGTAAGTCAATGGGAGATTGAGGCATGTACAGAAGGCAGAATTACAATCACTGTCCATAAATTACTTTTAATTCATAGCAATTCTTCAGTGTTTTTTACACAAATGTGTTGACAAGTTATGCATTTCCTCAACAGAATTTACTTCTGCAAAACACCCATCCACAACAATTTGCTTGAATTTTCTTCCCTTTAGTTATGGCAGCATTTACTAAATTGGGTGAAACTCTACAAAATTTACACAGTCAGAGGGTTAAAAGCCACGAAAGTGAAAGATATCACCACAACATTGCAGACACTTCTGTGCAGATTTCCAAAGCTAAAATTGTGCTTCATGCTCAGCGCAGCGCTTTTCCCTCGTGCGAACGCATGTATTCCGCTAATCACAGTCATCACTGCGTCCTTCTGCACTGCTCAGTGACGGGGGGAAAGGATCTTTCATTCCCAAAATAGCTCTGATCTTATAAATGTGCTCATCAGCCAGTTTAGACAGCGTCATCTAATTGAAGTCAATCACAGAAAAATTATTAAAAACAAGTTGGAAAAAGCAGCGTGTATGTGGCAACAATGCAGCAAACCCTCTCACAGCCCTCTGCCTTCACAGGATTTGTTGCTTTTGCAATATGTAACTTGATCATTTTTCTAGACAGGAATTCTTAGAATCCTCTACAAATAACTCACAGTATCAATAGTAATCAACACAGCAGGAGTCACCATCTTTACCATTCCTATCTTTTTTTTTTCAGAACCATACTGTTGTTTACCCAGAAGTTTAAAGGAGAATCCTGTAATTTCTGGAGGAAAAAAAAAAAGTAGGTTGCTGTTTCAGTGTGTTTTCCAGATACTCATCCCTTACTCTGACACTCTAAGTGACCTTAGGCATTTCAATTGACCTCTGTAAGCCTCAGTCAGCTCAGCTAAAAGACAGAGTCCCTTTGAAAAGCAGATGTTGCATCAGTGCTGAATTTTCTTGGATAAATGCATTTAAAATTAAAAGAAAGCTATGACTGTTCAATGACCTTTCAGTACACTTAATGTCAAGGGCCTTTCTTTCAGAGACTGAGTGTCTATCTGGAATTGCTAATGCAATTTAAAGGAAAAAGAGAAAAATCAAATTGTAACAGCTCAGAGAGATGCAGAGGTAGGGATTGCCTTTTCATTGATATTATATGCTTTGGCTCCATCACGTCTTTTTTCTGAGTCTAATTCAAGATAAATCATTTATGGTATTGTACTAGCTTATATTCATGCAGCTTTTCATTTTAAGTTCTGTATTTATGCTGGATCTTTCATGCCAAAACATCTCAAAATACATCCCAACATAAACTTTAAAAAAAAAAAAAAAAAAAACTGACAGGAAGCTAACAACCCTGGGTACGTTCAAGAAGAGAAAACACAGTTTACATAACGAGGATACACTCTCCCACAACACCCCTAGGCCCTGCCATCCGAGCATGGATGTTTGCACTTGTCAGGTAGCGATTCCGCACGCTGCGCTGAGCAGCTGTGAGCCACCAGCAGCAGAGCCAGCAGGGCAGGGCTGGGTGGCTCGGGTGACTGACAGCCCCAGGGCTGGGGACAGCTCTGGCAGTGGCTGGAGCAGCCCCTGGGGTGGGCAGGAGTGTTCAGCAGCGCCTCTGCCAGTGACTCAACACACGCACACACATTCCAGAACGGTTCAGTGTCACCTCCTATGGACTTTAAATCCTTCTAATCACTGCCTGCTCTTTTCACCATTGCATCCCCCTGCTTCTGCTTTTTTAAGAAAAACATCATGATATTCACCAATATTTTTTTCTCAAGTCCAGAAAACCAGGTGTTATTTTATCCATCTAATAAGGCTAAATCAGTTACCAGTTACTTCTTAACTGGATCCACCTGAGCCTTCATTCAAATGAAGCTGTTTTCAGCGCAGCTCTCCAGGAAGTATTTTCTTAAGACAGGCCACATTCTGCTTACCATTACATCCTCAATCACACAAGTGCAACAACTTGCAAAGCACAAATACATCACTATTTCACACAGTAAACCCATCCCAAGTTTCTCTCATCATCAGTGCTCCCAGAAGTACGAGGAAAAATGGAAGGAAAAAGTAAACATAATATTACAAATTCCCACATCCCAAACCCATAACTGCTTCTAAGCCTTTGCCAAACCTATGTGCGCTGCAGTTCCTTGCTGTAAACGCGCTGGAATGTCAGCTTTAGAGTGCTGTTAACTCCATTTAATGATGAACTGCACAACTCCAGGAAAAGGCGGCAAAGAAGCTGTTTTGGTGTTTGACTTGATCCTCATCCCCATGCTACACAATTTACCTGAAGCATCTGGTTGCAGCAGACTGATGTGGCAGAAACCTTGTGCAGAAAGTGAATTCTTGGCATGTTTGCTGAGCTACTGTGCAGGGAGGGAGGAAACCTGCCCAGATCATCAGTGCCTGTCACCTTCCCAGTGGCCACTGCCCACTTCCTTGAGGAGGACAGCACAGGTTCCTTCCCCTCTAGCCCCCCCAGTCCACAGCCTGGTACTACCAACAATGAACAACAAAAGCAGTAATTATTTATTAATAAAGAGGGATAACAAGTAGGAGTTTTAATGTTACAATATTACTATTAAACAAACACAATTACTGGCTTTAATGCATACTCTTCATTATCTTCTGTTGGCTTGAGTTCTATGTGCAAAAAAAGAAATTGTATGGCCTTCCTAATAAATAAGATTCAAGTACTGTTCATGCTTTGCAGCCTTGCAAACAGTAGTTGACTTTATCACTTCAAAACATTCCGAATAATTTTGAATCATTCTCTGAAGACTACTAACTGAATTCCCTTAGATATTTTGGGAGCCTCTTTTTACATTTAGATACCTGAGTTGATACCTGAAGACTGTTTAATTGTCCATGCACTCAGACCAACACAACTTACAAAAATATCCTCAAGGGCCATATCAAAAGCCTTGTTAAAGTTGAGGTAAATAACCACTTTCCCACGTGTCACCCACAAATCCGTTTATCCTGCCATGGAAGGCAATCAGGTTGATTAAGCATCCAAATGCCTTCTTGTTCACAGGCCAGAGATATCTTCCAAGAGAGCCTGCTCCATACAAGCCCAAAGTGAGCTCACCTGCCCTGTGCTTCCCCAAACAGACCTCTTGGTCATTTTGAAGATGGGGACAACGTATGTTTTTCTCCAGTCAAGAAGAAACTCTCCCTGCTTCCATTTCCATTCCAAGGCACTGGACAGTGGCAGAGGACATCAGCCAGCCCCCTGAGCACTTTGGATACTGTCTATGTTTCTCCGTGGCCCTGAAGGGATGGAGCTCCTGCAGTCTTGTCCCTCAATCTGTCACACCAGCAATGCAATAACCAGGGTAAGAGTGGGCACTGCACTTAACGTATTTGCTCTGCACAAAACATTTTTTATGCTGTCTATGTCTCACAACCTTATCATTTCCTCACAACAGAAAGATCAATCAATTTCATAAGCAATGTCTTCCAGGCAGGCTTTGATACTAAATGGGAGGATAGCATTGCCAACACCTTAATCCTCACATGCTCATACACGCTCAGCTGCAACAATTTTGACATGCAAGTCAAAAGGTTGATTTGAGAATAACCAAAGCAGTTCAAAAGGTTAATTTGATAACATCCAAACCTGTAATCTGCAATCAGATGAAGGAAGGAAGGACCTCCTGCTGCACAGGTGGTACAAAGATACCCATGCTACCCACAGCAGCTGGGGAACCAAAATCAACAACATTGTTGTAGTAAATTCACAATGTGTACACAAACCCTTTGAAACAATGTGCATAAACACCTCCTGTGAGAAACAAAAGCAGTCAAAAATGAAAATACAACAGTCTGCTGTGATCTACACTAGTTAATGTCTCACATGCAGTCATGCGTATGATTTTGCATCAATTTCATTTCCCCTGATCCCAGGTTTATAATCTGGGACTGCTGAATTCTCAGACAGGAATACTGACCTGAGACACCCAGAATCAGCAGATGTTTTTGATTTGGGATCATATATCCCTGTACTGTAGTTTTATCCCTCACAATTACAGACTCAAAGCCACACTACCTGTGCCTTCCTGCACTGCCAGCAATGCTTGTGACTGCCTCTGTCTTCTGTGGGGACTGCAGAGTCAGTCTGGACAGCTGATAACGCTAAAAAACACTTGCAACACACAAGCCCACACCCTACTTTCAGACAGACACAAAAATCACTGAAAGGACCTAATTATGACCCTGCTGGTTGGGCACACGGGCAGAGCAGTAGTGAATTATTGTTTCTTTACGTCTAGAAGAAATCACACCCTTCACAGATTCCAAAAGCTAACTGGTCTCTACTTCTTCCCAGCCTAGAATGCCACCACCCCTTTGTAGCAGCAGTGTCATGTTCCCCACTCCTCTCACCAGCCCAGACAATGTGTTCTTTCAGCAGCTTCCACATTTCCTACAGACAGATCCCCTACTCGAGCTGTTCCCTGAACAGCTCTACAATGTTCCTTCTCAGAACCCAACAATATTTGTCAATAATTTCTTCTATAGATTCCCTGTAACACATTGTTTGTGCGCTCTTGATTATGTTCTACCAGGCTGCTTACCCCATTTTCTGTGGCTTATTCTGATGTTACCATGGTACCATAATAAGTACAAGAAGTAGAGACTCTCCAACAGCAGATCACCTTTTACTGCACTACCCTTTCCTTGAAAAGAAAACAATCCACCTCAATACTCCTTTTTTTCTTCTTTTTTTTTTACTGAACTATTACCTAAAACCCTCAAGAGCTTTCTAAATGATTTGCCCTTCACAGTTTAAACTTTTTTTTCTTATTTAAAGTCTTCCATTGACTCCCAACAAAGTGATTTCAGAAAGAAAAAAGACACAATCCCCCCCAAAAATACATTAAAAAACCAAAAAACTCATCCACTAAAGAAACAAACAAACAAACAAAATAAAAAACAAAAGAGGAAAAAAAACAAACCTCAAAGAGAAACTACCAACCAAAATGACAAAAAATCCCTTACAGATTTGAATACCAGATAGGTAATGGATGGTTTTGGGAAATACAGACTCCTAATCATCACACTACTGTTTCTTGATAGACTCTCATCAACAACAGAACAAACCTATCATCTATTTCAAGCTTAGATGAGACCAGCTTATTAAAAGCAGAAGGATTTTTGCAAGATACTGGCAAATATCTTATGAGATCAACCGGTATTTCAAAGTATTTCAAAATTTCCATCAAATAATGGCTTTTACATGCTCCAAAGGGAATCAGACTTTTTAAAACAGCACCCATAAGCATCATACATAGAAGCATGTGCAAACACACCCTGCAGGTCCTACACACCCTACAAGTCCTGTAGGCTCCAGGAAGAAAGGTTGGATGACATCAACAATCCAGAGGTCACACTACATTCATTCATATGCATATTTTTCATATGGATATTCATATTTTTCATTCATATGAATATTTTTTCCACCACTCTCTGGTGAAAAACAAGTATCACTGCTACAAGGAATGAGTGGTAATTGATCCAGCAGTGCAGGCAGCATCTCAGACTTACACAGCTGTGGTAAAACTGCTTCAAAGTCACTTTTTCCAGCAGCCAGGCAGCACCTATAGTTTCGTTACTAAAAGCAGTGTGCTGGAAGCGAGAGAACAGATAAGCCTGGGAGGGTCTTTGAAATTATTCATAGTCTTTCTACTGACAGTTTCAGCAGAACTTTTAACATTAAACAGCTTGCAAACAGAGATCAACAGCACATCAGCTCGTACTGACTACAAACCTTCTGCAGGTTTCAAGCAAAACGCAGTGGGCATTACTGTAGCTCAAAGAGCTTTCAAAAAAGACTGTAGGAAGCTGAAAAATGCAGATATTTCAAGCATAATTCATGATCTAACTGTTGCTTATGATAATTTTGTTGTGCAATATACAGTGGGTAATTCTTGAAGGGAATAATTTGTATTATTTTCTCATTATAAAACTCGGTTTTTTAGCCTTTGGAAAATAAAGAATGGCTGGATTTGTATCTATTTCTTTAGTCATGGGACACTACATGATTGACAATGCAATTACCAGTGTAAAGGTTTTGATATGCCAAGTAATACTTAAAATAGGACTTCAATATTTTTCATGTACAGAGCTGTGGGTTTTGTAACAACCTGTTTTTCTGCAACTCAAGAAATCTTCACAGGTTCAAGAAAAATTCCTTTAAACTTGGTGTTTGTGAAGAGAGACACACACATAAGAGACATTCAAACATTTCATGGAAAAGTTGGTGAAATTAACGTTTCAATCACGTGAAGAGTACAGTTATACTTTTATAGATCTTTATGGACTGAAAGAACCTTTTTTAATTTGAAAAATATTAAAAATCTGTCTCCTCTAACGAAATTGAGAGATATTTTAGACCTCAATTTCCATATCTACTTTAAGCCAAGTTAGTGTGTGGGCATGTAACATTAATGTCGACTTATTCCTTCCCCTTTACTATCATTTTTCTCCTCTAAGCTTGCCAGGTACATTCTGACAGTTGGAAACCACTGAGATTTACCAGATCCAACCTCTTGTACAGAGGTCCATCTATTAGTGCCAAAAAAAAAAAAAAAAAGGTATCATAATTATTTAGTTAGGCCATTAAAAAAAAAAATCCTTATTTCACCTTTAGACTTAAATCTTCACTTTCCTTGAAGGAAATAAGAATGTCTGTTCACTTGTCTGTCTCTGCTGTGACTACACAGAACACGGTCTGGATCCTGCACAAGGTAAATGCAGTTTCACAGAGGCAAGTGCTCTGGTTTTCATCATACTTCTGTGATTTGTTAGGATATTTCCTTCTTTCTCTTAGAGCTTCTCCTATTATTCCAAACCTCTTCCTTTTATTTTCTGTTCTTTCCCTCTTTTTGTTTATTATTGGTTCTCACCACAATTCCTGAGAGAAGTTTTCCATTTCTTTATGGAGGACAGTAAGACTCCTCACTCCTGCAATCTGTTCTGGTAAAAGAGATTGAAATGCAAACCTTGCTGAGGAACTGTCTTCTTTCACCTTGAACTTCAGTACTCAGGACCAAGCCTGTCTCTGTTATCCTAGGCCAAGATGCATGGCAGCTTCTAAGACAAATATCAGCCTGTGAGACTGAGTCTGGAACTTCCCTGTGTTTTCTGAGGACACCAGGAAGGCAGCACAACAGAATCTCAGTAGCTGGCACAGCTGAAGAGAAGCTGCAGGTGTATCCACAACATCTCTTGGCAGGAATGCAAGTGTAGAAGAGAACAGAGTGTTCCAGCTGCCCACAGAGGCAAGTGAATTGAGGGGATTTTTATATGCTACTACAATTTTCCACAGGTAGCACACGATCCAGAACCATTTTCTAAAATAAAAGAGCTTTCCCATCCTTGGAGAGCTTGACTTTAGCCACAATCCCATCTCTACCTGCCTTTAGGTGGACCTCAGCCAGCTGCCCCTCACACAGGGGTGCTGATCCCAGCCAGGCAAGGGATGTTTGGGACACAGTCCTTAGGAACAGAAGCAAGTGGGATTTATGGTTGATGGCCACCTCTGCATTTCTGGCACTTGGGAGAAGTCTACACCCATCAATGCACTTAAAAATGTGCTCCACTTTGACTTCTGTCAAATTCCCAAAATAAAGTGAATGCTTCACCTGAGACCACAAAATCCTACAACATAATGGAGGAAAGGAGCCTACCTTACACTGGATTGAATCCAAAAATGACTCCAGATAAATCCAAAATTTCTCCAGATTTTCCCTGATGTGAAAATAAGTACTGACCCATTGTATTCACAAACCCTACAGCCACCACACTCAGTTCTTTATCTTTAGTTCATTCTTTACTTTCTCAACAGAAATATCTATATAATTATTTTATGCATGAGTAATAGTGGCTCAGAAAATCAACTAACATGGGATTCAGCAGACCCAAGAATTATGCAAAGACTGTTTTAAGCGGCTTACTATTTAAAAGAAACAGTTTAAAAAAAAAAAAAATAGTGCATCTACCAAAAAAGCAATAAAGTTCTTTGCATACAAGCAAATTAGCAATATTTCTTCAGTTCAACTGAAAAGCTGTGGACATTGAAAATTAAAAACAGTCGTTCCATGAGGAGAGAAAAGCTGCATAACAATAATAAAAATATAGTTATAAATGTCCTTTTGTGAGACTGCATAAATGAGAATTAGATGGGAGAAAGAAGGAAAATAAGAATAAACGTAAAAATTTTGGAGAGATATTGGACCCACTACAAAAATGGGCCACAGGCCCCCTTTTTTCAGCTGCAGTTTCACTGCAATTAGTGATACCACATCAGTCTGCTTAGAATAAGCATAACATCACCTAAATATATTCAATTCCTAAACAACATTTCCTTACAATTGTTTCTTTCTCATTGTTCCTACCCTTTCCCTACCTTTATACTGTCTTTGAATGCAATGGGTGGTTATGGAAAACATTTGCTGTCATATCAAGAGCTTTCAGCCTCCAGTAACCCTGCTACAACAGGTCTTTAATTAGCATTATAAATAATTGCTGACTACATTTTTGTTCTGGGATGCAGAGAAAAGTTGATTTGAAACTAATTCCAATTCAGGAATTTTATTTCTTTTTCTGCAGTTCAGAGATAGAGATGGAAGAATGGTCCTTACTCAGAAGTGACTGGCAACCTCTTTATACATTATTTTCCAGGTCATTTCACTGAGTGTTTTGCAGGTATTCCATTTCATTCCTTGGCAACTGACCCAAAACTTTGAGCTGGATTATTTGAGAGATAGGCATTGTCTTTGGTATCTTTGGGTAAAATAAAGCTTTTTTTCTAGCCTGTAATTCTTCCCAATATACCAGTGAAGACTCCCCCTCCCAGCTCTCACATTTTTTTCTTTACAATGGCATTTTGGCCTTAATTATTAGGATCAGAAGAAAAACAGCCATATCATTATAAATTAGAAAATGTTTAATAAGAATGAGCTTGAACAAATTTTTGTTATAATGAAAGGATTAAGATGCCTGATAGCATTAATATTTAGGAAAAATTAAACAAAATTGCTTTTTATCTGCTGCAAACTATGTTAAATATTTAATATGTCACATTATAAGGGCACCATTTGCACAAAGGGTATGACAACCTTTGTGTTATGAACCTTCATTTCAGCAGCTCAAACTTAGTTGGAAAAACTTCTAAAAGCTAAATTTAAAACCATGTGCAGGGTGTTTTTTTGGCAGTTAGACCTGAGAAAAGCTTCAAACCTGTGCAGGGCTCCAGCAGAATATTTTGCAAACAGTGGGGCTAAAGAGGCTGCCTCTTGCTGGCTCTCCTGACCCAGCACATGGTTTATTTAGAAGGGAGCACTGAGTTTAATTGTTCTGGAACTTATGGGAAGCCTTTCTGTTGCCTAGCTTGGAGTGTCTGGATGTATTTTTAGACAGCTTTGAAACATTAAAAAAAAATGCAAGTATTCTGAGGTGATGAAGGGTGATTTCTTTCTCGGTAATCTAGCAAGAGATAACTTTTATGCAAATATTGTGAGAGGGAAGTTCTAGGTCTCAGATTATAATAAATGAGTATAAATATTTCTTTTTAACTAATAAGGTGTGCTAAATCTACTAGGACCAGTAGTATGCCTCTGAAAAAAGAGCAAATCACTTTCTGAAGCCTGAAATCCTGGAAACTTTCAAGCTTTCCCTGGGAGTTTAAGCAAATAAATCTCCCAAAAAAAACCCAAAATAAGTAAGCCCCAGAACCCAAGTTGGACCTGCTTACAGCCACCTATGTATGGCATGAAATTTAAAGGTAATAATGTAACAGTATAATGTAGTAAATTTGGTACTAGATTTTTACTGCTTGCGGATCACTGAACTGAGAAACAAATAAAATGAAAAAATTCTGAGGTTGTGCCTAAGCTGCTCCTTACAATGACCTTGAAAAAAAAATCTATTATCTTTTGCCTTTATCTCTCCTCCTGTAAAATGTGATAATAAATACTAGTTAGATCTTCTATCTGGGGATGGGACTCTGAGCAGAAAACAGCAAAACATTACAACCACTTTGCTTTTGCTGGCTGAGTTTCCAAAGTCAGCCTCACACTCTATAACCCCCAAAACTTAACCTAACCTCACCCTAGCTCTTCAAAACCTATCAAGTCACTACAAGTTACTTTTAAAGGTCTCCTTCCACCTCAGATGACTTTCATTTTATCCATCCAAGTCAACTGTTTCCATCCCCACCCAGATCCAAGGCAGCTCTTCACTACCGGACTGGGGAGCAGCTTCAGCTCTGTTGTGCAGCCCATGTCTGGTGCCAAAATTTAAAGAACTACAGGTTTTTTTCCATTCTCTATTCCTTACAGATGTCTTCCTTACTGAATAAAAACTTTCCCCCTTTGCAAAACAATGAAAAAAAGCTTCACAATTATTTTGTTGTCACTATGGTGTAACTGAATCCATGACCAGATTCTGAACATTACTGAATTTTCACAGCTGTAACATACTTGTTTCCAAGGCCCAGCTGTCTGAAGTTCACATCTCACATTCAAGGAAATCCAGTATTAAACAAAAGCAGGAGAGGAGAAGTCAAACAATCTCAGAGACACTGCAGTTCATGACTAGCTTCCAGATTTTCTGACTCTGGCATATATAGTCACATTCAGACATAACAGGAAAAATTAAGAGACATTTTACTATGTTGCAGTCTCATAGATAGGAAAAAAGAGTAGTTGAACAGCATTTCAAGACTACAACTGTTTCATTTGAAACTAAGATGGAAGATATCCAGCAGGATCTTGCACAAAGTGAAGGCAAAAAATTAGTTCTGTTGAAAAACTCTCCAGATTCAAGTCTTATTTACCACTAGAATAGTAACAAGATGTATTTTTACATACCTATATTTTAATAAAATTGAGCTAAATTATATTTTTTAAGCTTGACTACAATGCATGTATTATGCCACTTAGGGTCAGAGTGTTTTTTGATATTTTAAAGTGTTTATAATCCCCTCCCAACTCAAAAATGGTAGGATGCCAACATGAGAAGTGAGTACAGAAGCACATTTTGAAACTGGAACTCAAAATATCAAGTATCTGCACTTAAAGGTGTATCTTAAAAAATATACTCCAATAAATAGCTTTTATTGAGGCATTAGTGATCATTAAGCTCTCATGCATGTGGCTCGTGCTGTCAGGCAGATCACATTAGTGATACTTGTAAATGTTGTGCATCTGCTGTAAAGTATCTCAGCTTCACTTACCAGAAGGTTTTCTAAACATTAATTCACATTTTTGGTGGCTTCAAGAGAGATAGTCTTTATTAATCGCATGTTAAATTAAAGCTACAAACAGCCTTTATTTATGTTAGCACAAGATTCTGTCAGTGGATATCTTTATTTCATTGCACTGTACTTTCTAAGAACTAAAACTTTCAAAAAAAACCTCTAATAACACATTTGGTTTGGACCTAAAATTGTGTACCAACCTTTGAAACAAAGAACAAAAGGAAACCTTCAGTTTCAACTGTAAGTATTAGGGTATTGAAATGTCAGGTTGTGCTGAAAACCTGTATTTGGAGGGCAAAAACTTTTCAAGCATGAAATTCTTCCTTCAAGGAGGGCAAATTGAAATCAAAACCAAAATTAAAAAAGCAAACCTTTGGAAATGCACCGTGCCATTTTCACTGCCATCAGTCTCCTTCCCACACCTATGTGCTGCTTTGAGTGTCCTGATAATTTGCTAGAGGAGAGCTTCCCTTACCTGCAGAATTTCAGAGGAAACCACACAGTGGCAGTACTGTGAATGCAAACACTGTTCTGTTGTGCAGCAGCTGCTAAGAGCTAAAATACAGTTTTCCACCCTTAGTTATGGTTAAGTTGGCTGTTTCTTTTCTGTATAGAACATACAGTCAACATGCAATTTATTTCCTTCTTTAATTTTAGTATCCAGAGTCCCCAGGCACAGTCACACATTTCACTCCAGGCTACAATTTTCTTGCCATTTGTATCCACTCCTTCACTTCCTCTAGTCAGACACGTTTGTAAAGCCCAGTTCCTTAGTGCAAACTTGGAAATCTTTGCCAGAAGAAAAGGAAAGGGAAACAAACTGAAGGAGCATCCCCCATAGGAAAATACCAACACACCCATCCCAGACATTTATGATTCATCTAAGTTATTGTTTCTGTACTTTCATAGCACACAGAAACAAGTTGATGAGTATTAGAAATGACAAACCCAGAGTGCTCTGTTCACTTTCCTGTACTCTGAGACTCTTGTCAAAGACTGCAGCCACACAAATCACAGATGTTACTTTCTGATTTACAGACCTCACATCAGCTGGGAAATTTCCACTCTTTTGGAAATTTCCTCCAGATGAACATTCTCTGATTGTAAATAATTTTCTGGTTTTAAAAACCCCAGATTTCAGGCAGGAATGAAACAGTTAACATGAATGTGTATTCTCAAAGAGCGTGACATACAGCACAGGTTTTGTTGTTTAACTTATACAGGAAACTCTATTTATATCCATCATTCCCATCTAAATCAATTCCCCTTCATTTCACCAGGTATACACACAGTATTTCTCTTTTTTTTTTTCCTCCTTTCAAAGCAGGAATCAGCTTTTTCCCTGCAGGGGTTAACACTCGGTGAATCTGAATGTGTTTCCTTCCCTACTTATCTTGACTTACTTTGCTTTTAGCTACAGAAGCTGCTCCTGAAGGTAAAGCCCTTCTGACTGCACATGCAGCAGCACTTTCCCCCTGGCTGAGTCATTCCTCAAGTTCACAGAGTAGAAACAAGCCAAACACTTCCTAGGCAGGATTTGCATCACAATCCTTTCCACCAGTACCCCCCGGATAGAGACAGTCCTTCAAGAGAGCCCAGGGAATTATGTTTAATAAAAAACTACACAGAAAAATACACATGCTACATGACTCCTCTTCGTTGACTGAATGGCATTTTAAAAACAACCATAAGAACATTAAAGTATCCAGTACCATAGCAGATGGGGGAAAACTCTTTTTCTTATCAAAGCTAAATTATTACACCACTTCTGGTTGTGAAGCCATGAGGTACTGGTGTTTTTTAACTCCACTAGGAAAAACATTGGGAGAGGATTTTATCACATATTAAAAGGCACAGTAAGTTATTTTAACTTGGATATTCCTCAATTTCTTTCTAAGATAAATCTATCCTTTTAAGCTGAATCTCTATCTTGAGCTGAAATGTCCCTGCCTACAGATTTTGTAAATGCTATCACATATTTCCAATAAACAATGCCAAAAGAATTCTCCACAGAATGAATTCAGCATTTTTTACAGCAGCACCTCAGAAAGGCTAAAAACCAGTGATGTCTTCAAACAAAAAGCAAACAGAAACACCATTTTCTTCCTCAATCTCAATAGCAATTCCCTATCAGGGAAGTTACTAATTTTACCATTTCATGTCGTTTTACTACAAGTCCAGTTACCCAGTGCAAGTCTCTAATAAATTAACAACCAATCCTTAATTAAAGTCTAATCCTTGAGCTGCTGAGAAGACACTTCATACTCATTACTGTGCTTTTCATGACATTTTGGGGCAGATGGCAGAGGAGTGAGCACCCACACCTTGCTCACACAGCTACAGGTACCTCTGACGGGACAGGGTGTGCCAGCAAGTCCCACATCTCTCACCAGAGATGCCAACTTCTCATGGGGCTTGGCAGTGTCTGTGCAACAACACAGAATGGGAAAAAAAACAGAGAAAAGCCTAGAAAAGGGCACAAGGTAGCCCCCGAGGGGAGGTTCCCCCAGGGCAGGGCACAGCCCCACGGCAGGCAGGTGCCCTCAGCCCGGGCACACGCGGGGCATCTACTTTCCAACAAAGCAAAACAAACATTTTATGGCTTCTTTGTCAACATTGTTAACAGTCCGCACCCTCCATCATTGTTAAAAGATAAAATCAGGTAAGGGCTCACATGTTGCTGCGGTGTCGGAGCTGTGGAATCCCTCCCTGGCCGGGACGTGCGGGGCTGCCCTCCTGCCTCAGAGCCCCCGGCCGGCCGCGGGGCTGCTTGAACCGCCCGCAGGTGCTTCACCTGAGAGTGGGGTCACCTGAGAGTGGCTTCACCCTGAGGGTGGGCACCCGCACTGCTCACCTCCACACACCTGCACTGCTCACCCTCACACACCTGCACTGCTCACACACCTGCACTGCTCAGCCCCACACACCTGCACTGCTCTCTCACACACCTGCACTGCTCAAACACCTGCACTGCTCACCTCCACACACCTGCACTGCTCACCCTCACACACCTGCACTGCTCACA